>VBSK01000159.1:600000-1138733 GCA_006112555.1 Tuber indicum
AGGTGATTGCTGACCACTGGCTCACTGAGTGTTGTAGGTGGTAAGTGCACAGGATCAACCACGGTTGTGGGTTGAGGTGATTGCTGACCACTGGCTCACTGAGTGTTGTAGGATGTAAGTGCACAGGATCAACCACGGTTGTGGGATGAGGTGATTGCTGACCACTGGCTCACTGAGTGTTGTAGCGAGTAAGTGCACAGGATCAACCACGGTTGTGGGATGAGGTGATTGCTGACCACTGGCTCACTGAGTGTTGTAGGTGGTAAGTGCACAGGATCAACCACGGTTGTGGGATGAGGTGATTGCTGACCACTGGCTCACTGAGTGTTGTAGTGGGTAAGTGCACAGGATCAACCACGGTTGTGGGATGAGGTGATTGCTGACCACTGGCTCACTGAGTGTTGTAGCGAGTAAGTGCACAGGATCAACCACGGTTGTGGGATGAGGTGATTGCTGACCACTGGCTCACTGAGTGTTGTAGTTGGTAAGTGCACAGGATCAACCACGGTTGTGGGATGAGGTGATTGCTGACCACTGGCTCACTGAGTGTTGTAGTCGGTAAGTGCACAGGATCAACCACGGTTGTGGGATGAGGTGATTGCTGACCACTGGCTCACTGAGTGTTGTAGGATGTAAGTGCACAGGATCAACCACGGTTGTGGGATGAGGTGATTGCTGACCACTGGCTCACTGAGTGTTGTAGTCGGTAAGTGCACAGGATCAACCACGGTTGTGGGATGAGGTGATTGCTGACCACTGGCTCACTGAGTGTTGTAGGAGGTAAGTGCACAGGATCAACCACGGTTGTGGGATGAGGTGATTGCTGACCACTGGCTCACTGAGTGTTGTAGTTGGTAAGTGCACAGGATCAACCACGGTTGTGGGATGAGGTGATTGCTGACCACTGGCTCACTGAGTGTTGTAGCGAGTAAGTGCACAGGATCAACCACGGTTGTGGGATGAGGTGATTGCTGACCACTGGCTCACTGAGTGTTGTAGCGAGTAAGTGCACAGGATCAACCACGGTTGTGGGATGAGGTGATTGCTGACCACTGGCTCACTGAGTGTTGTAGTTGGTAAGTGCACAGGATCAACCACGGTTGTGGGATGAGGTGATTGCTGACCACTGGCTCACTGAGTGTTGTAGTTGGTAAGTGCACAGGATCAACCACGGTTGTGGGATGAGGTGATTGCTGACCACTGGCTCACTGAGTGTTGTAGCGAGTAAGTGCACAGGATCAACCACGGTTGTGGGATGAGGTGATTGCTGACCACTGGCTCACTGAGTGTTGTAGCGAGTAAGTGCACAGGATCAACCACGGTTGTGGGATGAGGTGATTGCTGACCACTGGCTCACTGAGTGTTGTAGTTGGTAAGTGCACAGGATCAACCACGGTTGTGGGATGAGGTGATTGCTGACCACTGGCTCACTGAGTGTTGTAGGAGGTAAGTGCACAGGATCAACCACGGTTGTGGGATGAGGTGATTGCTGACCACTGGCTCACTGAGTGTTGTAGGAGGTAAGTGCACAGGATCAACCACGGTTGTGGGATGAGGTGATTGCTGACCATTGGCTTACTGGTTGTTATAAATAGTTGGTATGTGAGCAGGATCAGCCACTGTTTTAACATTAGACTATTTCTGACCCCTCGCCCGGTGCCTCTTGTAGCCTGTCAGTCGCTTCGACCAGCCACCGTTTTTCAATCAGGAAATTGCTGATAACGAGTCGCTCGCTTCATTCAGGCTGTAAGGGAACTTTCGCACCCTCCCTCACCAATTGTCCCTACCTTACTGATCTACCTCTCCGGTTCTCATAGGTTGTATGTAACCGCTAATGCCCGGGTTGTCGTTGATGCCGCGGATTCCTGACTAACTTCACGCCTGCTTTCCTCAACAGGATGTAAGCATCCCAAGTACCTGCATCGCTCCTCTTTACCATACTGACCACTTACCACTTTTCTGCCTTAGTTTGTATGTAAACCTCTATCCCCTCCTTTGCTATTCTTCACTGACATTTACACGGCATGGTTCAACAGCTCGTTAGGAATCCCCCCCTCTGCTCCTACCTCTCCAGCTAACCCACAGCACGCACTACAATCACTTGGGCAACACAGCTAGTGAGTAATATGGCTCAATTGACACTAACCCTCCTCCGCACAGGATATCTATTAACGTTCTTATAGCAAGTAAGTGGCTCCTGATTACCATCCCCGCCCTTCTTGCTGATTCTTGTTAAACCCGCCGCAGTTTTGCATTCCAGATACACCCGACCCCCATGAAGCTACCTCCTCGCCTTCCAGCGCCAGTCCGACCACCGGTATTGTGCCCTATCTCTCTGTCTCTGGAAAATTCTTTAATGCCTTCCTAACTTGTAATATATTAAGCGTCATCAATAGATTATTAGTTGGGGGTCCGTCGTTCCTTCGAGACGTTGACTAGTTGGCAGCCACGTTGGATTTTTTGCTATTTTCTGCCCTCGAGATATTTTTCCTTGAGATGTTTGATACTTGGATTAGGATGTAGGAAGAATCTGTGGGACTCGGCTGGAGGTTATTTGTGTTGTGCCCATCTCATCACAATATTATCGTAATATGTTCTCTTCTCCAATGAAACCGTGTATCACACTCTCATAAGACCACTACGCTATGCCCACCACCCAATATTGCACATTCTTGCTTGCTTGCGCGGAGAAGATCCCCGCGGCCCGCCAGAAACATGGTGTCGCTGAGGGGGCAGGCGGAATGCAAGAAAGGGGCGGGAGGGGTTTTGCATGAAAAACACCGGATCAATTAAAGCACCGGCGAGAAAACACTAGAATGAGGCAACTCCTGCGGGAGAAATTACCAACATTCGAAGTCTCGGACGGTGGCTCGACTACTAAATTTCCGGACCACATTAAAAACCATAGCAGGAATGAAAAAAAAAAAGAAAATGACAACTGGGTTATAGTCGAGTTCATGAGTAGTCCCCTGCCTGCACGGATCATCGTCGCGGTTCCCTAACTTACTTGCCAACAGCAGACCTCCGCCTTCCGTTGAGGTGCAGCAACTCCGGAGATGCTGGTGGAAGGCAAGCGAGCGAGCAAGGAGGACCTAGGTGAGTGAAAACAATATAGCCAGCGCAATGCCGTGACGAGCTAACGCCCATAGGGCTCGATATTTTTGGCGAGCGGTACAATCGTACTTGTGCTAGACCGGACGGGAAGCGAACCCCCACCACACAACATCCCAGCCCGGGAAAATGGAGAAGTAACCTGTGGACCCGGCTTCGCGGATCTTTGAAACAGGTGCAAAGTATTATCCTCAACTTGTAAATAAAAACCCGGGATGATTGTGATCTGTTATTCAACCACATATTTAAGAAAAGTGATTACACCCAATCCCCTGCAATAGCTACGGTAGGTGTTTTGTGGCGGGGGGTAAGTACTCGTATATAGCTGCAGGTCCACCACCCACCCCATTAATGAGCCAATGTGAGCATGCCTGTCAACCCCGCTGGGATAAATAAATAGTCCAGGACTCAGCGGAGCGGATGAGACCAGCAGGGGTGGCAGTTCAGGAAGTAAGCGATACCGCATCTCACAGCAACCTTTGTACTGTATGAATGACAAGCAAAAATAAGAGCGCCGAGTATAAATGCTCGGCAGACAAAGCCCAAAGCGGCATAATCCGTAAACTAACCTGAACAAAGTTTCACCGCTCCGTTCTACACCGTGGGTACTAAGGTAGCTCACCTCCCTCCCCGCCTTCGTTTCCTGCTCATGAACAAGTCTCCCAAATGACTCGCAGCTCCTGTAAATGTCAACTCCGGATACACCCCCAGACCGGAACACCCATCCTGTCATTGGGAAAATAGACCAATGGGTAAAACGCGTGAGGCGTGCCCCAGCTATGCAGCGCGGGGACCGCCGCGGGGGCACGGATCTGTGAGATTCGTCCCACCATTGTCCGTCTATCCCGGCTTGTCGAGCGTGGGCAACGGGGTGCATAAAAAAAAAGAGGGATTCTGGCCCGTAGACTAGCCTGACCTACCTTTAGACGGGTGGGCAGGTATTTGGGCTATAATTCTAACGGGGTTTCGGCTAAGTGTTTGAACGTACTCGGCCCGGTGTAAGAGCTTGTTTGTTTTTTGTCGTTGACGGTATCATATTTTAATGCATTCGGTAGCGCTATCGCTTTCCAGCACTAGCAAAAAGTGCTTGTGGACTGCCAGATCTGCCCATTTTCCACTAGTTTATTCGCATCGCGTGCCCTGCGCGAGTGATGCCCCATGAACCAGTTGCCCGGTCTCGATTCACTCACTGCTCAGAGACTGACAGTCTACGGTTGTTTCGCAATAAGTCCTTAGACACAACTAAGCTATAATAGATAACTCCTGGGCGAGAAAAGATATCGTAATACTGGTGATATCGCTACTGCGATACAAGTATTCATAACCCCTAACATACCACACAACTCGAACCCCCGTTCCCCCTCACATTCCCAAATTTGTGCCATCGCGCAAGCAACCCCAACGCAAACTCAAACACAGAATAGAAATCACGGCAGAGAAAAAAATAAAAGTCCAACCCCTTGTAGTATGATATATGTAATTAAGCAAATCGACAAACCCTGGTATACGAAATGAACGGAATGGAGTAGATATGGAAATAGGGCCAAAGCTGTAAATGACGGAAAAAAGAGCCCTAAGACTAGTGTGATGGCCAAATGAGAAAGCACCATATGGGAGAAGAAACGAGAAGAAAAGGAGGTATGGGCTGATGAATAAGTGAATGAAAGAGTAACAAGTGATACCAACGCAACGCAACGCGGATGCAAGAGGATAGGTGAGGAATGAAGAAAAGAAATGCCCACCTGCGTTGATCTGGAATAAAGGCGCCTAGCTACCGAGGGAAAGAAGGAATAGGAGTCAAAGGAGAGCCAAACGGGTGAGCAGGGATTCTGTTAGAATGTGCACCGTTTAGTGATGCATTACGTATGCATGCATTTTCACGATCACCTTATGTTTGCTTATGAAGTAACCGATCCCTCTTTCTTATCTTTCTGTTGTCCTTTCATAACTACTACTACTCTTCCTCTATACCGAGATAACGAATACAACTTCATCTCATTGTCCTTTCGTAACAGATTCCAAGAAAACAAGCCATAGACGATACGCCGGCGGAGCCCCAAAATCGTCAACCCCCATCTCCATTCCTATACCGCCAATTCCCTCTCCACTCCATACCACGTCTTCCCACGAGCCCCGCCCAAGACTCCTCTTCCTTCTCTCCTCTTCCATCCATTTTTGTATTGCATGCACTAGTTTCTTCATGAATGACGGCTCAAGGACCCCTGTAGAGTATGCCGATCTAGCGTGTCGGTGTGGCCGGCGGTTCTAGGAGGGAGAGTTTGGAGGGCAGGCCGCGAAGAATGAAGTTGTGGATACTAGTGATTCGAAGACTGCTATTTCTTCTTGGGGGAATGGGAGGTGGCGGGGGTGGTGGTTGGTACGCTCGAGGGGAGGGGGGGTTGGGGAGGTGAAGGGGGGGTATGATATGATGGAAATTTGCCACACCGGTTTCTCTTGACAATAGAAATAGCCCCCCCACAAACACCAAAGTCTGGATCATTAACAGAAGCTCAGAAATCACGTCTCGACTACACAGTGAATGACTATAGAGGGTTGGACTAGGATGTGACAGATAAGTGCATTCCTATCGCGGATGATTTCCTTCGGCCAAACGGAGATGAGTTTCTGTGGTGGGCTTTCTATTCAAGGAGGGGAAGGGTGGTGAATATAACAAGGTGGCATCATAAATTGCGGGAGGAGGTTGCCGGGGATGGGAAGAGGGAGGTACTGGCGCGACAGGCACGTTTATCTAGATGTTTCTATCCCTGCAGGAATGGCAGAAGGGTTATCCATATTCGAAGGATGGAAGGAGGGCGGTGCCACTTCGGACTTTGACTGCGCTGGGGGTGGCGGGTGTTGGCGCGGTAGTAACGGTAGTGTATGCTGTCATAAGGCTACGCTTAGTGGCCCACTAGAGCGGTGCCCGACCCAATCTGTCAGGGCGGCAAGGGTTGACATCGCTCCCGTCCAAGTAACATTTTCAAGACTCCCTCGTGCCTATTCCAAGGAGTATACTGTGACGGTGTTTCGTCCTTGTTATCTAGTTTCCCGGGATTGGCATCGACCCGTCCGAGTAGAACTTTCACGACTCCCTCGTGTCCGTTCCCCGCAGCGCTATAGAGTGGCGTTTAGCCATCCCCATCCAGTCCGTCGGGTTGGCATCGTTCCGTCCGGGTGGAATTTTCGCCGCTCCCGTGTGCCCACTCCAAGCACTCCAAACAAGAGGTGTATTTCCCACGCAGCCCCTCTCCCTGATATCGCAACCTTCCACCTCTACCAAATCAGCAGCAATCTCAACAATCCCGAAGATTGATACAAAGAGTAGGCTGTCGAGCAGGAAAGGTTTACCGGGATCAGCAGAGTCCGAGCTGAGTTCTTGTGCTTTCAAGAGGATCTTAGAGGACATGTGAATATTGTCAAATTGCTGGAAGGGAATCGGTTTCGATCCAAAAGCTCCATTTTTGCCTTCATTCCCTAATACGGGGAAGGCTATTTGAGAAATAGTGTGGCTTGGGGGTCGGGAGAGCCCTGACCTGCTGCGAATTTAGATAGGTTTGGTATATCTGATAACTTAACTGCTTAAGCAGGCTTCTGCTATTGTTGAGTGAGCCGCGCCAAAAAGCCCGGGATGAGCACGGAGGTACTCTTGAAGGGTAAAGTGAATTGGCCGGACCGTGGAATCCTCTCTGTCGACGGCAACAAGTCATGGACAACAGTCTGGCAGCGCCATTGTTGAAGCGACATTGCCAACATTAAGACCCAACCGCCCGATCTCGACCGCGAGGGCATGATAAAGTTCATCGGCCTTCAACGGGCACCCCGTGTGAGAGATCCACATCGAAGTGAGCATTCCAAGCCGCACTCTCATCACCCCCCTCCTTTTATCCGACCAATCGCTGCACCATAAAGATCCCGCATCTGTCATTGCAGGGATTTCGGAGCTCGTAATTCGCTTAATTCTCGCTTGTTGCAACGGCGACGGGGCACGCGCCTCGCTTACTCGAGTGCTCAGTAATCCGAAGGTACGGTACGCTTAAAGTCCGGTTAGGCAATCCGGGAGATAGCTGATTCTATTGGTGGGGTGGAGAAGATCGCGATCCGTAAGTTGACATCACACTATTTTCTAGCTGCGACAGCAAACACCACTGTCACAGAGATAATGATCCCTGACTTTGCCTTCCGAAATCCCCCTAGGATCGAATTCCTAGATGCTGATGCACTGTACCCTACGCTACAAGTACCGCACAATACGCTGGTCCTAGTCAATTGGCCGTGGATGAGTTCTTAAGTTAGGTAAATTAAATTCTTAATAAGGGCTTTTCTCCAATAACATTCGCTAACTCCAAGTCATACTGTATATCATCTCCGCACTCGGTTATAAATTTAAATAGATTAAAGATGTGGAAGAACTACTTGGTCAAGAATACCGGTATTGGAGAAACGCCTCAATGTAGCACAAGCGCTTAGTCATATTGATCTACTCTTATTTGCTCGGATCCGTGGGCCTTCATCGGCCGGGCACAGCTTTGATGGACAGGGCCTCCCAATTCGTGGGCGGGCACGGCACGGCCCATATCGCTCACAGAGGGAAAGCCAATTCTTGTTCTTAATTATGTAATTAACCCCCGAAGTGGCAGATTAGAATACGCTGGATTTGCTTGTACCATGGACCCTTAGGATCAGCAGCGGAGGTGATGGTGGATGGATATGACAGCACTTTCCCACCCAGATAGTAGGATTTCAGATCAGTGATACTGGTACCGGTAGTCGAGTTAGCTGGTTCACGACCGTACGCCATCCTGCCACTGCTTTGGCTCTACGGAGGTGCAGCGCCTAAGTTTGTATGTTACACTATTAATGAGTGGTGTGGGGGGCTCTTGTGTAACATACAAAACTTAGGATTTGCACCTCCGCACGTCTTGCTGAATCTGGTGAAAGGAATACGGTACAGTAGGCTATTTTCGGACCCGGCAATCAACCTTATTAACTAATCATCACCACCTGGTGCAAGGACCGCTCACCCGGCATACTTGGATACTGTACGGTACAATGTTGCAATGAAGGCATTCGGTGATCGAAGCCGGGGGGTTAGAAGGGGGGGGGGTGAATCGGGGATTCTGAAAATTGGGATAGAAGGGGGGGTTCTATAATATCTTGGTAAGAAAAAAATAGCAGGAAATATTTGTTGCTCAGAAGAAGGCTGCAGGGAAAAAGGAGTAAATTATCCAAGAATCTACCAAAGGATATTTGTGGGATGTTTAGGAATTTTCAGCATCTTTTGTCATAATTTTTATTTATTTCTTTACCTTGAACTTACTTCAAATGCCATTATTTATAGTTTTGTTAGAAGGGGTTCTATCTTATAACCCCCCCGTTCGAGAAAGCGCGTTCCAGCCCTTCGATCGCTTTTTGATCCAACCCCCCCCTTTATTGCAACGTTGCTTGGGTATGGCTCGGACAGCCAAAAGCTGCCCCGCTACTAGCCCAATCCGGAACTTCTGGGGGGATGGCAATGGATTAGTCTTCCTTGGGAAGGTGCAATATGGTTTCCTCTAGAGCTATTGTATGAGCAATAGATTAGAACTGGTCTGTGATCCCGGTATTTGTTTCCACCCACAATCATAGAGACAATCGTTTCTCTGGTCGGAATTGGAGTCGAAGGTGTTGGATGCCTCTATCAAATGCCCCCGCTGCGGCATGATGGGACAGTTCTTGTAGACTTCAAATCCACCACCAAGACGAACCTAAAACAAGGTGCAAAACTCGATGTGGGTGAAGTAGGTTTTGCATTTCGCTAAAAGCTGCACCACACTCCATAGATGTTACCAATGCGAGACTCCAACATTGACTGGACCACACACCTACTAGAGCACAGTGCCGCAGGATCTGGTGAGGGCTGGCAGGCTCTACCGGTAGTGCATGTATCCGTTCAAATAAGGTTATTATCCTAGCTTTGTCTCGGCGTCGTAGCGGGGCGCCGAGGGCTGGGTCTCCCTAGCCTAGAACAAAGCTTCCAGAACTGTGATCTTGATACAAATGTGCTCGGGTAAGTTTCACCTCGACCGCTTCCTATTTCAGGGTTTTCTGTGAAAGTATCTACCAGTTTTGGCCAGATCACTGGTACAGGACGGGCATGCGGACACCTCCCTTGGAATATCCACCTGACAAGTCGGTCCGCAGCAGGTACTTTGTGCTGTTGCTAGGGTGTCCGCAAAAGTCCGTCCAATTACTAGCTCCACTGCCGGAGGAAAACACCCTCCCCTGGGCAGTCAAGATTTCCCTGGAGAAAATGAGGGGATGTGCGACAGACTCGTCAATGGCCACCGGTTGTGTATTAATACCACTCTTCATGCTGATTTTGCTTATTCCTGGACATTTCTGCCCGCGTTTGTTTTATTCTACTTCCCCACTCTTTTCCCCTATAGCCAGCAGACCTACGATACTCGAGTACTGTCTCTTTCTGAGATGCTACTTTTTGGTAGACAGAAATGGCAATCGATAAGATGCCCCAACCTTCGGAGTCGAACAATTAAAGATCAGTGCGGGCGTCTAGCGCTATAAGTTATCGCCATCAATGAACCCTTTTCGGGACAACCTATACTCGAGCACCATAACACATGTTGGACACCCACCCTAGGTGGGTACCGGTAAGCTACTTTTGCTAGTATTGTTCACAGCAACAACTCATGACAGCTCCTATTGGTGGAACTCGGAAATGGGAGGAGGAAGGGTTAGCGTCACACCTGGATGTATGTACTGTACTGTAGAATACCCGAAAATCCTCTACTTCACCCAACAGTCTGCGGGGGATCCTTCCTTCACCTTGATTGTCCCCCCTTCCCCCTTCATTCGACCCTTCAACTTTTCCTGCCACTTCCATCTTTTTTAGGTCTTCACCTATCCTACTCGCTCCCTTTATTTCTCCCCTCTTTTTTCTCATTTGTTCTTTCTC
The DNA here is from genome assembly GCA_006112555.1 of Tuber indicum. Lineage (NCBI taxonomy): Eukaryota > Fungi > Ascomycota > Pezizomycetes > Pezizales > Tuberaceae > Tuber > Tuber indicum. Next base: position 610,064 of record VBSK01000159.1, read on the forward strand.
CCTTCCAACATCCCTCCCGCGACACCGGTTGGTGGGCATAGTTAGTTAGCGAGCGGGTGTTTGAGCTACTGTGGTAGGAAGGAGGAAGGCAGGTGAGTAGGGAGTAATTGAGCACAACACAGAAAACAAAAGGTCTAATACCGCAACCTTTGATTAGTCCTTCTTCATAAGATAATGCGGTGCCCCCCGTTAGTGGCGGGATCTCTTATATAGCTTTCCACGTTAACCGGTCTCTCAGTTTCTCAGTCTGCTTGGACTTTGGATCCTCAGAGACACCTTGCCCAGATGTATAATCATATGTGTTTGTATTCCTCGTTCCGGCTTGCTCCTTGTCTCGTTTCACCGCGGTACTACTAATTATTCACCTTGGGTTTTACTGACAATTTATCTGCAATCGGACAATCTGACAGCGGCTATGGTCAACAGTACCATATACACCATCGGAGGAGTAGCTAGTGATGGACACGATCATGCTCGAGCATGAAATTTTGGTGTGCTCGAGCACATTTATGCTCGAGCACAGACCCAAATTTTCTGCTCGAGCATGATCGTGTCCATCACTAGGAGTAGCGATATACTGGACTCCAAATTCGACTGCCTCTTCGATCGCCTCTGCCAACAACAATTCCGTTTATGTTATAAGAACAGCCAGTGAGTTATCCTCCCCCGGTCCCCAATTTCTGGGTCTGCCAACATTATACTGTTTTGCGCATTAACAAGAAGGCTTCCGTAGATTCGTTCCTACGAGCCCTCGATCTCTCGAAACCTCTAAACTTTGAAGCCGAATTCTCAGACACAACTGAGGTAATCTCTGAGCTCCCCTTCGAAATCCCACACATCAAGCGCGGCGCGGCCTGGGCGGACCATAACACCATATACTACTGGGGTGGAGAAATGGTGGTGGATTCGGTATACCTGGACGGGGCGCTCCAGAATAGGACAAGGGAGTGGCCGGACCCGATGAAGTACTACACTTATGACCTCAACCAACCGAGGGGGTCCGGAACGTGGAAAACTGTCTCGATCGCAGAGGCTGGGGGGTCGGATAAGCTAACCAACCTCCCGGGTTATGGTGAATACGCTTACTCGGCTGAGGCAAGGAAGGGGTTCTACCTTGCGGGGCTTGAGCGTAGGGGTGAGTTCGGGGGTGGGGGTGGGTCGAATGCGACTAGGGGTGGTAATGTTCCGTACTATCTGACTTCGGTGGTGGTGTTCGATGCTGCTACAAATGTATGGAAGAACGAGACTATTACTCCAGAGCTGGATGGCTATCGGGAAGGGGTTATGGTGTACGTTGCCGGGGTTGGGGACAAGGGTATATTAGTTAGAATGGGGGGAAGGGATAAAAGTCAACTTGTGGGTGTTTCCTTGATTCCCGTTACCTACTCGTCTCGGAAGTTGTATATGTATGGCTGTTTACAAGAAAACGGGGAGTTCCGTTAACATATTTCTGTCGTACAGGTCAGCTTTGACACCGTTTACGTCTACGACATCGCCGCAGGAGTTTGGTACCGCCAACCGACTACCTCCAAGACTAAAATATTCCCCGAACCCCGGCTCGGAGCATTCTGCGCCGCAGCCGTCGCAGCCCCGGACAAGACAAGCTTCACAATCTACATCTACGGGGGGCAAGAGAATGTCAGCTATAGAAGGAGAACTTGGGCTTTGGTATTGCCCTACTTTCAATGGCTCCCCGTGGGGTCCGCTGGCGAGCCCGAACACGGGCGCGCGGGTACAAGGTGCGAGAGCGTCGGCGGACAACTTGCTATGGTCCGGGGTGATGGGGATCAGGAAAATCTGGTGGATACGAATGGCGGGTCGTACTTCTACGATATGACGAATCTCAGATGGTCACTTAAGTATCAGCCTTCAGAGTATCGAGTACCCAAGACCATCTACGATGTTATCGGTGGGAAGTAAGTTTCTTCTCCCCTCCCTTCCGCTCCGTTTCCTATGCTGTCCATAGTGAAAATTTACGATTACCCAAAGTGGACAAGGCGGTGCCACTCTCACAGGCCCGGTAGACGACAAGGATTTTGCAGGGGGGCTTGGCAGGCTCTTCGCCGCAGCAGCGAAGCGCACCAATTCTCCCGACCCCGGTGGCGCAAGCTCTAACTCAACTGATGGCGCAAGTTCTAGCTCAACTGGTGGTGCAAGTTCTAGCTCAACCGGCGGCGGGAGTTCTACCCCAACTGGTGCGATCGCTGGGGGTGTCATGGGTGGTGTCGCACTTCTTGCAGCTATCGGAGCGGGCATCTGGGGACTCTCGCGCCTGCGTCGTAGAAGCGCGGATACGGTCGTGCAAGGGGAAATTATGGATGGGCCCCAGGAGAACTCACCCATGGAAATGGACGAGAATCCGGCCGCACCGAATTACGGGGCGAATTTGCATTGGGGGTATGGCATGTATGGCGTGCCCTTATCACAACCAATACCCGAGCTAGACAACACGAGAACATAAGGAAGGACGCACATATAGGAATCTCACCAGAGGAAAATCAACGGCGTGGAGAGTTGGAAGGGGGATTTACGCAAAGTTCAGCTGCATGAGTACGGACCACCATCTCGTTTGTAGTAGCAGGAGTTCCTAAGAAAGTCGTGCATGGGTAAAATTAATGAGGTTCTCAGGGCACAGATGTTTCAAGATCCTATTGGTGTCGTTGGACAAGAGGTATTACATTCAAATTTGTGTTGAAACTTTAATTTTTTAATGTACAATAATGAGGGTTAGGTGCCCCTACTTAATCCCATTCGCTTCATATCTTCTATTAGTTTCTCATCCGTATTTCTCACATAGTGATTTTACTAATGCTGCAAAACCGAATGGCGCACTCAAACGTCAAATCTTCTACTCCAAGAAACGCTGCTGTCTGTTGAAACCAATTTTCCAAAGCTATGCAACAGTATAGAAAGTAACAAAGGAATACGAGAGAAGGGAAAGACAGTGAACCAAAAGAGAACAACGCCGAAAGAAATCCCATGATCCACCTGCCTTCCGAAAACCCATTCTGTAGTTCCAAGGACGGAGGCATTGGTGAAGTTGCCGCTGCCCTTGCCTGGGAGAATGTTACCGCCGATATGTCCCAATTTTGTCAAAGAGGGCGCATAGGGGTTCCGTATGGGTGGTGGGCTGGCAATCAAGAACGCGAGCTGTAGAACGCGAGCTGTAGGAACCGTGATGGTCTTCGAATGAAGGGAAGCTGAAGGTTGCTATGTGAGACGGGGGTTCACGGGCCCCGCGTGGTGGAGCTATGACCCCGCGATGGCCCGGCAACCGGGGATACCTTTTTCCACCGTCCTCCGGGGGACTGCCACCTTTCCCGGGCGCGATCCCGTGTGCTTTGCCCAATTGGCAACGGGTTTCCACAACCCACCATTTTATAAAACTGTCTCACCAACATATCCCCTTCACAACTGTTGAAAATCAGGAAGCTTCCACTGTTTAGAGTATGAGGCAATGGTTGTTTGGCAACGGTTTAGAAACACAATGGTGGAACAGGCTAAAGGAAAGAGTCAACAAAAGAGTCAACGGGTAAGTAAGAGTATGTAGGAACTAGCGTTCGTGCAGGGAGAAGTGTTTGGGATGTTTTAGGAGTTAGCACTAGGGATACCGGAAGTAACGAGTTACGCTCCGGAGGTCTAATCGACAACCAGGTGTCGGACTATAGGAGACAGGAAACCGGAGAAGAAGCACGAAGGTATCGGGACTGTCTGGAACAGCGAGAGGTTAGGGGAAACGTTTTGGAGGATGTTTGAAGGAGTTGTGTGAAAGGAACGGTGTGGCAACATGAAGAAAAGATGGTATGGAATTCTGCGAGGCAGATGGACGAAAATGTTTGCAAAGGAATAGCTCGTGTATATATAGGACACTTCCGGCAGCATAGAACGAACAAGAATCGCAGACACTCTCTACCTATCATAGCCTTATTATTTGAACAACACCATATTCTTGGATACTGGGTGCATCTGGCTCTCAGCCATCCTCGAAAGGTCGACAATGATTAATACGCTTCGTGCAAAAAATCTTTATACCCTATTCGGCACACCACAATATAAATATTTAGCAATAAATAAAGTTGAAAACGGCATATACTCCCAAATAAATATTTGTCAAATTTTCTCATTTTACTTATATGATTGTGTCGGGAATGCGGAGGATATCATAATATCTTTGTGTGCACTGAATTCACCCCAAATGGAAATTTTTAGTTGACATAATTCACTCTGCTTCAGTATGCTCGTGCACACCTTTTTGCTATGTGAGCTGCTATCTCGGAGATAGGAGCTTAGTCATTACCTTTCTATTCTCAGTGGCTTTCATAACACCGTCACATGTGTAATTTGGGGGGGGGGGGGTGGGTAGCGAGTCTGCGTGGCGCACAATTCCGAGCGATCGGGTTGCTGCCGGTGCCTGTGGCTGGAAGGTGAGTGAGCTGGAAATGGGGGAAATGATCGGTCTGAGGGTTTTTAAAAAGTGGGGTGGACGGGTCTAAGTAGATGAGAGCAATTGTGCGCGACAGGCGTGGTTTGCGCGGTTTAGAGTAAAGCGTATGATGATAAGCGTGATGGTTATCATAAGAGTGAAAGTGGTTGTGTTGAGGGTTAAATTGGTTAATAGGAAAGTGGTATAGAAGGAAGAAACGTGGGAAATTTGAATGAAGAGGTTCTCAAGACTGACGCGTACCGGGTTGTGCATACTTCGTAGTGGCTACTAGCTAGCGCTAATACTCCAACACAATACGAGCGCAAGAGACCACGATAGATCTCAACGAGAAATAAGAGATGGGAGTTATTCTCTGCCTTCCGGGAAGGAATGGAGGCCCTAGTTTACGTTCCCGAATCCACAATTGACCCCTGCGTTTGCGATACGGATAAGTATGATACTAATATGATAATATTATATTTTTGATCCAACTTAACTTAACCCCCCTTCAGTCGGAGCAAGTGAGCCCCCGTATGTACCGCACACACTTTAAACTGTGCAGGGTTTCGATAGCTCCATTGCCAGAAAGGAACACCACATATAGCACCAATAGCTGTTCCCATTCAGAGCTGGCTCACCAAGTGACCCATTGTGCTTAGGAAATCCTCACCCTGTGCCCTTTTCCGTCCACTGTTCTGTGAGGCGCGTAATGTGCCCCCGCGTCCGTCCGTAAAGTTCCCCACCCCCTCCCTTGAGCCTCCAGGGCAACAGGGCACCCACCCGCGACGGCAGAATAGCAAGACCCTTTCAGATAACTGTTTCCGGATATGCCTCTGGGGGCATTTCAAATCTTCACCACAATTCGCTTTTACCGAATAATGGAAAGAGGCGGCCAGCGAAGCTTTTCCGATCTTGGTGGATGTATCCGAGACTAATGGATTACCGATCGGGAGGGAAGGAATTGCATTCAAATTTGTATCGGGACTAGATTTTTTTAAAGTAAAATGATAAAAGTTACTAAATGCGTGGTAGCAGCTGTAGCTTCATATGTTCTGTTAGTTTTTCATCCATATTTCTCACATCTTGAATTTTGAGTATTCTATCGAACCGAGATGTGGGACCATGCGTCGAGGAGCTATGACCCGGCGCCGGCCGGGCAACCGGCTATATGTTTTTCCGTTGCCCACCGAGACAACTAGCCCTTCGCTTGTGCTGGGTTCCCGGTGCTTTGGCCAATTTGGCAACGGGTTGTACCAACCTATCTTATAGTACGATGATTTCCTTCCCAGCCTTTCAGGTGTCCGCACCTTCATGAAGATTTCTTTAGCAGGCTGTCGGAATGAAACATGTTTGTATTTACCATGATTTTCTCCCAAATTTACATACTGTTATTAATTGTCAACCTTACTTGTGTAAGCGAGCCCTTTGCGGAACCTTGTCGATACCTCAAGGTCTTCCAATCACTCCACCAAACTTTGGCCGCCAATCCCCTGGTTGCACCTGCCACACCCGCAGCATGAATAAACGACTGGTGCCAAACTCGGTTCTATCGTTTCACGAAACACGAATCTTGCACCGCGATAGGCCAACACCATAGAAGGCCTGCGCTGTAGATAGCTCGCTTCGTATCCAACAGGTATACCATACACGAAGCCCGAAAAATCAATCAATCTAATTACCCGCAAATAACATAACTCGAAGCTGCACAGGATTGTCCCCGCGATACAGTAACAAGCCGGAATGATCCTCCCCTAATCTAGTACGCACACCGGTTCTGGGGCAATATGCGGTGCGCTTTCTACCATCACTTCCCCCAGGCTCTGTACCTTCACTACGCTGTGCTAGTAAGGTTCGGGAAATGTTAGAGTAGATTGCAGCATTTATCGAAACCCATCCCATCTTTCTCAAAATCGAGATGGTTGCCATACCTAGGAATACTGTTCAACGGCTAACCGGGCAAATACCGTATTCAGGGAGTCACCAAATATGTTGATGAACAGTCTCAATCGGAGATTAGGGTAACTGAGGATCCGGGATTTACCGCTAAACGGCTGGGCGAGACGGCCGATTAAATCACCGGCGACACTGCAAGTCTTCTGCACTCCAAAACATAAAACAAAACTAGTATTGGTAGAGCACGTGATAAAAAAAAACTCAACTCATTCAGTCTGTTTATGCATGTCCGCGGAAACAGGCTAGTAATGTCCCTACCGAAGGAGCATTGTCGGCATTGGTATTTGAGGATCCTATTTCGATTCTAGGGCGTTGCGTACAGCTCACCGGTCTCCGGGTGAGAGATCGGCATCAAAGAGGCAATTCCAAACCTGGTTTTCTTTCCCGACGCCTGTCCCTTTATCCGACCTATCTCAGCACCATTCATATCCCCTCCCACCAAGACGTCTGTCATAGAAGTAATCTTTGATCGCCTAAGATGAGTTGCGGTTACTTACGGATGGTGTCAATATTCAACGAGACTAACTGGAATCTAGATGTGCATTCGTTAGTGGATATCGTGAGGTAGCTTCCCTAGTGAAGCTGCTTCTACCTGTATTCTATTTCAGAAATGGCCTACCGGTATGATACCCACCGCATAATCTGTACCCAGAGAGTATGGATAATTGCCCACATCATGGGATCAATTTCATTACATCCATTTCTTTTAATTGATTTTTGCCTGCCAGAAATCGGCCATTTTTGGTGCAAAACGGGGATCAGCGAATTTTGTCAACAGGAAAGTACCGTACAGGTCTAGGTTCAAATAAGGTTTTTATCCTAGGCCAGCCCCGAAATGGTGGTCAGGCGCCGCTGGGCTGAGTCATTATCACTTAAGCTGTCATGACATCCCGGTCGGAATTAACGTGTGTAACACTACTGTACCCTATTTAGGTAACCGGGAACAAATCTAGGTGAACGTACGGTAGACGTTTTGGTCATGGCCATGCTGAGTAGTATCATACTCGGGTATGGACGTGGGGCGACCTGACAGCCAAGGATTTTAAATGCCTGGCGGTGTCGAGGATTCTCTGGTTGCAACATGCTGGTTTAATCCAATCCACGTGATGAAGATATTCATCGGTGGCACTGGTATCATACGTAATTGGCCGCTTTGGGGTTATTAGCGCTAAATGTCAGAATAATTTTTATAACCCTTGGTTACCCGGCCTTAGTCTACCTCTGGTGCTGCCACCCTTCCCTCACTCGCACCCGATGACTGCTTGACCCCGCCGTGGTCTGCCGGTTTTCGCTACTTGGGCAAATCATGAGGGCATCTCCCTTGGAATGTCCTCCAAATGAATCGCGATACGCTCTACTTGTACTAGTATACTACTAGGTTGTCCAGATCTTGGCGCAGTGGCTGGAGCAATCGCCGTTCCCAGAGTGGTCGGGATTGCCCTGGAGCCAATCGGAGGAAGTTTGACAGACCACCCACGACACCGGCACTGTACTAGTCCACTCCCCATGCTGACCATGCCCATCTCTAGGCATGTATGTCATCATTTGTTCCACCCTACTTTCCCTTTCTCTCCCCAACCGGTTGACATACCGGCGCTGGAACTCTCTGAGGTGCTGGGTAGATAGAAATTGTAACCGATAGGATGCCCCAGCCTCTTGGGTCGAACGATCAAAGATATGCGAGGGGTTACCAGCCCTGTAACGGCCACTAGCAAGCTCCATTTGGGAAAACCTGTGCCCAAGTACCACAATTCAATTTTCGGCACCAGCGCTTATCGTTAGAATTTGGAAAGGGGAGAGAAGGGGGGGGCTTAGCATTGCTCTACCGGTACGTGTTTGTGCTCGAGGACCGTATGTCGGGTGTGAGCATAGATCTGCAGAATCTTGGCATGGTTAGTCGATATGTGGAGTGTGTAACGCGAATAATGCTAATTTTGTTACTTGTAGAGGAAAAAGGCTCTGTACGATAGAACTCTTGGCCCGGTGGCTGGAGCAAACTGTTCACTAGGCGTACAAGAAGGCCTTGGCGCTGACCAGCGGTATCCTTCAAACCCACTCCCCACACTCGGAACAGTACTGTGCTCGAGGATCCCCCACTGTACTCCACAAAACAGTGCAAGTCATGGGGGAACAGTTCCTGCGATTTGATTGTCCCCCCCCTTCCACCTCCTCCATCTAAACCTCCAACTTTGCTTGTCTTCTCCGTCTTCTTTTACCTTTACCTATCCTACTCGGCTTCATTCTTTCTCCCTTTTTATTTTTTTCCTTCTAATATCCTTGTTGGAACGTTGGCGGTTGGGAGTGGTTAGCTAGCGGGCAGGTGGTGAGCTACGGTGGTAGGAAGAAAGCAAACGTGTGAGTCGGAAGCGATTTGGTACAACACGGGAAACAAAAGGTCTAATACTGCGTTCCTAGTACAGATGATGCGATACCCCTCACTGGTAACGGTGTCGCTGCTATGGCTTTCCACGTTAACCGGTCTCTCAGTTTCTCAGTCTGCTTGGACCTTAGATCCTCAGAAACACCTTGCCCAGATGTATAATCATATGTGTTTGTATTCCTCGTTCCGCCATTGTTCCTTGTCGCGTTTCACTGCGGTACTACCAATTATTCGCCTTGGGTTTTACTGACAATTTATCTGCAATCGGACAATCTGACAGCGGCTATGGTCAACAATACCATATACACCATCGGAGGAGTAGCGATATACTGGACTCCAAATTCGACTGCCTCTTCGATCGTCTCTGCCAACAACAACTCCGTTTATGTTATAAGAACAGCCAGTGAGTTATCCCCCCCCGCTCCCCAATTTCTAGGTCTGCCAACATTATACTGTTTTGCGCGTTAACAAGAAGGCTTCCGTAGATTCGTTCCTAAGAGCTCTCGACCTCTCGAAACCTCTGAACTTTGAAGCCGAATTCTCAGACACAACCGAGGTTATCTCCGAGCTCCCCTTCGAAATCCCACATGTCAAACGTGGCGCGGCCTGGGCGGACAGGAACACAATATACTACTGGGGTGGAGAACTAGCGGCGGATTCGGTATATCTGGATGGGGCGTTCCAGAATAGGACAAGGGAGTGGCCGGACCCTATGAAGTACTACACTTATGACCTTAGCCAACCGAGGGGGTCCGGGACTTGGAAAACTGTCTCGATCGCAGAGGCTGGGGGGTCGGATGCGTTAACCAGTTTCCCGGGTTATGGTGAATACTCTTACTCTGCTGAGGCAAGGAAAGGGTTCTACCTTGGGGGGGTTGTGCGCAAGGATGAGTTCAAGAATAAGGATGGGTCGAATGCGACCAGGGTTGGCAGTGTTCCGTATTATCTAAGATCTATGGTCGTATTCAATCCTGAGACGAATGTATGGAGGAACGAGACTATCGCCCCAGAGCTAGATGGCTTTCGGGAAGGAGTTATGGTGTATGTTGCAGGGATTGGGGACAAGGGTATATTGGTTAGACTTGGGGGGAGAGCTAAAGATGGGATTGTGGGTGTTCCCTTGATTCCACATCACATGTTCGTCTCGGAAGTTGTATATATATGTGGCGGTTCACAAGGGAGCGGAGGGGTTCCGTTAACATATTTCCATTGTACAGGTCGGCTTCGACACCGTCTACGTCTACGACGTCGCCTCCGGGGTTTGGTACCGGCAGCCGACTACCTCCAAAACAAGAATCTTCCCCGAGCCCCGGCTCGGAGCATTCTGCGCCGCAGCCGTCGCAGCCCCGGACAAGACAAGCTTCACAATCTACATCTACGGGGGGCAAGACGACGACAGCTATAAAAAGAGAACTTGGGCGTTGGTAATGCCCTACTTTCAATGGCTCCCCGTGGGCTCCACTGGCGAGCCGGAACACGGGCGCGCGGGTAAAAGGTGTCATACCATCGGCGGACAACTTGCTATGGTCCGGGGTGATGGGGATCAGGAAAATCTGGTCGATACGAATGGCGGGTCGTACTTCTACGATATGACGAATCTTAATTGGTCCCTTAAGTACCAGCCTTCAGAGTATCGAGTGCCGAAGACCATCTACGATTTTATCGGTGGGAAGTAAGCTTCTTCTCCCCTCCCTCCCGCTCCGTTTTCTATGTTGTGCATGATGGGAATTAACGATTGCGAAAAGTGGACATGGCGGTGCCACCCTCACTGGACCAGCCGACGACAAGGATTTCGCCGGAGGCCTGGGCAAGCTCTTCGCTGCAGCAGCTAACCGCACCAATTCCTCCAATCCCGGTGCAGGGGGTTCTGGCTCAACTGGTGGTGGAAGCCCTAGTTCAACGGGTGCGATTGTTGGGGGTGTTATTGGTGCTGTTGCTCTTCTTGCGGCTATCGGTGCTGGTATCTGGACGCTCTTTCGCCTTCACCGTAGGAAAGTTCCGGCGATGGGAACGGGCGAGAACCCATCCACACTGCGTCACCAGGTATATTCATTCGCCTTGGAGGTATGAGATAGATAGCATCCCCGTACTACAACCGGTACACGAGCTAGACAACGCGGGGGTATAATGAGGGACGCATAAACAGGAGTCTATCGACAGGAAAATGAATGACGGGAAAATCAGAGGAAGGATTTACCTAAAATTCAACTGCATGAGTAAGAACTATTTTCATTTATAGTACATTAGGATACTTTATGAGGGCTTTCAAATGTTTAACTTATATCTAATTCTCAAAAACTCAGAAGCCAGCTATTTTATGAGCCGCAACAATGGTGGGACCACTACGTTGCAATAAGCGATCGATAGCGTATGTAGGCGGCGGGTATTTCATAGCAAAAAGGAGGAAAACACTTGTGCGGAGTAGAGAGTGGGTGTGTTCGACGGGGAGCTCAGAGAAAGGTTCGGAAAGCACACGCTGTTCTCTAATGGAGCTCACCTTCCTTATATCTATGAATGATGTGCATGCCAAGTAGCGATGTACCGATAGAACAACCTATGGCAATGCCCGCTAATCAGCGGCAGTATCTTCCCAACTCCCACTTGGGATTATATGTCTAACCTATCAGCGAAATCATAATATTATGACCACCAAGATTTTTGTTCATTGTTTTATATTGTCGTCACCGCTCGTCACTCATCTAAGCTCACTGTTGTGACTCTAGGTTTATATCATGTAGATCTACTCTTTCCCGGGTTTATGGTTCTATCGTCTGCTGTATAATATATACAGGTCTTGCCGCTGCGTAGAAGTAATGCTCACGTATTCACCCCGACGCATAATGCTAGTGGCTTTCATGGCTCGTGCGCGGATTCGCGGCCACAATTTGCTTTCTTAAATAGGATAGGATGCGATTCCTTCCCCCTTCTTCGTGACCTACTGCCCATCAATAGGTTAACCATCTTCTTAATAGTGTTCGCCACAAGCCTGAAAGCTCGAAAGCTCGGCTCGAGTTTTTGGCTCGAGCCCTCCGAGCCAACTTATTCCTCGGGCTGAGCTAGCTCGAGCTCGTCTACACTGGAGTATGAGCTAGGCTCGAGGCAGGCTTGGGCTTGTATTTTCAACGATTTCATTTTGCTTAATTATTTTTCACAGATATTGCAGGGGTGAATGGGAGGCAATGGGAGGAGTCTGGTGGAGACGGGAGGTGACGGGAAGAAATGGGAGGAGAGAGGAGGATGGTTTTACTAAATTCCATCTTTACTCTTATTCTTATAATGCTAACTATGGTTACTTAACTTGAAAGTGCCGGTGATATTATTACGAAGAAGCTGCGAGAGGTTGAGGATTGGGAAATCAAGTTAGATGCTGAGGAGGAATTTCAAGTTTAGGAGGTTGATCAAATGTTCCGTTAAAGTACTAAGTTACTCATGTTTGATTTTTCTTTATACTATTTATCCTGACAGTGGTACTAGGTCTTCATGGGCTTCATGGGTTACTTTTTTTTTTTTCCAGTTCAATTTGCTGTTTTGAATACTATACTCTCACCTCATATCAACTGCAGAGCGAAATACTTAACGTTGTTAAATGAGAGTGGTGTTATGTGCCCACTAACAAAACCCAGCTCGTCGGAGGCGCTTCCGTTTGACCCGAGAGATAGCTGGTGAAGAGGGTGGTCAAGTTTTCTGGTTATCCCGTGTACGTGATCGAGCCCCGGAGATAGCAGGCCCCGGTCGGCACGGTTTTTTATAAAGAGAGGAGAGGAGAGTTGTTGTCCAATTAAAATGTGCCCTCGCTTTGCACTATTACCCGATCTACAATACTAGACGAAGACTAGTGCGCTGTCATAGAAGGACACTCGATTAGTCCCAGACTCTGGTGTTGAGCGTGGACGATTGCGAGGCGGGGCGTGGAAGTGCTTGTGACATTTTGTATGATAATAATATTATTATTATTATGTTTGTTTCCTTTCCTTTCCTTTCATCCCTTTCTCACCTCGCTCTTCATACAACTCTCATCAGGGTTTACCCTATTCCCTATGTGTCGCACACGCTGCACCCGCGTCACCCAGTGAAACCTCCATCACGATCATTGCCATTCCGCACAGCATTCCCGACAACTGGGAATGATACTATTCATTGTGAAAAAAACAGGAATTCTAGTACGTGATACAGATGTAGATATATAGATACCCCTATTGGGAAATAATATAGTGTATGATGAGAAAATGCCGCACGTATTAATAAGGCGAAATGTGTTCGATTTTGTAGCTAAACGGGTTCACTCCCCACCCTCTACCAACTGTATCACGCGCGGGGATGACCCGTCCTGGGCATTGCCATATCACACTCTGCACATTGAACCAGAAGAAGGACCAGTGAACGAGCGGCATAGAGGGGGAAATCTAGACGAAAGAGGCCAGAGATGGCTAAGGATGCTCCGCGCTGTTCAGGTAGAATCACTAAAGTGCGGGATGGTATAATAGGGGAGGTCACCGTAAAACCGAACAGCACCCACGCCAACATCCCCACCACGCCACCCAAAAACGACCCGCTCCTGCCCCGTGATGCTCTTAAGCTCCTGTGTAGGCATGATATTTACCCGGCCCGCTAGAATACCGAATTGAGGTGGTTGTCAGGAGGGAGTCGTGGGGTGGGATGCCCAAATTAGCGTACTCGACTGAAATCTTTAAAGAGCTAATCAGTCTTCTAATAGCTATCTTGAAGCTCTGGAGCGCCTTGAGGATGGCTGAGGCATGATCTGGCAGTTTCATCCCCCATTTCTTGTCCCGACCTCCTAGGGATGCGGAACTGCTAAGCTTACCAGCGGGCCGGGTAAGTATCACACTCGGTGGTAGGTTTCACTAGATTAGCTGAGTTTGCTAACACACGGGAGAGTGCACTGGGCGTGCTTCTACGAGCAATTAAGAGGGGATTATAGAGGTCCGCGGGAAGATACTCCGAAAGACTCGGAATGTGTTTTCTGATTGTATCAGGAAATTGACTTGGAGGCTGTATCTTGGGTCCCATCTAGAGTATAGAGGTTTCTTTGCCCAAGGAATTGTTGATGTATGATATCCTTTCTGTTATTGCCGGAGCTCCTCTCATTGCGACTGGGATTGTTGAATTTCGATTGGGCACGGAGCATCTCTTCAGATGCGAAATGCATTAAACCCGCTTACCGCACATTACCCCACAGCGCCACAAATTGCTTGTAACCGGTAGAGTGGCGCACAATTCAGACTACATGTCTACTTAGGCACGAAGAAAAACAATTTAAATGAGTGGAGAAAATATCGTTTTATTTGTTGATCAACCTATCCGGTACCCTCACTATCTAGACAAACTGATACAATCAAAAGAAAAATTGACCCTCTACATATCGTCCTCATCCCTCCATAGATCCACCTCATCCCCCCCCCATAGATCCACCTCATCCCCCCATAGAGCCACCTCAGGATTGACGTAGAGGTTTCGCGGTAGCTCCCACAACGAACAGAATTAGGAAGCCTCGTGGGATGCGCCATCCTGGAGGTTCTGCTCAAGAGCACTGGTTCTTTGTTTCTTGTATGTTGCTGTAAGGCTGTCGGCGGAATAGGTAGGTGCTGCGTCTGGGGCGGGAAGTTTCTTGGGTTCTTCTCCCGGGCCTTGGATTTCCCCACTCTCGCAGACCATTTCAATGGTGATAGACATCGGGCCGGGACCAGCGCTCTCTCTGGTTCCCTCTCCCGGGGTGCATGATCTCTCATCATTCGCATTGACCGCTCCACCAATGGGTTGAATGGCTGTGCGCTTCCAGGGCCTGTTCCCCTGGTCATCACTTGCTCCACTGGCTGCGCTATTTCCACCTCCACTGCCTTCTCCACCCTTTTTGTCTCCATTTATGTATTCAAACCAAGCATCCTCAGCAACCTTCTGACCCCAACACTTCTCCAACGCATCCCAAACCTCAGTACAATTTCCTGCACCTTTGGTGGTCGGGGCTGGCCCCTCCAATTCGCTAGCTGGCTTGACGAGATTCACCTGCTTCACAGTTGCTCCAGCCGTGGCCTCGTTCTGACCAGCAGCGTACGCCGCCACCTCCGGCGACGAGGCCAGGGACGTCGGGGTCGACATGGGAAATGCGAGATTGTGCTTATTAGAACTCATATTTGGAGGGAGGTCCTTCACAATGCGATCGGCAAAAGCGATGTCGTCTGAAGTGATGCCGGGGAAATGCGCCAAGTATCCGGAATCGGCGAGGGAGATGAGAGTTACTGCGGCTTTTTGGAGGGGGGTGCGAGCGAGATGAAACTTGGTTGTGCGGGTGTTGGAGGGGTAGCGGTTTTGTTGGTCATATTTGTAGCTAGGAAATTAACGTTAGTAAAAAAAAACGAATTAATGAAAGAAAGTGTGATTAGTCGCTCGATGGTAGTAGAAAAGAGGAGGTTGGAAAATTCTCTGAGCCTTGGTGGGGTTTTCTACGTCGTGCTATAGGGTGAGGAGAGAAAAGGCCAGCTATGATAAGGGATGCCCTTGAAAGTTCTAAGGGTATGGGGCAACCGAGTGATGGTCTATGAAAAAATATAGTGTCATTTCAAACCGTGCGTAGTTTTGGGCTTTTCTTCCTGTAACCTGTGGCACAAGTCACGAAAGGTATCCATGCGTAACCCCTAAGTGATGGTTGATTGGTATTGTAAGGCTCAAAATCTGGTTTGTGGATTTTTGAAGTCCTGTGAGTTGTTTCGCCTTGAGTTAGAAAGGGATGTTGTTTCTTTGGGGTTTTCGATTGGTTGAGAGCTGAAGTTATGGGGCATGTGTGGGGAAAGGGAAAAGTTTTCTTTTTGTATGTAGGGAGAGTTTCTCCACCTGTCTTACGAAGTAACTAGCAATCACGAACGAACGAACCACGAGGGAACATGAATTCCACGAAACGTGAACAGAAGAAGTCTTAGTGTGCAAGTGAAGTACACCTAGCGATAAGACTGTTCCTTGAGAGTGCAAGGACCGACCGATACGAATTCTGTAAATTGTTTTTCTTTTTTTTTCTTCAATTGTTTTACTTTCGAACCTACCGATTACGCCCTTTTTCACCTTTGCCTTCCGAACCGAATCATCTTTTTCTCAGTATGAGATTTACGCCCTGTTGATTGGGTATGGTGCGAGTATCTACACACATCCGACACAGAAATTTTACTCTAAGGCTCACGATATTCCTGTTATACTATTGGGAGGCTAGTGCACTATAAGTTTCAGAGCGCGCTTGTCACCAAAAGGCATTTCGAGAATTGAGTTGTTGTGCTAGGTAACACTCAATAAAGCAGAATAAAGGAGTCTACGGTACACTGGCCCACCTGTTCACAAAATAGCCCTAAAGGCTCCCTTCCCTTCCCCGTAAAATGTAACATGCAAAGGCCAGCAATTCAATGATGTATTGCGTAGGAAATTTGAGATGCAATACTCGGTGCTTAGATGGAGGAAAGGGGGAAAGAAAGAAAAAGTGTGAAAAGACGAAACACAAATATCCCGGTCTCCCAATGTTCCAGCTCAAATAATACGCTCTCATAACGCCCAAAGTAGGAATAAAACGACAAAAGTAAATCCATCGCCCATGCCACGTAGTGGAATCACCAAGTCCGATCCTGGCTCGCCCCTGCCGCCCCTTTTAAAAACCCATCAATAAAGGTAGCCATCTCGTCCACTTTCCAGTCATGATGTATCTCTTCCGCGAGTGCCATCAACCGTTCGTCTCCCAGCGCCTCAGTAGCGCTAGATACCAACCCCGCCAATCGTGATAAGCTTGCAGCAAAGTTAACAGTTTCCGTCCTAACACGACTGGAATCTGAGGATGCAGAGAGGGGCGTAGGAAGCGGTAGAGCAGCCCGCAGGTTTGTGCTCGATAACAGTGGGGGAGATGGTGATGGTTGCAACGGCGGCGATGATAATGGCGATGATGATGACGAATGCTGCCGCTGTGCAGCTTGTTTTGGGCTAGTGCCAGGGGAAGTGCGACTGGGCGGATGCTCAGTCTTTCTACGCGACTGAGGAGGCTGAGGATACTTTAGCTACTAGTTCAGCTGAGAGAAAGTAAGAGGGCAGAACTCACATCTCTACCGTTGCCAATTTTTCGCTTCCGCTTCGCCCTATCGCGGGCTCTTACGGCCCGGCCCTGGCGACATGAGATACAGGTCTTTAGCAACTCGTTTGTCCCTGGCCTAGCGTAGTCCGCTACTGGCTTCTTACCCCGGCAATGCGCGCAGGGCTTTATACCGGAGGGATTTGAGTGAGGTTGCGCGCTACTTGATGGTGTGACAACAATTGTGGCCATGTTGGTGGTGGTAGTGGTTGTGGTGGTAGTGGTTGTGGTGGTAGTGGTTGTGGTGGTAGTGGTTGTGGTGAGGGTGGTTGTGGTGGTAGTGGTTGTGGTGAGGGTGGTTGTGGTGGTAGTGGTTGTGGTGGTAGTGGTTGTGGTGAGGGTGGTTGTGGTGAGGGTGGTTGTGGTCGGTGGGATCGCTGGTGTTGACCATGATGGGGCCGTTGGTGGCAGGTGGCAGGTGGTTAGGCGATGGTGGGCTCAGCGATTACTGATTCTGGAAGGATTAGGTTACGCAAGATGATCTATGCACCATGGCAAACGTGCAGCCGAACGTAGGTCTGTTCTCTTTGTCGGTAAATTGTTGGTTTTTGGTATTTCGCACAAGTTTTTACCTGTGTTCGCAAGCGGTCAGTCCGGCCGGGCTTGGCTCTGGGGCGGCCGACCTGGGCTTTTTATGGGGCAGGCCGGGCCTGGCCGGACTGCAGATATCTGCAGGCTTTTGAGTGATAAGATGTGATAAAGATAAGATAAGCTGATGAAATGCCTAGAGTTATGGATCACCAATGGGAATCCAAGGAGAAAACTTTGGCCACAATAGTACCCCCCCACCACCCTCTCTATTGTAAAAACCAAAAAAGTAAATAAAAAAAGTAAATACACGGTAGAACACCAAGCAGAAATTAAGATTCGATCTAAAGCTATTTCTTGGTGTCATGGGAACAGGGCGAGGTGGTTTGGATGGTTTTATTGCCGTTGATCGTAGATGCATGGCTAATTTTGTAAGAGAGGAATAAATCGAGTGACTGGAGAAAACAAGAACCTAACCGATTACTGGTTATGAAAATTGTATGGCTCAATCGGTAATAGGTAGTTGATATCCGTGGGCATCTTCGGATATCCATAGGCATCTTCAGATATCCGTAGGCATCTTCGGATGTCCGTAGATGTGAGGCACTCATTAACAAAATAATGACCAGTCATATGGGAAATACCGAAAGCCTGGCCTACAAAGCCCAGGTCAGTCTCAGCCTGGCCTTGCCTGGCCGGACTGAAAGCCCGCCGGCTATCTGCAGGCCGACCTGGCCGCTTGCAAACACTGGTTTTTACTCCCTTCTCCCTTGGGAAGCCCGCACAAATATAGATGTCTGAATAGGCTGCTTGGAATTGTTTAATTTTAGTTGGATAAACTTTACCTTTGTCCTAAAACGGGGAGAGAACGGTGGTGACTTTCGATACACCATCTGCAAAATCTGCAGGCATTGGTATAGAATTGAGCCAGCAATACTGGTAACTAGAGAAGTGGTACTAGAAGGGGAATGCCGGTGGAGTTAATAGTAGATGCGGTTCCAGTTTCCGGTGCCTCGGAAGTGTGATCTCTCGAGCGATTTACCGCAGCCTATCATAATAATGTCGTGCAATAGGCGATGTGTCCACTTATATCTACTTATCAATTATGCACCCTACCGGTATGATGCGGTACCATACTGCTATCAGCAAGCATGATGCCAACATCATTCAATAACATAATATTATCTAACCATATCTCTTTCTTCCTTCAGCCCTATAGCCTTAACCTACTGGGAACAACAATACATCCCCAGTACGCCCAGACAGAACCAATGGAAGAAAGGAGGAATACAAAATAGGCGAGACTAGATGTCCTCTCGTGGACCCTTCAGGGCGATGATATCTCGATACTACAGTCTTTGGATGTGACGGCTGGTCCTACAGGGGAGGCGGTGACTTTCAGGAGTAGTGGAAAGGCTATTACACATACCCCCATACGCACCCTTATATTATACCCATGATACCTTCGTTACTCCGCCTCACCAGTCTCTCCTTCCTCACCAAGCATCCTTCATAATATTATTATCATACCAAGAACACTTTCTCCACCGTTAACGAGGCCAAACGATTTTGATATCCTTCTTCCCCCTTTCTTTCCTGGGTTGAATTTATTAGCCAATCTACCTCTCCATCAAATATCTGGCCTTTCCCATCGGATCCGTTAGCTTTGCTTGACCCTGAGACTTCCCGTGATCGGACACTCCCCTTTAAAGGCGTTCCTTTTTAGGATAGAAAGGAGGTCTGTCGGTGTGTCAACTGGAGGTAAAGTCCGAGCTCGAGTAAGCTCAAACCCACCTCTCCCAAGCATAATTTACCAGGCTCGAGCTGCACAGGAAACCTTGAGCCACTCAAGCCCATTCCCTCACAAGCCAAGCCGGCTCCAGTCCATTGTCTGGCTCGACTCGAGCCGACTCATGGCAAACACTACTTCTTAACCTTTCGTGTTCTCACTGCGCAAATCGCAGCATAAATCGTGATGATTTACAAAGCGTGCGATATACGTACCGACGATAAAGTCCGGGTACAGTACGATGGTAGGATACGCCAGCTCATGCAAGACGGGCATACATCCAATGAAACACGATCTGCCGCTCGAAACTTCAGCTTACCGGCGACCTTATCGACACCTGAAAGGCCGCCAAATAAATTACCTCCAAATTTGTGCCGTCAGTACCAGGCTCGCGCACCTACCGCAGCCTCATCGGGAATAAAATAACCCCCCTACCCCCTCTGCGCTACCGTTTGGTACAGTACAAATCTTGCATTGCAATAGGCTGAAACCCCCGAGCGGCCGCGTTGGGAGAAAATGCGCGGTTTGTGTCCTACCGTTGTACCGAAATCGAGCCCTATGATAAAAACCGATTCAATTGTCTGCAGATAGCGTAACTTGGAGCAAGATGTACTCCTATCAGAGCTCATCGTAATCCGGAATCCGAGATCTGATTCTAATAAAATCTCCAAGTAGGACAATTTAGTCATCGTATTCTTTTTTCTAAGTCGTTTTAAATTAGGATGCTATCACAAAGCGTCACTCGTCTAGGGTTTGTGTTCGAACTGTTGTGATTCTTGATTGAAGTTGCACTTCTTGCTTGATTGATACTCTACTAGTGGGCCATCGGCCCTACTTATGCTTACAGGAGACCGCGCTACAATCACCTATGACAAATACCCTGTGCGAGAGAAAAGAAAAAATAAGAACAACAGTACAACATAGCCGAATGGTAAAGAGAAAGGAAACACGAGCGAGATAACCAAACTAGTAATACAAGAGAGTTTCCAAGGAAACTCAGTCGCAATCAACCAGGTAATTAGTACTATAATACAGTTACCGATGAAACTCTATTATAGTCAATGTGTCCTGAGTTATTGTCAAAAGTGTTCTGAGTTCATCCATAGATGAACTCATACAGGTAACTATGACAGGAACTCTGTCATCATCATCTGCGTAACGGAAAACATATTTGGAAGTCATATTACAACATGAAATGAAGGTTTTACATAGCGCACGGTATGATACCACACGATAATAAGAATAATGACATACTGTAAGACTACCAGACCTCGCTGGCATGTAAGGAAAAACCCAGACTCTCAGCGGGGATATAAGGGCGGGGGGGCAAGGTGAACACATACCAGCGGGAGAACCAAATCCCCAATCGGGTCCTAAATCCACGATTAACACACGGAATTTGGGGTGTAAATCTTGTGGACCCAACTTGGCTCCTCCTCCATAAATGAAGGGTTAGACAAACCCATTGCCAATTGGGCAAAGTACCCGAAGCTCTGAAACCTGAGCGAGCTGCACCTCGGAGGTAGTCGGAATAAGGTATGGCCGGTTGCCGGGCAACCGCGGGGTCATAGCTTGAACACTGGGGGTCCATGGACCCCTAATAGATATACGGTTCCCTCTTCCCCCGAATGACAGGAACGCCAAAGTTTCCTGCTTCCTACACCTCGCGTTCTTGATTCAGCGTTTTTACTACTATCCTGACCCCGTGCGAATCCCATGACAAAATCCTCATCACCTGACGGAAATCACCACAGCCCCACGGAGACAAAGACACCATGCCTAGCCAACGCGGATCAACACGCAGTGGAGGCACTAGAGGCGCGAGGGCAGCATGACAGGGGGGAGGCATCCGGAAGACCCAACGCAGCCGCCAACCGCCGACCCGGTATGGCCAATCACGAATGCATAGCCCTTCAGAACATGCAAGCGAGAACGCAGATGAACACGAAAGCAACCTGCCAGATCTCCCTCCCAGCGATGCAGAAGAAAGCCTCTCCCTATCGACCAACACCTTACCATATAATCAAAGCCCGCAGTACGTCAACACAATACCACCATCCCTGGCCACACCAGCTACCTCAACAGAAACCCAGATACAACTTGCTGTATCCCCACCACGGGACACGGGAATCAGCCTACAAGATATGCGCGAGCTCCTGCGCTCCCACGAAAAGGACATTGTGGACCGGGTTGTCAACCTACTCCACTCTCATCCTGCTACCATCAACTCCCGTACCGAACCCCAACCCAGCGAACACCACCCCCAGGTACCAAATCGGCAATGCACACCTCGAAGCCCTACCTCCCAGCGAATACTGGAATTGGAAAGCCAGCTGAGGGAGCTTAGACGAGAGAGAGAGGCTCGACAACCTGCTCATACTGGGCTAGCTCCTATTGGTACGTACAACCATATTCCTACCCCAGTTCACGTGGAGAGTGGGAGCGCATCAGCAACTGTGGAATCAGTAGAGACACTGTTTCCGGGGGTAGAACACAGCACATTAATCCAGATTATCGAAAACCGCTTCAAGCCCACGAACAGATATCAACTGCTAGTTACAGAGAAGGACCGGGCGGAGTCACAACGTACTATCAACATCGGGGGGATCAAGTTTGAGCAGGCAGAGCGTGATAGGAAGGAGTCCGAGTACCGCATGGCTGCTTTTTTCAAAGCCTGGGCAGCGTATGGGGGGATTCTGGTCAAGCTTGCCCCGTATGGGTTGCAGGGAGAACTAGCTACTGCGCTCACTATCTATACAATGAATCTCTATGACTTACTAGAGAAGTACACGTGGGAGGAGGTTAGGGTCTACCATTTTCAGTTTCACTGAAAAAGGCTTGCCAGCGGCAAAAGTATATTCCTACCCCTCGAATGGTGGCAGTTAGACAGCGAACTCGTCACCTCAAAATGTTTTTCCCACCCAAATCCCAGGTTGTCCTGGATTCCGAGCCACAAACCACTGCCTAGTTCCATCCAAAGGCCACACGACAATTCAAATATGGAGAGCGCCTACGGCTGGCAGTCAACAACCAGCTACCCAAACCTCGACCGGGGAGTTACTTACACCCAGAACCTCCTCCCAGGTCCCTCCACAGGAGGCGATATTCACCATTCACAGTCCGTGAATGGACAGGTTTGCCGCAACTGGAACAATCGGGAGTGTCGATCCATAAATTGCCGTTATCAGCACTCTTGCCTGCTCTGTGGTGGTAACCATCAGGCAACCTCCTGTCCTGTTCGTCCTGGCCGAAGATAGCAGCTTCCCCAGACAGGACACAATCGACATTAGACTACCCCTCCCTCACCTACCCTCATGGCTATGCTAGCTACTACGCTATTCCTCCTTTTACGTTTTTTTTTTTTTTATATTTTTTTTAATACTCGCCATTGTCCTCTTTTCTACCACACTTCATTACTCGCTGTCCTATTAGAAGTCTTTAATTACAAGGCAATTGCTCTGCTTACTATTCACAAAAGAAACACCTGCTCTCGAGGCCCCACATGTGAAGATGCCGGCCATCCCAAACCAACATTCCCCATATGTTACTGTTAGTGAACAGCCTACACGTCCAAATACGGTCCTGCATTTCCCCTTATTTACTCCGCATTCTATGGCCATGCCTCCAAGTCAGCTCAGATCAGACGGATGGAGAAGAGTGGGTAGCCGATACCCAGACAAGCAAGTAATTGCCAGCGTACTCGGGATATGCCAGTATGGAGCAAGAATTGGGTATCAAGGTAACCGAAAATCTCCTACAATTCACCCCAACCTGTCCAGTGCTATGGACGATGAGGACATACTGGTAGCAGACCTAGAAGCAGAGCTAAAGCGCGGATGCCTCGGGACCTACCAAAGAAAGTATGACCTACCAGTGCACTTCACCAGATCCCCACTGGACCTAACTGACAAGGCAGACGGAAGCAAACGCCGAATTTACCATCTCTCGTACCCTCATAATGATTCCTTATCTATTAACGCTGGCATCCCTGAGCCCTATGGGGCTATCACTTATAGTACCATTGATGAAGCGATTACCGCTATTCAAATGCACGGCCGCAATTGCCTACTAGTGAAATGTGACTTTGAAAGCGCCTTCCGCCATTGTTAGGCATAAAGAAAATGCACAGACCTCTCGGTAGGGTAACTGCGCACAGACCCTCATTTATCGAGAGCCTAACACCCCCCTCCGGCCCCGTTCTGGGGCCCGCACGTCCTTAGCGAGATTTCGAAGAGTTGCGTCCTATGACTAAAATGTCATTTCAATGAAGACCACTTCATAACACCATATACGTCACTGCCGTCCGTCCGACCGGAAGCTGTTCGCAGGATATATAAGAGGGCACCTCTGGGTACCTCTGAGAAGTGGAACGGAGGAAATCCGTCGGAGGCGCATTGAGTTATTAGGCTTCAAAGTTGGGCATCCTAACTATGGGCCGAAAGTGACGGGACGTTTTCGGTTCGGAAATCCGCAACTGCTCCTACAGTGCCCCAGAGGCCATAGGGGTTAGATATGACACCAATACCTATCTGAAGGCCGCTGTATGTTGGTTGGTCCTGGAGACAGGATCCCTCGAGAGGTGATTCTCTTTGAGGCGAGGCGGACCGAGGGGAAGCTGCTCAGACTCAGAAGACCTAATAGGCGGTAGACTAAGAGTGTTGGCACACCGTCTACGCAACCTGCATTATGCATAGGTACCCGACACATACGTTGGCCACTATGTGAAATCGGAAGAGACTACTGGGACGATAGTCAAGTCGACTAAAGTTTCAAATATAAGTCTATTCGTCTCTATAAATCGAAGACCGGTCATTCGAGGATAATGTCGCATCCTACGACTAGACGGAAAAAGAATTTATGAGAACGAAGATGGTGTGTGAAAGTTCAGGGTCAAACAGTGTTCGCACTTGTTAAGACTATGAGACGTTAGCGGACAACCTTGGATAGGTACTTAGTTATAGGAGGATTAGATGTAGTCCGCGAACACTCAGACGCGGGATATAAATATCGAAGTGCCTCCCAAGCTTTTAGACATCATCAAGCAACGGAGAAGAGACCTTAACAATATAACATTGTTTTACCTACGAATCTTTATAAAATTATTTCCCTTATCGACTAAGCGAGTTCTTAGTAGTCATAAACGAAAAGGACGACCCCGAGCCTTCCTAGACAAATCTCCGTCTATTACGAAAGATTCAGGCCTAAGTCTTCTCGACAATAAATCAGAGACGGCTTCCGCCTAACACTATATTGTTAGCTCTCCTTGTCACCAAGGCTCACTAAATAAGTCGGTCACCACTCTGCACTAAGTAAGCGCATGAGTTCGAGTCACGCAGACGACGAGTCCGTTGAAAGCACGGTATACTACCCTGCGATTGATGATACGGTACACTACCCTGCGATTGATGATACGGTCGGATTAGACACCCTTGAGGAACTCTCCCGAACCAATTCAATATTCGAACCACCGACCAAGGTACACTACCCTACTATTAGGTCAGTGTTATCCGGTCTGTCGGAGCCCCGAGAAATACCATTTCTGGAACAAGAAGCTCCCTCGTGGTATACCGACCCAACTCTAGTTCCTACGAAGGAACAATTTCAAAAGCTTTACGAAACCTGGTACGGGCCAGAATTCGTTTGGAAACCTTTCCTCGACTGGGACACCAGTGAAGAAGGATCCTTGGATAGTTGCTTCACACCTACTATACCTTTGGCGTGGAGGCTCGGGAACCACCTGAACTCTCATTAAGATAGGATCCTATTATAGGAAAGAATGACAGAACCACCGAAAGGGTGGTATCCTGAAGGTCCGGGATCGCCGGCACCATGGAGAGAACCCAAGAAGATAAAGGATAAAGACGCGATGGATACCGGGAGCGAAGGTGAAAATGCGCCGAGCCAACCTTCATCACTTCCTCCGGGCATAAGGCGTCCACCAAGAGATGGATCACGGGCATCAAGTGTTCCCAGCTCATCTCGATCATCTACTCCGAGACCAAGGGATCAGGCAGCCGACTTGGCAAGGCTAGCTGCAAGAGTAGGAGTAGTGTTACGCGATGTCCGGAGAGATATTACATCCTCTATCGACTCTGCAAATATAGCGTTTGCCCAGCTCACGGGAGCCCAACAGGAAAACGCGCTCCGGTTGTTTGAAATTCAAAGACAAATTGCCGAAGGGAAGGACCTCCATAACCAAGACATAGGAGTCCTGTTAATGCAGTGTCAGGGAGTAGAGACGGAAGTAAAATCTCTACAAGAAAGGATAGTGAGGGAAATCGCAGAAAATCTGGCACAACAAGCTGCCAGACAAGAACATCACGAAGGGGTCACCTCGCAGTTACACCAGACCACGCTTGAACGGGACATTCTTCTACAACAAGCAGTAGAAGAAATCCGAAAGGAAATGAAGGACCGAGACCGGAAGGTAAATAGTGCCTTCAAAGAAAGAGATGCGCTTTTCCAAACCGAGGCAAAGAAGACCCGTGAGGCACTCTCGTCTCAACAGGGTGAGCTCAAAAAATTGGCGAAGCAGTCCAAGAACTCCTCATTTCCTCCAGAAGGAAAGAGACTCCGAAAGACAAGCCGGAGGCTAGCAAGCGTGTACGAATGGAATCGGTAGAGGATGACGAGGAATATTATTCCAGGCCCACTAGACAAGAAAAGGGTAAACAAGTGGCAAAACCTCAAGCTAGTGGGGAAGGAACCTCAGACGCAACTCCACCACCTGGACTAGGAGGAGGATACCCTAGTGATGACGACGATGACGGCAGCGACTATGACGCTGAAGGGAAAGGAAGAAAAGGCGGTGGTCCAGAAAGACGCCGCAGGGGTCTAACCCCAGAGCAATCAGACCTAGCAAATGTCCTGGCAGAAGCCTTCGTGGTAAACACAAAACGACCAGCGGAGGCACCACCGCTCTTTGAAGGAGAAAAGCACCAAGACGTGCACATTTGGCTTCAACAATGTATCGATTACTTCGACCGAAATCCCCACATTTGGAGAGATGACCGGGAACGGGTCATATACGCCCTCAACCGTACCAAGGGAAAGGTAGTGACGCCATACACAATATGGTACCGAAGAAAGATGGATGGGCTACAGGGCGAAACCCAAAACCGGAATTTTCGAAGTTGGACCCGCTTCTCGTACGAAATAGGAAAGGCCTTTGCGCCCCTACAAGAAGGACGACAGGCCCTGCGGGATATGAAGGAAGTAAAGTACAAGGGCAACATTCAAACCTACCTCCGAATCATGCACAACCTGAATAACAAAGCCAATATGACAGGTGAATCATGGAGGGAGACAGTCGAAAGAAACTTGCCCGAGGACATCCTCACCCGCATCTCCTTCCAGAAGTTCGACACCGACGAGGAATGGGAAGATGTAATAATAGAAGCCGGCCGGGCAGAAGAAGACCTTCAGTACCGAAAAAAGTTACTGAAAGAAGGCAGTTCCCGACACACCTCCTCTAAGGATACAAAAGATAAATCCTCAAAAGATGAAAGGCCTGATAAGCCACGAAAAGAAAAGGCTTATATAAAAGGAGGTGGGGGACCCTCACGAAAAAGGAAACGTGAGGATCACAAGTCGGAACGACCAACTAAAAAATTTGGAGGAAGTGCTCCGATCACACACTCGAATTGGTCAGAAGCACACCAAGGGATCTCGCAAAGTGTTATTGATGCGAGAAAAAAGGACAACAATTGCACGAGATGTGGAAAAAAGAACCACACATATAAGACGTGCTATGGGAACATTCAAGTATCAGCGGCCGCAGTTAGCCGAAGGCCGCTAAGAATGGGCCCAAGTCGAGCAAGGTCTATCAAGCCACCTCGGCCTCCTCGAAAACCCGCACAGGCTGGACAGGTCAGGACCACTAGCCGGCTGTGGGAATTAGGCGAAGACGAAGAAATCACATAGGTCTTCACAAAGGTACCGACAACGACGGTGTTCGGGTAGTCTAGTAGACATATAGTCGCTAGGAATCGAAATCGACAGCAAAAGGGGAAGCCGAAGCGAGGAAAGCAACCGTGCGGGACGGCCTGAGTGGGAGTACACGCGTCCCTCTTGCTGAGCCAAGAGGATTAACAAAGAGCAATGGTGACATTGGCGGCGCCTCTATGCTTCCCAAGGTAATAACGTATGTTTCGCCCCAATGATCCGGACACATGTTTGTCAGGGTAGTCAGGCACGTGACCTGGAATCAGAAAGGTCTCCGATAAGGACCAAAACCTAGACAGGAAACAGACAGCACCAAGGGTACCGACAGGAGCGACAGTAGGGCTAGGATGAAAAACTTAGGGGATGAGCGAGGCATATCTTCGACCACTAGGTACAAGAGCTCTAAACCTCACCTCTATTTATTACTTCTTAGGTGCCGCGCTGGTACCGAACGGGCACCCGATAAAATGAGGACACTGTCTACGGTTAAGCGAGGGTGGATAATAAGCCCGGGAAGGTTATCAAAGGGACAGCCGACCAGCCCTACGCACCCGGCTCTTGTCCCCATGATATCTGGACGATGGCAGAGACCCCCAAGTTTGGTTCCACAGGTAGAAAAGGTGGAAGGTATGGGAACTCCTCGGCAGGAGGTAAAGACCGCTAGTAGTGGGCTGCCCGATATACCAAGAAAAATTCAGTTTGTCTGAGGAGACCTCAATGGTCGAAACCGTGCGGGCATGGTAACAAACATCGTGTTACACAATGTCTAAACGAAAACCAGAAGAAGATCACGGACAGCCGCGAAGACGCAAGCTTTACGCGTCTCTACCCAAAAGATATTCCTGCCCTGAGGGAGACGCCTACCTCTTTTTAAACCATAGGCGACAAAAAATTAAAGTCCTATTAGACTCAGGCTCTAATGTGTTCGTCATCAATCAAAGATTGGTACAGGAACACCGATTACCGTTCACACAACGGTCGGATGCGGTCAAGATTTATGGGTTTGATGGGACCGCAGCAGTCTCCGGAGGGAAGTTTTACACCCATCCCTTATGGTTGGAGATAGGAAGAAATAGACATCTGTCTGAGATAACCTGCGAAATAGCAGAACTTGGATCGTACGGGATGATCATACCATTCGGCTGGTGGCATGAGGAACATCCTATATCCCACATCGAAGACCCAAAAAAATGGTCGTTCGATGCAAAACGTTGCGAGAAATGTGTGGAAGAAGACGAAGGAATAGCCGACATGTTCGAATACGATGAGTCGGTAGTCTTTGACGAAAACGCTGCCTATATTGGAAGAATTGGCGCTAGTGAAAGCCCCGACGATATAGTCTTGGGATCGCTACCTCCAGAATATTGGCGACACAAGGACCTGTTTTTGCCTCAGACAGCGGAAAAATTGGCGCCTCGGAGGACGTTCGATCATGAAATCGAACTAAAGGACGACGCGAAAGCGCCCTGGGGCCCAATATACCCCTTATCAGAAAAACAGCTTGCCGCATTAAGGGAATACCTTAAAATGATGATGGATCAAGGAAAAATCACAAGAAGCAAATCCCCAGCGGGCGCACCAGTGCTGTTCGTTCCAAAACCTGACGGTAAACTTCGGTTAGTTGTAGACTACCGAAACCTCAACCGTATTACAGTCTTGAACAAGCACCCGCTACCATTGATGTCCGAACTAAGAGATCGGGTAGCTGGGGCTAAGATTTTCATGAAGCTTGACCTGAAAGACGGCTATCATCTGATAAGAATTAAAGAAGGAGACGAGTGGAAGACAGCTTTTCGAACTCGATACGGCCATTACGAATACAAGGTAATGCCTTTCGGGCTCGTTAATGCTCCGGCAACTTTCCAAGACATGATGAACCAAGTCCTACATGAATTTTTGGACTACGGAGTGGTCTGCTACTTGGATGACATTTTGATATATTCAAAGGATGAGAAAAGCCATGTTGAGCTAGTTGATCAAGTCTTGCAAAGACTCGCAGACTACCAACTAGCTGTATCCTTGAAAAAATCAGTTTTTCATGTCCAGGAAGTAGAATTCCTGGGTTATATGGTATCTGTCGAAGGAGTAGCTATGAGCACGAGGAAAGTCGATTCCGTATTGAGTTGGAAATCGCCGGCGTCGGTAAAAGAAGTCCAGATATTTATTGGATTTGCCAATTTTTACCGACGATTTATACGAAGTTTCTCCGGAGTGTGTAAACCGATAACGGAGACACTAAAAGGAAATCCAAAGGATTTCCATTGGGGCGCTGAACAAGAATCAGCGTTCAAAGAATTAAAACATCGCTTTACGACTGCGCCCATTCTACAACATTTCTACCCAGACCGGGAGACGGTGGTAGAAACGGATGCAAGCGACTTTGCCTTAGGATGTGTCTTGTCACAATTTGTGGATAAAAGGTTACATCCAGTTGCTTTCCACTCACGAAAGTTGAACTCGGCTGAACGAAACTACGAGATTCATGACAAGGAGCTACTTGCAATCCTAGAAGCGTTCAAAGAATGGAGGCAATACTTAGTAGGCACGGAAAAACCTGTGACGGTATACACCGATCATCAAAACCTACAATACTTCCTTACTTCCAAGGTTTGGAGTGGACGCCAAATCCGGTGGGCTCAGAAGCTGGCAGAATACAATTTTAAGATTGTTTACCGACCAGGGACTAAGGGCGGAAAGCCTGACGCCCTGAGTAGACGGCCGGAGTACCGTCCTGAGGAGGGAGCTACGCATCGCGAGCAAACAGTTCTAAAGCCAGAACACTTCCAAGTAATGCTGTTGGCACTACAGGAGGAGAAGGAAGAAGGGTTAGGAAAAGAAGTACTAGGTTGGAGCGATGAGAAAGACCTGGCGTTGAAACCAGAGACGAATACCTCGGACAGATACATCCGAGTAAGACGCTTGAACCACAAGGCAAGGTTGCCCACTAAAGGTTCAAGAATGGCAGCCGGACATGACCTCTACGCCATAAGCGACGCCATTATCCCTAGACGAGGACAAGCGCTACTCGATACTGGAATAGCAATAAGCCTACCAGCAGGGACATATGGACGAGTAGCGGCTCGTAGTGGGCTGGCAGTACGTTCCGGAATTTCGGTCGGCGCAGGGACAATAGACGCCGACTATACGGGAGAACTCAAAGTCTTGCTATATAATCACAAGGATGTTGATTGCCAAATCCGAGAAGGAGACAGAATGGCTCAACTCATAGTGGAAAAAATCGACACATCCGATTTAATGGAGGTCGATAAGCTAGACGAGACTGAAAGAGGAGCCCAAGGTTTCGGAAGCACCGACATCGCTACAAGAAGTCTAATAATAAAGGAACAAGAACCCATCATATGTCAGCTAGAAGCATCGGCAGCCGAAAATTTGTCCTGGTACGACATTGAAGAAGTACCAGAGAAAATACTAATATCAACGGCCATGCTAAAACAAAAGACAATGAAGAAGTTTAACCCCGAGTTCCTTGGACAACTTCTTGAGGCAACGCTATCGGATAGAGACTGGCTGAAACGACGCGAGGACTTATCAAAGCTCCGAAATGAAGGAAAAGAATTCCCTAAGAACTGGACACTGATCGACGACCTTCTATACTATAAGAATCGTCTATTCGTCCCAGACAACCAAGCATTGTACACCAAGATAGCCGAGGGATGCCATGACGCAAAGATAGCCGGACACTTCGGACAAGAAAAAACCCTAGAAATCATCATGAGAGATTTTTATTGGAAAGGGCTAGCCGAATGGATCAACGACTACGTGCGGTCCTGTGATGAATGTCAACACAACAAGTCACCCCGACATGCGAAATACGGACTGTTACAACCGCTGCAGACGCCGTTCACAGCATGGTCGTCGATATCAGTAGACTTTATCACCCAACTACCAGAGTCACAAGGTTGTACACAAATCATGGTAGTTGTTGACCGGTTTACAAAAATGGCACACTTTCTTGGACTACAGACTACGGCTACGGCAAAGGATGTCGTAAATACGTTCTTAAGGGAGGTTTGGAAGCTACACGGCTTACTGACGGAGATCATTTCGGATATGGACTCTAAGTTCGCTGGCGAGTTTTGGGAGTCATTGTGCAAGGCGTTGGAGATAAAACGACGAATGTCGACGGCATATCATCCACAGACGGATGGACAGACAGAGAGAACCAACCAAGTGCTGGAAGGATATCTCCGAAGTTTTATTAACTATGACCAAGATGACTGGTATCAGTTACTGCCGTTAGCAGAACATGCATATAACAATTCTGCAACCAACGCTCACGGAATGTCCCCCTTTTACGCGAACTATGGGTTCCACCCTCAAACTGAGTGGATGAAAGAACGTGAAGTTCAAAACCCCGGCGCGTCCCTATACGCGAACTGGATTAAGACGATACACGAACAAGCGAAAAGCTCGCTTGAAAAGACACGGGAAGGAATGACAAAATACTACGATCGGAAAGCCAAAAAACAACCTGAGTTTAAAATTGGCGACAAAGTTATGTTAAACGCAAAAAACATACGGACTAGACAGAAGTCGAAAAAGTTAGCACCCAAACTCTATGGGCCGTTCCAAATATTGGAAAAAAGAGGCAACCGAGCGTTTAAACTAAACATTTCCGACCGATGGAATATTCACCCAGTCTTCCACGTATCCTTGCTCGAACCATATCGAGAATCGGTTCATCCAGAACGCAGGCAACCTCCCAGAGAACCAGAAGAGGTTGAAGAGGACTTGCAATGGGAGATAGAGAAAATCGTCCGTAGCGAAATACGGACGTATAGGAAAAGAATCAGCAATCGTTACCGGCAGGTACGAGAGCTATGGTATTTTGTGAAATGGCAGGGTTGTGCGGAAGACGAAAATACTTGGGAACCCGCTACAGGCATGGAAAATGCCGAAGAAGTAGTCGAAGAATTTCATCGCGACAACCCGGAGATGCCAGGACAGGAAGAAGTAAGACGATGAGGAAAAGGTTTTCCTACGGTGGACAAGCAAACGCCGGAAGGTTTTTTACCCTGACCACATCGGGTCTTAAAAAGAAATTTGTTAAATAGATAATACTAAGAAGGTGTTCGAGACGAAACCTTGTAGGAGGGAGCTCATGTTAGGCATATAGAAAATGCACAGACCTCTCGGTAGGGTAACTGCGCACAGACCCTCATTTATCGCAAGCCTAACACCCCCCTCCGGCCCCGTTGTGAGGCCCGCACGTCCTTAGCGAGATTTCGAAGAGTTGCGTCCTATGACTAAAATGTCACTTCAATGAAGACCACTTCATAACACCATATACGTCGCTGCCGTCCGTCCGACCGGAAGCTGTTCGCAGGATATATAAGAGGGCACCTCTGGGTACCTCTGAGAAGTGGAACGGAGGAAATCCGTCGGAGGCGCATTGAGTTACTAGGCTTCAAAGTTGGGCATCCTAACTATGGGCCGAAAGTGACGGGACGTTTTCGGTTCGGAAATCCGCAACTGCTCCTACAGTGCCCCAGAGGCCATAGGGGTTAGATATGACACCAATACCTATCTGAAGGCCGCTGTATGTTGGTTGGTCCTGGAGACGGGATCCCTCGAGAGGTGATTCTCTTTGAGGCGAGGCGGACCGAGGGGAAGCTGCTCAGACTCAGAAGACCTAATAGGCGGTAGACTTAAGAGTGTTGGCACACCGTCTACGCAGCCTGCATTATGCATAGGTACCCGACACATACGTTGGCCACTATGTGAAATCGGAAGAGACTACTGGAACGATAGTCAAGACGACTGAAGTTTCAGACAGAAGTCTATTCGTCTCTATAAATCGAAGACCGGTCATTCGAGGATAATGTCGCATCCTACGACTAGACGGAAAAAGAATTTATGAGAACGAAGATGGTGTGTGAAAGTTCAGGGTCAAACAGTGTTCGCACTTGTTAAGACTATGAGACGTTAGCGGACAACCTTGGATAGGTACTTAGTTATAGGAGGATTAGATGTAGTCCGCGAACACTCAGACGCGGGATATAAATATCGAAGTGCCTCCCAAGCTTTTAGACATCATCAAGCAACGGAGAAGAGACCTTAACAATATAACATTGTTTTACCTACGAATCTTTATAAAATTATTTCCCTTATCGACTAAGCGAGTTCTTAGTAGTCATAAACGAAAAGGACGACCCCGAGCCTTCCTAGACAAATCTCCGTCTATTACGAAAGATTCAGGCCTAAGTCTTCTCGACAATAAATCAGAGACGGCTTCCGCCTAACAGCCATGTACCAGTCTCCCTGCTTGACATGCCACTCCTGGGCTTTACTTGGAAGGGAACGTTTTATGCAGAACGCCTTCTGCCATTTGGCCTGCGTGCCGCCCCCTACATTTTTAACATTTCTG
This sequence comes from Tuber indicum, assembly GCA_006112555.1. Lineage (NCBI taxonomy): Eukaryota > Fungi > Ascomycota > Pezizomycetes > Pezizales > Tuberaceae > Tuber > Tuber indicum. The sequence goes on from VBSK01000159.1 coordinate 643,582, forward strand.
CAGAGGTCTTCCACTAGGCCCTCGAGGAACAGTACGGGATGGTATCACTTTCGGCATATGTGATACATTACCTGGATGACTTCTTAATCGTTCTCCCACCTACCGCACACCTTGAGATGTATACCACTATCTTCAGCGATCTTTGTAAGGAGGTGGGACTGTCGATAAAGGTGGAGAAAAATGAGGAGGGCAAGATAGCGAGTTTCAGGGGTATTGAAATAGACACCAGGGAGATGGTCATACGGCTCCCAACTAAGAAGCTCGCAAAAGATGGATGATTGTGAAAGTGGCACTGGAAAAAGACTCCCTCTCGTTATTCGACCTGCAAACTATTACTGGCTACCTGAACTTCATTAGTACGGTTGTTCCGCTTGGCCATACCTTCCTCTGGCGGTTATACAACATGAAGCTATATTTTCCTAGAGAGCGAAAAAATCTCCGCTGAAGAGTTTCACACGAGGCTAAAAGAGACCTAGCTTGGTGGTCTCAGTTGTTATCCCACTCCCCTGAAAGATCAATTGGCAAGAGAAACTGGAATACAATTTCTACCTGGTCCGATGCGGCCAGTACCCGCGGTTTAGGTGCTTTCTTCATTACGGAGGATGAGATGCTTCTGCAGCGCGGATCTGCCTTTTCGATATCGCTTCCCCGGCATATTGTGAAACAGAATGAACATATTAACACCAAGGAAATGAGAGCAGTAAAGCAAATGCTGCTATGGTGGGGACCACAGTGGAGGGGAAAACGAATCATAATTCATATTGACAACAGGGCAGTAACCTGCGGACTGGGGAATGGCAAAATCAGGGGTGCACCGATGAGTGTATTAAGGCGGTGTCTATTAATCGCAGCTGAATATGACCTTGAGATTGAAGCGCGATGGATCCCCACTCACGAGAACAGCCTGGCAGATGCGCTCTCACGCTTCAACATAGACAGAATTGCTAATCTTGCACCGCATTTGATATACCCCACATTGGCCCTCCAAGATTATGGATTTCGGACGTACAAAGAACAGGACTCTCTGAGATAGCCGTCTACTACCTCTGGAGGGGCCTTGCCCCATCAACACGCCCCAATTATGACACCCCCCGTTCACGCTTTACTCTTTTCTGCAGTCTCGCAAACTACCGCCACAGAAATGGGGGCTGCTTCCCTGCCAAAGCTATATAGCTTATTGAGTGGTTGTACTCTCTAGCCGGGACTATTAAAGTAAAAATGATGAAACTTTTCCTAGCTGGTATCAGATCCTACCACCTTGATCTGGGAATCGAATGTAGCGCATTCACAGATCCACGACTTGAACGGACAATCCAAGGAATTAAACGCGATCACAACGAAGCGGAAAAGTGCATACGAACACCACTAACACGCCCATTCCTCCTCCGCATTCTGGCTTGCCTTAATGCTAACGATTATGATGATACAGTATTAAGAGCTGCATTTACTCTAGCCTTCGCTGGCTTCTTGCGAGTGGGGGAGTTCACCTACAGTGCTGCGGATACAAATCTAGGACCCTCATTCCCCAACTGGTTTTTAACAAAAAGCAGTATTCGCTTAAGGGGAGCTGGCACCTACCTCGAACTCACACTTCCAGCGTCAAAAACAAATCCGTTTAGAAAAGGTATAACACTGACCATAGCTGCCAGCAGAGATGCGGGATGCCTGATTGCGGCAATTCAGCAACTCCTTACCGCTGACTCCCACTGGCCCCCCCTTGCCCCCATATTCTGCCTTGGAAAGTACCAACAACTCCCCTTTACACGCGAACACGTCGTCAGCAAGCTACGGCATTTAGCCACCCAAGCAGGATTAGGACAAGGAGCATGGAACGGGCATAGTTTTCGCCGTGGAGCGGCGACATGGGCCCCCGAAATCCAAACGCTTGGCCGATGGCGATCCGATGCATATAAGGCCTATATACAATACTCACTCAAGGAGCAAATATCGCTATCCCGCCGGTTCCAGGGTAACAGGCACCGAGCACCCAGCGATAACTAGGCCTGCCTCAGTACGGGAGGACAACACCAGCCACCAGACGGCAGGCAGCTCCTGACCGGAGCCTTCCGAAGCTCACCCTGCCTCGGACTGGGATATACCGGTGGCAACTACCCCCAGCGGCAAGGGCAGCGCAACTTTCACCAACGCCTCCCACAGCGGAAGACGACACACAAACAACATGGATGGAGGGTATAGGATTTCTTTTCGCACTACTTTTCTTCTTCAAATCTGTTTCCTTTCTTCTTTCTCTTTTTCCTAGCTTAGCACAGTGTTAATGTAACGAACCGTAACGACTTTGAAAAATTGGCGCCCTCCTGCACGCAATCTTGATGAATGCTATCGAAGCCCAATGTCTAGGTCTTTGGTTAAACTGTCCTCTGATCTCCACAAGCTGGTGATTTGGATTGTGCTTGTCATAAAGCAACATAATACATGGGAGCTTTCAGCGATGGAACTCGGTGGCAAAAAAAAACAATTCTCCCTAACAAACTTTTATATTGGGGGATACTGTTTTCCAGCCCTGTACCCCCAAGCCTCAACCCACAGTGCTGCCTGAACCTTGGATGGTGGTGGAAGATCGATCGCCTAGCTGTAGGCAGTAGATTATGAATATTTGCTTAGAAATTGGGTACGGAAAAATATGGGAGGTAGGGTAAGTAACTTGCTCCTCAACCTCGGGCTCTGCCAGTGGATTAAACAGAGACTCACAAATACTGACTCAGCAACATAAGTAATCTATTGGGAGGTTTTAGCAGGTATGCGATGGATGTGCTCGTTCCGGTCGTGCATGGTTTCCTTCGACCGAATAAAATATAGAGAACCCGAGCCACCGTGGTAGGGTCATAACGCAAGGAGAAGAACGAGGGCAACCACCTCAAAGAGTCATCTCAAATCAAGGCAGGAGATTGGGAGGGGTGAGAGAAGGGGGGCAACCTCGAGGAGAGATATGTTTATCAGGTTGTTAGAATTCTTGTGTAATTAGTACTGAGCTGATCCGTATCGAATGCGGAAAGCAGGGCGATTCCTCCCTCAGTGGTCCCAAGCGGCCGGTCCGGACCACGGGTCTGCAGTGCGGCCAGTCCGGTGGAAATTCTCGGCGGCCGCCAAAACCCGGCGGCTCCCAGGCAACTGCCCGGTCGAGTCTTCGTATACCAGGTTAGAGCCGCCAGATGCCCATGTAATCGAAGATATCTGTGGACACCCTGCATGCTTTCCACTTTTAATCACCGTGAATGAGATAATAGGAGCAAAAACCCCCTAGTGCTATAGATCTCGCTTGAGACAAACCCCCGATATCCACCGATGAACCACCTCGGTACCCAAATATACTGTCCTATCTCGCTCGTCTTTGCCAAGAATACCTTTTGCCACTAAATATTTTGCTGGAGTCCTCGCCAAATATCCGGCTCAGGGAGGTATGCCGGGCGAGGACGCGCGAGTATTCTATTCTTCACACAACTCTCTAGCCACCCGGGGTGAATATGCTTCGCCGCCTGGTGTTATAAACAATTTGTCCTGTTGAATAATAAAATATTTCTGAATAACTAAACTCACATCATCCCTAGGAACATCGGTTTGTAGGTTGTCTAGGCCGAGCCCGGATTTGGTTTGGAGGAGCCGCTTTCCCATAGTCCGGCCGTGGTTAAAGCCAGGCGGAATGCCAGGGTGGGATTACTAGCCTCCCTAGAAGTACACCATGCTAGGGGTGGAAGATTCTAGGGGCCATAGTGGCACCATCGCGCTCTCACTGAGGTGATAATTGGCCTACTAGAGTGATGGTTAGCCCTTGTCATCTGGTTTAAAGTTATCGGGGTTGATATCGCCTGTCCAAGAGATATCCCCACCACCCTCTCTCCTACCCATTCTTAGCCTAATAGAGTAGTCGTTTGCCGTATATATCTAGTGAGCCGGGGTCGACGCCATCCCACCTCAGTAATTTCACCAAATCCTAATGCCTCTTGCCAGAAGTGCATATAAGTGGGTTTTAGCGGAACAAATTCGGTACGTCGAGGTCAATGTCATCTCATCCGAGGAGTGATGTTTCCTTTGTTAATTACACAGTCAATATACATCTCCACTCTCTCCAACCAGTCGAGCAACTGAGAGATCCGTTTTATCACCATTACTATCCGGGTAGTATCTTCACCAAACACTCGCCCATTTAGATCAGCATGATAGAGCAGAGTTTGGCTGCTGGAGTCTGGGGACCAGGTTTAGCGTCGTCCCGTCCAAGTATTATTCCCGCCGCGCCCTCATCCCCATAATAATAGCACAATGCGGTGGTGTTCCATGGTACGGATCTGGTTTTTCGGGTTGGCTTAGCCTCACTTGAGGGGCATTCCCACGACTCCCTCGCCCGCATTCTGAGCAGCCCACACAAGTGGTGAATTACCGGAACCGTCGTTTTCGCTGTTGCAATAGCCTCCCTCCTGACAAACGAGCTACAATCTTAACATCTAGAAGAAGAATACACAATGCAGACCAGTGAACATTAAAGGTTTCCCGAAATAAATCTCCCGCCGATATCGCTTCTGTTCTCCCAAGGTGGTTTGATGGATGTGCAGCTGTTGCAGTTGTCGAATAGCCTTAGCGGAAGCAATTTGGCTCCATCCGAAAGTTCCCTTTTTGAGTAGACTCTCCGATATAGAGAGAAATGGTGCCTCTTGGTGATCAGGGAAGGTACTGGTTGAAAGTGCCTTGACCTGCTGCAAATTAGGGTAACCTAAGAGGTTTTCCGACATCGTCGAGTTAATTGTAACAATAAGCTCGGGATGAGCCCGGAGGTGCAGTACTCTTGACGGGTAAAAAGTGGGTTAACAGGACAGTGGAGGCCTCCTTGCCCACGAAGGCAAGTCCCCGACAACAGGCTAGTAATGTCCCTACCGAGGGAGCATTGTCTATCTTGATATCATATTTAGGGGTCCTATTGTGATTACTAGGGCGTGGCACACAGCTCATCGGGCTTCAAAGACCGCTCCGAGTAAGAGCTCCACATGAAAGTCGCCGTTCCAAGCCTCGCTCTATCCCCACAATGTCCCTTTGTCTGACCGACCTTTGCATCATAAGTATCCCCTAACCCCGAGCTGTCGGTCATAGCGCTGAGCTTTTGTCATCTGCGATGGATTGTGGTTACGATACTTGCGGGTTCTCATCAATGCTCAGCGAGGCTAACTGGAATCCACAGCACAGTACTGACTCAAAAACTTTTGTCAGATACCCTTTTTACACGAAAGGTTCTAACCTCACCACCCTCTCTTATATCGTAATGTCAAGGATAATATGCCAAAATTTGAAAGTGCATTGGCATAGAATTTTTAAATATTATAAAGTAGTGGAGAAAATGGAATTTGAAATTATTTTCAAAAGTGTAGCATTGGGAATTTTTTAGTCTGAAAAGTAAAACCCGGTGTCGGGCGAAAATCTTTGGGTGGGTACTTTTTTAGACATGTATTTGTCAATGGATAACCCGAGGTAACCTCCCTAGTGTTGAGGTTTGTTCTCCTATATTTCAGAAACAACGCACCTACCGCATCCCGGTAATCTGGTGAAAACTGGCAGGCTCAAGCTTACATCTGCCTTTAAATATGTTTCTTATCCTTGCATTACCCTGGAATGGAGGTGAGGCGCCGTGGGCTGGGTCTTCACTATCCGAGAATGTTGGACGGAAATCTTTCTTGGCTGCACACCGCATATTTCGCCTACTGAAAAGACTCAAAAACTCTAGCCCAAATACACAGACCAGGGAGGGTCTGCCTATTTTCAATAACCACCCCTAACTCTCTCGACATATATCAACTGCTCGGATGACTACAGTTTAGCCCTACACATCAAACATCTGCGACAACGCCTGCAACAACTCCATTTGAAGGCCTCACTCCTGTCACGTAGGGATACCGAGTATCCTCGGTCAGAATTTGTGATAGGTTAAATCTTCTCATCCTCAGCCGAAATAGCAAAATCTGGGGCAGCAAGATTGAGCATGGTGAAGAACACGGCATACGCCGGAAGTATGTAGCAAGGGGTCAGGATGATCCAAAGAAGGATAAAAGGCAGCCTGTTTCCCTTTGTCAGTTGTTTTCGATCATTATCCAATTTGTCTTTCTCTTTCCTCCGTTACTAGTAGTTTGGGTCAAATCAGTCTTTCCTTCCTTTTGATTAACTTACCTATTTTCTTCGTGAGAATATTTCTCCAGTTGGGATACTCAAATACGATCTTTGCATCACTGTCTATTCCAAGGTATCATATAGGGGTCTGCCAGCTTTCGTGAGATTATGCGGGTATCTCTCTTGGGGCGCCCTCCTAACGAATCAGCACTCGGTTCGCGTAGTCTATCGGTGTGCAGAGAAGTTTGTCCAATTCTTGGCTTAGCGGCTGGAATAACCACGGTCTTCTGAGTTGTCGGAAATGCACTGGGGTCCATCAGAGGAGGTTCAGGAGACCTACCATTGATCACCGGGATTGGTATTGTACCGCTCTCCATTCTCATCATGTTTGTCCCTAGAGGTGTCTGCTAGCTCTGGTTCTATTCTATTTTCTCTCCTCATTTCTCTCCACAACCGGCCGACGTACTAGAACCCCCCGAGACGCCGGTCAGGCAGCCGAGAGGATACCTCAATTTTCATAGTCCAGCAATCAAGGATATGTTCCGGCGCTGGGCCTAGTAGTTGGCATAAATAAACCCTCTTCGGGGCAGCTAATACTGGGACACCATGATTCAGTTCTTGGCACCACCCACCGTGGCTGGGTAAGCTACTTTTGAGGGTATTGCTCACAGCCTCAACTCATGACGGCACTTGCCGTATTGATGGGATTTTAAAGCGGGAGGAGGAGGAAAGGCTTAGCGTCTTTCCTTGCTGTATGTACGGAGTACGAGCACAGTATCATACTCCCAAAATCCTCTACTAAACCCACTACCGTACTCTGTGGGGAATAATTCTTCTTTGATTCTCTCACCCTTCCCTTTCCCCATTCGCACCTTCAACTTTGACGTCACCTCCGTTTTCTTATACCATCACCCTCCATACCCGCCCCCCCTCCATTCCCCTCCTCCGTCCCTCCAAATATCCCTATAGGAACCGCGATTGCCAAGAGTGGCTAGTTAGCGAGGTGATTGTGAGCTATCGGCTACAGTGGCAGGAAAGAAGCGGACAGGTGAGCGGGGAGTGATTGGGTACAACACAGAACACAAAGTGTCTAATAACGTAGAATTTGACTTGTACTAGTACTTCTTTATATGATGGCGCGATACCCCCCGTTCGTAGCGGGATCGTTGCTATGGTTTTCCGCGTTGACCGGTCGGTCGGTTTCTCAGTCTACTTGGACGTTGGATCCTCAGAAACACCTTGCCCAGATGTATAACCACATGTGTTTGTATTCCTCGTCCCATATTTGTCCCTTCTCTTGTTCCACCCTGGCACCGCAGGCCTTATTGACAATTCATTTGCAATCCAACAGCGGCTGTGGTCAATAGTACCGTATACACCATTGGGGGAACAGCAATCTACTGGACTCCAGAATCAACCCCCTTTTCGATCCCATCTGCCAACAATAAATCCGTTTATATCCTAACAACCGCCAGTGAGTTATCCCCCCCTTCTCCCGAATGTGTGGATCTGCCAAGGTAATATTGCTTCGCGCATTAACAAACAAACTTCTACAGATTCGTTCCTACGAGCCCTCGACCTCGCGAAACCTGTGGACTTTGAAGCCGAATTCTCGGACACAACCCGGGTAATCTCCAAGCTCCCCTTCGAAATCCCACTGGTCAAGCGTGGTGCGCTCTGGGCAGACCAGAACACAATATACTACTGGGGTGGAGAAATGGAGGGGGAATCCATATACCTGAACGGGGCGTTCCAGAACAGGACAAGGGAGTGGCCGGACCCGATGAAGTACTATACTTATGACCTTAGCCAGCCGAGGCAGTCCGGGACGTGGGAAACCATCTTGATCTCGGAGGCCGGGGGGTCGGATACGCTGACCGGTTCCCCGAGTTATGGTGAATACGCTTACTCTACTGAAGCAAGGAAGGGGTTCTACCTGGGGGGGTCCATGGCTAGGTACCAGTTAAAGAACAAGGACGGGTCGAATGCGACCGGGGCTGGTGGTGTGGTGTACGATATAGGCTCAGTGGTTGTGTTCGATACTGTAACAGGTGTGTGGAAGAACGAGACTACCGTTGCCGAGCTGAATGGTTTGCGGGAAGGGGGTATAGTGTATGTTGCAGGTGTTGGGGAGAAGGGTATATTGGTTGAAATGGGGGGTGTTCGTAAAAATGACTTTGTCGGTATTTCCTTGATTCTCTGTCACAAATGCATCTCGGAAGTTCTATATATAGGGCGGTTGGCTAAGGATAGGAGTTTCGCTAACATGTTTCTATTGTACAGATCAGCTTCCAAACAGTCTACGTTTACGATATTGCTGCCGGATTTTGGTACCTCCAATCAACTAGCTCAAAAACAAACATCTTCCCGGAAACTCGCCAGGGAGGATTCTGCACCGGGGTAGTCGCAGCCCCAGACAAGACCAGCTTTACAATCTACATCTACGGGGGGTACGCCCCCAGCGGTCATATAAAGACAACTTGGGCCTTGACAATGCCCTACTTTCAATGGCTGCCCGTGGGCTCCATTGGCGGACCCGAACACGGGCGCTCGGGAACCACGTGCCAGACCCTCGGCGGACAACTTGTAATGATCCGGGGTGGAGGGGACAGAGAAAATCTGGTCGATACGAATGGTGGGTCGTACTTCTACGATATGACGAATCTTAATTGGTCCCTTAAGTATCAGCCTTCAGAGTATCGAGTGCCGAAGACCATCTACGATGTTATCGGTGGGAAGTAAGTTTCTTCTCCCGTCCCTCCCGCCCCGTTTCCTATGCTGTGCATGCTGAGAATTGACCATGATGAAAAGTGGACATGGCGGTGCTACTCGCACTGGCCCAATAGAGGACAATGGTTTTGCCGAAGGCCTGGGCAAGCTCTTCGCTGCAGCAGCGAACCGCACCAATTCTTCAAACCCCGGTGCAGGAAGTTCTAACTCAACTGGTAGAGGAAGTTCTAGCTCAACTGGTGGCGGAAACTCTAACTCAACCAATGGCACAACCTCTAGCTCAACCGGTGAGATTGTTGGGGGTGTCCTTGGTGGTGTCGCGCTTCTTGCGGTTATCGGAGCGGGTATCTGGGCTCTCTTACACCTTCGATATAGAGGAAACCTCGTCGTAGAAGCGCGGATATGACCGTGGAACGTGGAGCAATGGTTCGGTACCCGGACCGCTCACTCGTGACAATGGGTGAGATCCCGCTCCCACCGAATCAGGAGGGAATTTCTCCTTGGAGTTATGAGATGGATAGCGTGCCTCCACTATAACAGGCACTCGAGCTAGACAGAGCAGGAGTATAAGGAGGGACGCGCAAACAAGATTCTTACAAATGGGAAATAAATGACGGGGGCATTGGAAGGATTTACCCAAAATTTAGTTGCATAAGAACTATTTTTATTTATAGTAGTGGGAATATCTAAAAAAAAAATTGTAAATGGGGGGAAAAATGTGCGCTATTGTCGGTATACCTGTTTTTAAGACCCCATTTGTTTATTTGGCGTAAAGGGATTACATTCAAAGTTGTATTGGAGCTAGGATTATTTAATGTGAAACAATGAGGATCCGGTACAACTACAAATCCCTGTAGTCCCACAACTACAATTAGTTACTCATCCATATATCTCGCGTCTTACATTTTATGGATACTATCAACTAGGGCTGTAACTTACTTGAATATTCAAAGGCTAAATCAGCTATTCCAGAAACACGGCTAGGTTAGTCGTTGCTGAAATTTCTGAATTATATTTCCTTGTCAATAACATTCTTATGTCCCCTCATAATTGGCGCTCTGGAGAAGATTAAAGATCACAAATGTTGCTAAATCTAGTACATGTATCGTGTATAGTTCGATTATTTTTGTCTATCGTACCTGATTGCATTTTCTTGGCTTTTTCTCCTCGGCGGGTTTCTTTTACCCGTAGATCCATGGTAATTCCCTTGACAGACCCTAGGGTGTCTATATGTTCCTGGTGACTTCATTGGCTCTTGCTCTCAGAATTAAACCTGCCTGCACTTGATTTTCAGCAGGGTTTACACATTGTTAACTAGTCATCCTCCTATCCGCGCAAACAAGATTCGCTGCATCAGCAAAAAAAAGAAAACAGATTCATTTAATGCGGGGACACTGCATCCTAGTGAAATTTGTGCGACTCTTGTGTCCTCCGCGTCCTGAGTGTTCAGAGTTGCATCGCAACGACCGATAGTAAAGGATGGCTTACCGAGTTAGTGTCTTGATGGAACTGCCGAGGATCAACGAAACGAGTGGTCATCTATGCCACCTTATCGACACCTCAGGGTTGCCCAATAAATCCCCTCTGAATTTGAGCTGTCAAGACCCTGCTTGCACCTGCCCCACCCACGGTGTGAATATGCTAGTGCTTGGTGCAACACAAACCTCCCGCCGCGCTCGGCCTGCATCCCCGCATTGGAAGCTGCCCGTTTTGCCGCCTCCCGGTGCACCACACATCAAGCCCTACGATAAAACCAATCCAATAGCCCTTATGTAACATAACTTGAGAAGCACAGAATGGTCCCCCTGGTACGGATACACCGGGGGAGACCTTCCTGTAGCCTTGCACCGGGTTCTGGGGGATCGGCGCTATGTTTTTCGACGCATATCACGACAGCTAGGCTTGGTACCTTTAAGGCGCCCTGCTGGTACGCTATAGGGCAATGTTATTGTAGGTTGATACGTTTGTTATCATAATCCACCCTATATGTCTCATGATGACCGAGATGGTGCCATAACCGAATACTATTCCACCCCCCAAGCCAAGATACGATTCACGGGGTCACTGGTGAATACAGTAGTTTCCGCTCAGAGCTTAGGCTAACTCAGAATCCGGATGTACGGCTAAAGCACCAAGCCAGAGGCTGCAGAACAAATCTTCATTGACACTCTTGGTATTTTGCACTCCCAAACGTGAGCAAAAGTATGATTAGTTGGATATGGGATGGGTCTGTTTTCCCTTACCCTAATTCGGTCTGTTTAAATGTGGTGATACTTTAGGGTCTTATCTCCAAGCACCTAACTTAGCCCCAGCCATTGCTACGCTTTCATATGATAGGTTGTTTTATAACACCATCACAAATGGTCACTCGTCTCGGTTTGTGTTTTCTCATGGTAGGTTTGCGTACCGCATGATACGACACGATACCATACGATGTCATACGATACGGTAAACTTGTAACACAGTGAAGTGTAGTGAAGCACAAGCTTATTGGACTTCAAATAACAAGGCAAATGCAAGAAAAAGCTCAGACCAGTGTTCCCAAACGTCCAGGGCGGCTGAATTTTGGACGGCGGCTTGTGGCGTCCATGTGTCATGAAGACGGCCGTCCTAGGGGTTGACGGCCGGGCCCTGCAGTCTTTATCCAAATGGGATCTTCCGGTAGGGCCCGGCAGTCACCTATAGGGCCCTGTCGTCATCTGTAGGGCCCGCTCGTCCCTGCCAGTTCCCTGTTGTTTACTGCTAGGCATGCCCGTCGTGCTGTCCACCAGATCGTGTTCTTAATTCACAACCCCTTGGCCATCGTTTAGGAAGTTACGGTGTTAGCAGCAAGCAGTAACAACCTCTCATGAACTAGGAATCCCCCTCTATGATTACAACTTCTGTGTGCATTGCTTAATTCGCCTGCTGGATTGGCTCAGTAAGTTTAACTCCCTGTATTACTTTGGTTTTACGAAGATAATAAATAGCATCTACTTTCGCTAAAATATGAACTTGATTCTATCTAACTTTTATTGTTATTCTACAATAGCAGTACCTGCGGTTCTCACAAATACGATTGTCGTATCAGCAATGTCGGACACACTATCACTAATATCATATGGGAGTCAGCAATCACTCGGGCCTGATGATTCCGTATCCCAAGTGTTGCCACCCTATTTTTGTGACAACTTTCAGCTGGATATTGATGCTGAGAATGAAGATTCCGCTGCAAGTGAAACTCTGAGTTCTGCTCCTTCCGGTCTACTTACTGCGACCTTAGATTCAAATTCAATTCCCAAAGATATTGGTGAAGGCATATCCGGTGGATCTTTGGTAATGCGGAGCAGCATGTCAACAATGCAGCATTTGGATGTCCCTAGTTCTTTTCTTCCGAAGCGGAAAGCAAGAAAAGGTCACTGCTGGTTACCGAGTAATGGGGTAGAGGTTTTTGACAAGGGAAAGTGGCGCTGGCGATGCGCCCAGTGTAAGCTTTCATGATCTCTCCTTAATTATTATTTTAAACCTCTATGAATCTGCGGTAATAAGCTTACAAAGATTCCAGGTCCTAAGAGTCGTGCTCCACTATATACCAATTCGTCTACGAAGAACATGAACTAACATCTCGCTGTTTCTCATGGTGTAACTAAGGAATACTCCGATAGTGGTCATGCAGTTAGTAGCATAACCGGGGAGTCTGGAATTGTTGCGGCCTTTGGGTGTATAATTTCTCTTGGGCTACTGTTCAATTCAGACATATTCAAAAAAATACTTATCCGGTGAATATACATTATAAATACCCCTTTTTATGCTCTGGAGGATCCAACCTTTCGGACTGTATTATCGTACCTGCTTGCTTGTGTTTGAACCCACTTCCTAGAAAGTAACATTTATATTATTCTTGTTTATGATATTGATACTAAGATCTGAATTTGGGCAAGCATCACGACCGGATGGACTGCGAAATACCCTTCCCAAGTCGAGTACAACAATAACCAACTGGATTATCAAGCTATGTCATGAGAGTAAGACCATAATTATGGATTTCTTCAAAGCTCTCCCCTTCCGCATTCATCTTAGCTTCGATATGTGGAGCTCACCTCATTACCGCTCCTATATTGGTATTGTTAGGCATTGAGTAACTGAACTTGGAGCTCTCCAATCTGCTACATTGAGCTTTCATCGTTTTTATGGTCCCCATAGTGGTCAGAATATTGCCTAATCCTTTCTTAATCTTCTTGATAAATACGAAATAGCTACAAACATGGGATATATAACTACGGACAATGCAAGCAACAATGACCGAGCACTAGTGGAGCTTGAAAAAATGCTAGAGGAATGGAGCATCCAGTTTGATCCAGTCACTCCCCGTGTATGACGCTTTGGCCATATTATCCACTTGGTAGTAAATAGATTTTTATGGAATTTCAATTGGGAAACCTTTGAGGCGGATATTGCATATAATACTGTTATTGCAAAGGAGTCACATCTTTTGAAGAGCAGGTGGAGTAAAGGCCCAATGGATAAGTTACACAATATAGGCATCTTGATATTATGTACCCCGCAGTGGCATGATAGGTTTTCACAAAAGGTTCGGCTGGCTTGTAGACAGGACTATAGGAGACCATTAATACTGTAACCGGTACTGGTACTCGGTTAAGGATTTTGTTTTATGTTTTGTTTTAAGTATCGCTTTGATACTTGGTTTGTTTGAAGTATCGTTTTGATACCTAGTTTGCTTTATGTGTTGTTTTAAGTATCACTTTGATACTTGGTTTACTTGAAGTATCGTTTTGATACTTAGTTTGTTTCATGTTTTGTTTTAAGTATCGATTTGATACTTATGTTGTTTTACCAAAGTGTATCGCTCGATACCTTTGATTAGTTTCGTTCATGCTAGATATGAACGGATTTGTGTATTTAAAGACCGTCCTATTCTACGATGGAAAGGACAGACTTCGACAGAGAGTATTTCAATATACTTGGTTGAACGGTTACTCTTTAGTTTTACCAGTACACCTCCGAAGCCTGTGTTAGTTCTTACAGCTCTCGCCTCCTCTCTGGAAGAGCAGGCCACCTGGCAACTATCGTATACCTATCGAAACATGATTAGCACTTAGCGAACACGTTACATTTTTTTAACCTCAGCAAGTGGTTAAGAACCTGTCTCCGGATTTAGGCCTGATCAACCTATCGATATCCACCCTGGAACGCTAACGGAGCGAAGCGGCAGAATCTCGGTACATTCAGCTTCAGCTCAACTTCAACATAGAGTCATTAACTACACGGAGTGGGAAGCAGATCCCACAAGAAGACCTCACGAAGAGGCAACAGTCTAAGCGTCCTGCGAGGGACCCAGAAGAAGACACAACGGAGAACCCACAACCTCCCGGTGTATTCCCTCCCACACCAGCAAAGAAACCCTCGTTTACTCCCCCAAACGACCCCGATTCTAGTAGCGAATCCGACATAGCAAGCACTGGAGGAGGACCTTCTAGGTCACGGCCAGAAGAGACTCAAGAAGAAGAAGACTTCCCCGATTTTCCGAAACTCAAGACCCACGTCTCACCGAAATTCACAGGAGATGGAAAAGACCTCAAACCTGAAGCCTTTGATCAATGGGCCACTGAATTAACGCACTACCTCCTTATAAACCGAGTTGATGTAGAGAAACCTTCTACCGGTTTATGGATTGGGACATTTTGCAAAGGAAAGGCTATCGATGCATACCACCAATGCTACAAGGAATATGGCAACAACCCAAAGCTTAGAGGATCAACAATACTTGACTACCTCAAGGACCGATTTCAATCATCTATCACCAACGACCTCTTGTACAAACAATTCAATGATATCCAGCAAGTCGAAGGATCGCTGGTGAAGTGGATCTCACACATTGCCACAGACCTTCTAATGCTCAGAGATCGGATGAAGAAAGGAAGTATCTCTAGCTACATCCTAAAGCGATGATTCTACAATGCTATGCACCCCACACTCCGGCGAGAAGTGGAATCCTTGGAAGAGGAAGGAGATGATATGACTACTATAATCGCAAGGGCAGAGCGAAAGGATGCCATCCTCCATGAAACGAAAGCCTACAGGAGTCAATCAGCCTCTGGTAGCAATAGACAGCCCAGGCAAAGCACCTCCAATAACTCAGAAGAAGAAACCCCCCGATCATTCAAGAAGAAAAGCAAGTCTACCAAAGAAGCGAGAAGGCAGAAGGGAGAATGCTTTGAATGCGGCAAAACCGGACATATGGCAAGAAATTGTCCCACCAAGAAGGGAAAAGGAAAGGCCATTAAAGTCAAACAAGAAGCGTCAGCAAACCACATTGAACCCAGTGACAATGGCGAGCAATCCAGCGAGTTTGAAGAAATTCACATTGGCTATATCGAAATAGAATGCAATAGCACCTGACCACTGGCGATGGCGAAGCCTCAGCCAGCATTGGAAGGGACTATCTTAATCAATGGAAAACAGGCACGGGTCCTTTTCGATACCGGCGCTATTGGATGAGATATAATCAGCAATACCTTCGTCTCCGCATACGGTCTACCTACCGAAACCCTCAAACAACCGTTAGCTGTTAATATGGCAGTTAAAGGATCTCGTTCCACTAGCCATAAGTCATGCAAAGCTACCATCCAGCTAGGATCAGTCTCGCTACCTCCTCAAACAATACTTGTGGGGAACCAAGCAAAATACGATGCCCTCATTAGGATGCCCTTCCTCAAGCGCCATAATGCTACCATCAAGTGTGGAGACTCAATTATAGAGTTCCCAGAACACAAAGTTAGAGTTGTTTGCAAACCAACAAGTGGAGAACTCCGAGCCGCTGTTTGTGAGACTACAGCACTAAGCCTGTTGGATGAGTATTCCGATGTCTTCCCTGAACGAATCCCAGAAGAACTACCCCCTATGAGGAAAATAAACCACCATATCCGCCTGAAAGACCCCACTAATCTCAAGAATCAACTGACATACACCATTCCGGAAGCATACAAAAACCAACTCAATACCTGGGTAAATGAGAACCTTAGGCGAGGAGTCATCTACCGATCAGAAGCGCCAGGTGCCGTACCTATGTTTGTCCAACTTAAGGCAGATGGAAAGCGAATCCGCCCCCTGGTTAATCTCAAACTACGGAATGATAATACAGTTATGGACAGTTCTGCGATCCCCAATCAAACTCAGATCCTGAATGCGGTCGGACGGGCTAGATTCCGAAGCAAGATAGATCTAAGCGATGCCTACTTTCAAACCCGGTTAGACCCGGAGAGTGAGCGAATTAACAGTTTCAAGACACCCTTCGGAAGTTTCGTTAGCCGAGTCATGTTACAAGGTGACATGAATGCGCCCGCCACCTTCATGCGAATTATGGAAAGCATGCTTAGCGAGTACCTCCATCACTTTGTATGGATCTACATTGACGATATCCTCATCTTCTCCAACACTGAGGAAGAACACAAGCACCATATCGGCCTAGTTTGCGACAAGCTAAGAGAAAACAAATTCTATGCTAGCAGAAACAAATCCGCCCTGTTCGCCAATAGTCTAGAAGTACTCGGACATGTAATTGATGATCAAGGAATACACGCATCTCCTGGAAAGATATCCTGCCTGACGGAATGGACTACACCTCAGAATCAAAAAGAACTTTTGCGGTTCCTTGGACTTGTCAATTACATCACCCAGTTCCTCCCACACCACGCCACTGTCACTGCACCACTCACAGACCTCACTGGCAAAGCAGAATTCGTTTGGACCCCTACCCATGATCGAGCCTTTAATAACATCAAGGAGTTAATCAAAGACGCAAATGTTAGACGGCCCTTGACCTGTCCAAAGAAGAACCCTTATGGTTGATAACCGACGCCTCTGATGTTGGTGTTGGAGCTTGGATTGGACAGGGACCCACCCAATGAGGAAGCGAGACCTGCGGCATTACACAGCAGGAAGTTCACTAATTCGCAAATGAACTATGGAACCACAGACAAGGAAGCACTTGCAGTGATCGATGCCCTTGCCGCTTTCAACCACCTCCTGATGGGAACTACATTCACCATTGTTACCGACCATCAACCCCTTACCAATCTAAAGACCGAGAAAGTCCCTGGACGAAGAAGAACCCGATGGCTAGGAGAAATCAGCAAATACGACGCCAAAATAGTCTACACTCCTGGAAGAACCAACTATTTAGCTGACGCTCTTTCCCGCATCTAAGAGAACCAATCACTCCAGAACCCTCCTCTCGTCCCTGACCACACTAGACAAAGCGACGACAGCTCCGATAGCACTACCTGATGGAGGTAGACAAATCGTGCAGTCGTGATCGTGGTGAAGGGAGATACTGATGTGGACACAGAGTGGAACTCTGAAGTGTTTTGATGCTTCTGGGAACCAAGGAAAGCTTGTTTATTCAGAGAGTGGGGATCTACCTCTATATATACATAAAGTTGTGGGCCTGCCATGCTGCTATATACCCACAATACTATGCCCTCACACTAATACTTGAGACTATACTAGCTTGCTCCATTGTATTCTCCACCCAATTCTATACTGCTGGGATTTCAATACCATCACTACCTACGAGGAAGAACCAGTCGTGGCTTCCATCAACACAACCTCTCCGTCCCCTCCTTTCTCCTACACTATGTACGCTGCGGCAGGAACAGAGCGAGGCCAACACCTTATGGACGAATGGAAAGATGATTGCACCCTCCGCAGTACGCCGCCTCAAGACCTTGAACAGAGGACGCTCCATTGGTCCCACTGTTACAAAGATACATGCCCCTTTCACCAAACTGAGATTAAGTTCGGCAAGAGACCTACCAGGCCATGGAATCCACCAGCAATCCAATCATCTACCCCTGTGGGTAATCCAGCACCAAGAAGATACCAAGACTGAGAACGACTCAAAAGAGCAGCACAGCTCAAGGAAGCAGCAGCCTTCCTGCATGCACCATCCTTTGCACTACCTCCTTCCACACCCCCGATAGACTCATGCCCTCTTTATGGTGGATCCCTCCGAGTTGTCAATAACGAAACCCCCATCTCAGTTATGCCCCCCACTATTCCTGAACACCGCCGCCAACTTTACAAAACCTTTGAAGAGGGAGAAGAAGAACCCATCGAACCAACCAGAGGATCCCTTATTGACGATGAACGCGATATCAGGACTACAACAAATGAGCTTACCACCTCCTTCCGTAGCCAGATGATTACAGGATACCGCCATGACCAGATTTATTTCAAAGCCATGGACAGCAACAAGCAAGGAGACCTAGCACCCTATCAAATATCCAATGGAATGGTCTACACCGCTACCCGATATGGCTACCAATGCCTTTTCATCCCGAAGGGCCACATGTTCAATGGCATGACAATCAGGAAATATGTGATTTCCGAAATCCACAACAAGGGACACCACAGTGCAGATCAAAACCTCCGCTATGCCTGTGAGTACGTTTATTGGCCGGAAATGCAACAGGACTTCCGAGATTTCGTCAAGCAATGTGAACTCTGCCAGGCAAATAAAGCGCGTACTCAGTTGCCTGAAGGAAGAGCCCAAACCCTCCAACTACCCTCCGACGTTCTTGAGTCCTTTGCCATTGACTTTGCAGGACCATTCAACAAATCCGCTGGGTATGATACTATCTTGGTAGCTGTGGACCGCTTCTGTGGATACACATGGCTACAACCTATGAAGACTACCGATACTTCTAAGGATAAATGGAACATCCTCCAGCGAAACCTCTTTACACCCAATGGATACCCTCTGTCTATTGTCAGTGATGCCGACTCCCGCTTTACCTCTAGATTCTGGAAACAAACCCTTACCTCCCTTGGAATCAACCACATCATGGCCGCTCCTGGACACCACGAAACCAATGGTCAATCTGAACGCAAGATTAGGGAAGTAAAGACCGGAATCCGGAACCTTATCAATGAACGACAGACCAATTGGGAACCCGCTCTTGTCGAGCTGGCAGCATACATGAATGCCGGTCACTCTAATACCCTTGGTATGTCACCATACAAAGCAGTCTTTGGCGGACAATACCCCCTCCTACCTACTACTCTTTTCAAGAACTCCTCAATCCCGGACTCAGACGATCACCTCAACCGGCATCAAGCAATGCGCAATGACGCCTTCCAAGCTATCAAAGCAGCGCGATTCGAAAGCACTACTACTGCCCAAAAGCGAAGACGCCAACATATACTTATTCCTGTTGGAAATATGCTTATGGTCAAGGGAAACATGTTCATCACTACACCTGGACAAAGCAAGAAGCTACAACCACGCTGGAGAGGACCCTTTAAAGTCCTAGCCTTTGACGAGCACACCGAGAGCTATACTGTCCAGATGGATAGACGCATGTACCGTCGCCCTACTGCCACCTTCCATGCCTCCTCTGTGAAACGATTCTATCCTAATGACGACTCTAAGTTCCCTGGACGAATCCACTCTCGCCCCGCTCCCATTACAATTGACAAGAAAGAGAAATGGGAAGTTGAAGAAATCCGAGACCACTGCCTTTGGCATGGAAATGATCAGTTCCTCGTCAAATGGAAAGAATAGCCCCCAAGTGAGAACAGCTGGGAACTGTTAGAAGGACTGGAGCACGCTATGGAAATGGTGAATGAATGGTGGGAAGCCAACATGCCCGATAACTCCCTACCACCAACCATCAACTATGTCACCATGTGCTGGTCACCAACTGTACCAGAAACAGAGCGATGGCACAAAGAACTCGAAGCCAGAGATGGTTTCTTGGGCCCACACTTTGAGTCTGAATTTGAAAGCAGCGATGAAGAGAACCAAACCATGGAGCAGGCTCTCGATGGCCTTATCTGATTCGCCACCATCCGAATACCTTAACGATGTCAAACTATGAGGAGATCAATGTGAGGCAGCGACGACAGCTTGTTGGACTGTTGTTGAACTGCGATGTTATCTAACCTGAAGACTATTTCGCTATCCTTTGGGTAGACTACTGTCCTGACTGCAATGAGGCATGGGTGGAAGCTGACCGCGAATCTGGTATTCGTGACTATTGTGATTTATTTTTCCTTGAATCCCACTGTTTTGTTAGGATTTCTACTTGTGTTTGGTGCCTCAATGCCGATAACTGGTTGTTGGCAGAAAGCGAGTTTTTCGAGCCTTCTGAGGACTCTAATTTTCAGGATTATTAGGCTTGATTTTGTTTAAACAGTTGTTTTGTTTTGGGGAATGTAACCGGTACTCGTACTCGGTTAAGGATTTTGTTTTATGTTTTGTTTTAAGTATCGCTTTGATACTTGGTTTGTTTGAAGTATCGTTTTGATACCTAGTTTGCTTTATGTTTTGTTTTAAGTATCGCTTTGATACTTAGTTTGTTTGAAGTATCGTTTTGATACTTAGTTTGTTTCATGTTTTGTTTTAAGTATCAATTTGATACTTATGTTGTTTTACCAAAGTGTATCGCTCGATACCTTTGATTAGTTTCGTTCATGCTAGACATGAACGGATTTGGTAATTTAAAGACCGTCTTATTCTACGATGGAAAGGACAGACTTTGACAAACAGTATTTCAATATACTTGGTTGAACAGTTACTCTTTAGTTTTACCAGTACACCTCCAAAGCCTCCTTTAGTTCTTACAGCTCTCGCCTCCTCTCTGGAAGAGCAGGCCACCTGGCAACTATCGTATACCTATCAAAACGTGATTAGCACTTAGCGAACACGTTACAAATACTCTAAATTGGGAATATTACTCGCTGGTCAAGTGATGCCGATGCACTGGAATGGGCATTTGAATTGTGGAATATACCCGATGGATTTGTGGGAACAGCAATTACGGAAGAATGACATTTGAAAACACGTCGTACAGTACAATTAATTAACAGTGGAATTGACTATCACGAGAATGATCAAGATGACCCAGATCTTGTTACTGGTGATGAGCTAACTCGTGATGATTGGGATGACTTGAAAACGATCTTTCAAATTCTAAAACCTTTTCGCCGTTTAACCCTACAGTTACAGGGGACTGGAACACAGCGCAATCACGCAAATGGATATCTCGCTCTTGTCCTTCCAGCCATGGATGATCTTCTTACACACTTAGAAGATGCCAAACAGACCTATTCTGATCCCACAATTTACAGTCCACATTGTTTAACCTCTATCAATCATGCATGGGTAATTCTTGACCGCTATGTACAAATCCTCCAGTTGAGAATTTGTTAACTCTATTCTTAAGATTCTTTGCCTTCTTGTTTAATGCAATTTATTAATAGCAGATGGAGTACTAACATGGCTGCAAGGTATTACTCCCTAGCAGATCGGTTACTGGTACTTTATACTGTGGTAGCTTTAGATCCAGATACAAAGCTTAAGTATTTTGAAATCGAATAGTGCGATCATCCAGAATGGATTGTATTGGCCACCACAAAGTGCAAGGACCTTTGGTCTTCCCAATACCGGACTTTACAGTACCGTGATACTACTCCCGTCCCACCTGCAAGTACTCCTGCAACTGCTACTGAATCAGATACACTCTAGGATAATACACTATCACGCTGGAAACAGAAACAGCGTGCCCGTCTTACCCAAGGTGACAGTGACCAGTTTGACCGCTTCCAAGCTGCTGAAGAGGAGGAGGAAGTTCCCGATATTTTGGCTTATTGGGCAGCACGATTAAACAATCCCCGCTGGGCTCAACTAGCTCATATGGCTTTGGAAATACACAGCATTCCCGCAATGAGTGCTGAAGTTGAACGCGCTTTCAGCAGGTAAAGTATCCTAAGTGCCATTCTCTTTTACAGAAAATTGCATTATGAATTACAATTTCTAACTATGCTACTGAGTTACATTTAGTGGAAAAAACCTTATATCTGATCATCGTAGTCGGTTAGGAGATGAGGTTATCGAGGCCATTGAATGCATGAAATCATGGCGTAAGACAGGGTTGATTTTGGAGAAGGAGATTACGGAGGTTGAGATTATGCTTAAGGATTTGGAGGATCGAGCAGGCAAGATAGAACATGGGATAAGTATTGGCTCTGGTTGCTCAGAAATAGGCTCCGGGATTAGTATGCTAGGGGAATAGTTTTACTACTTGTAGGAAGGGGCATGGAGATTGTGAAGTATGAGGATGGAATGGGTTATTTGTATTGCAATATGTTGGGTCTATAGGTAATGATTAAAACGATATTATAAAAACCATGATCCAACTGAGATACCCACAGGGCCCTACAGTCCATCCCAGGCAGAAGCAAGGATGCCCTATGAAAACGTAGTCCGTCCTAGGCAGAGTCCTTGAAATTGGCATCCGTCCCATCTTAAGGAAAAGACGGATGGACTGGAAGCTTTGGAACACTTGTTGTTTGACATAGGTTTGGAAACGCAATGGTGGAACTAGCTAAGAAAAGGGTGTGTTTGGGTAAGACTATGTGAGAACGGGCGATTAGCATAAGGAGAAGGTTTTGGAATGTTTTAGGAATTAACGTAATGCATGGGGAAGTGTCACAACACCAGGAAGTGTCACATATAGCAACCAGGTCAACCACATTTAAAAAAGGCAACAACTCAATCAATTCTTAACCAAATTGGACCAAAAAAGATGGTTTTAATTGAGATAGGATGGGAGAACATGTTAATGCCTAAAATTTAAAAAAGAAAAAATCTCTTATGGAACAATACCAGACCAAAGTGAAAAAGTCTACTTAAAACTATTAGAAAGAAAAGAGGGTAATCTAAGGTACAGGAGAATGCAAAACCATTTATAAAGTAGATATAGGTAATTTTGTAACCGGTACTGGTACTCGGTTAAGGATTTTGTTTTATGTTTTGTTTTAAGTCTCGCTTTGATACTTGGTTTGTTTGAAGTATCTTTTTGATACCTAGTTTATTTTATGTTTTGTTTTAAGTATCGCTTTGATACTTGGTTTGTTTGAAGTATCGTTTTGATACCTAGTTTGTTTTATGTTTTGTTTTAAGTATCGCGTTGATACTTGGTTTGTTTGAAGTATCGTTTTGATACCTAGTTTGCTTTATGTTTTGTTTTAAGTATCGCTTTGATACTTGGTTTATTTGAAGTATCGTTTTGATACTTAGTTTGTTTTATGTTTTGTTTTAAGTATCACTTTGATACTTATGTTGTTTTACCAAAGTGTATCGCTCGATACCTTTGATTGATTTCGTTCATGCTAGACATGAACTAATTTGTGTATTTAAAGACCGTCTTATTCCATGATGGAAAGGACAGACTTCGACAGACAGTATTTCAATATACTTGGTTGAACGGTTACTCTTTAGTTTTCCCAGTTCACCTCCGAAGCCTCCTTTAGTTCTTACAGCTCTCGCCTCCTCTCTGGAAGAGCAGGCCACCTGGCAACTATCGTATACCTATCGAAACGTGATTTGCACTTAGCGAACACGTTACAAATCTCCAATAGATAGAAATAATAAAGTAAGTAATATTTGGTAGCAGTTGAAAGTTATTAACTACAGAAATAGTAAAGAAAAGGGTTAATTTAAGAGTAATTGTTAGTAAGATACTCAGAAGGTGAGAGAGACAACGCAGGAGTTGAGAAGTAAGACACAGATGTAGCTAAAGGTCAATAGATATAGGGTATCAGAAATAATTGAAATTTATAATGTTTTAGCAGTAGTTGAGTTATTGTTATTAGATTTTTAACAAATTATACTAGAATTAATTTTATTGTCAACTTTATAACATACAATCATCTGTATACTCCAAATTATATAATTATAGTTAAAGAATACTTGTTTATTGGTATAAGTAAGAGAATCTTCATTGGTAATTAATTTATACTACATTTTTAGCACTTGAAAGTCTACTTAAATTATAATCATATATAAATATCCAGTTTCTAAGGAGAAGTTACCATATGTGGACATAGCCCATCCCAATAATGCTCTATTTTTGACTAGCTATAATAGTAGAAATTATTAACTCATTGCAGTTCAGATACTATAAAAAACAGCAGGATTTATACTTATAATAGTACTATACTAGCTATTTTAATAAACTATATCTTTTATTTCTAATAGGCTTAACCTGGCCATTCCAGATTCCAAAAAAAAGAGCAATATATTCATTTTAATCCTCTTTCTAGTAATCTGCATTAAACCTTTATAGTAATTTGATACTGGAAACAAAATATACCTCTAAGCACAGACAGTAGTTGAAACTTAAAATATCTAACTAGTTATACCTTTAATTGATGAATTGCATTACTCAAATGACTTCTATTTTCATACTACAAGCTTTCTATTGACTAGTCATATACCTCCACCTTATAATTAAGTATTCTGGAGTTCATAGATAATGAATTATTATTAGATCTCTCATAGAACTGATTCTGGCATCTTATCCTACAAAAGCTCTGCTTATAACAGCTCTTGTACTACAAAAATATTATAAATTCCAATTATTTCTGATAGTCTGAGTCTACTGACCTTTAGCTATATCTCCATTTCATGTTCCATCCCCTGAGCTATCTCATTCAACTTCTGAGCATCTTACTAACACTTCTATCATTTTACTCTTAAATTAACTCTTTTCTTTACTATTTCTGTAGTCAATAACTTTTAACTGCTATCAAATATTACTTTATTTATTACCTCTACCTATTGGAGATTACCTATATCCAAATTATAAATAGTTTTACATGCTCCTGTACCTTAGATTACCCTCTTTTCTTTCTAATAGTTTTAAGTATACTTTTCACTTTGGTCTGGTATTGTTCCATAGGAGTTTTTTTTTTTGAAAAAACCTTTAGGTATTAACATGTTCTCCCATCCTATCTCAATTAAAATCATCTTTTTTGGTCCAATTTGGTTAAGAATTGATTGAGTTGTTGCCTTTTTTAAATGTGGTTGACCTGGTTGCCATATGTGACACTTCCCGGTGTTGTGACACTTCCCCGTACATTACGTTAGCACTAGGGATGCGGGAGTAACGGGTTACGCTCTGGAAGTCTAGTCCACAACCAGGTGTCGCACTATAGGAGATAGGAAACTGGAGAAGAAGCATGAAGGTAACAGGACTGTCTGGAACAGCAATAGCTTAGGAGAAACGTTTCGGAGTATGTTTGAGTGAGTCGAGTGAAAGGAATGGTGTGGCATCATGAAGAAAAAGATGGCATGGAATTCTGCAAGGCAGATGGACTAAGAAAATATTTGCAAAGGAACAGTTCATGTATATATTGGACATCTCCGCCAGCATATAAAGAATAATAATCGCAGACACTCTCTACCTATCATAGCCTTACTAATGGAAACTTGACATCCCTCTGGCAAGCTCTGACAAGCATTGTACCATACCGAGGTGCAACACCAAGCGCCTTTTCGCTGTCCCAGTCCTGGTTGTGTATGCGTGAATGGGGATTTCCCTACTAACTGTATAACAGGAAGCATAACTAGTCATTGTTACTAGAAGGGGCGTAGACTGCTCCCGCTTACCGGCCACCCCGTTACGCCGGTTAGGGGGAACAATTTCCTCCACAATCCCCACCCCTGCCCCAGCAGCCGGCCCCGCACCCCGTGTTCCCTGTATAGCTCCGTTTCTCACCACCTAGAGTGGGTGAGGGCCTCACCCAGTTTTGGGCGCCGTGGGAGTCAGGAGGGAGGAAAGGATAGGGGATGGTGAAAATAGTCTACGCCCAGGGCTGCGCAGCGGGTCTGGGGGGTAATGTACCCGGCGGCCAGCGTATTGGGGGGCCCAAGTGTACCCGTAATAAACGCTGGACATAGCTGGGTGCATGTGAGGGGGCATAGGTATTGCAGCTTGAATGTCAAGGCGGATTGGTCGTGATCCAGGGTACATCCTTGTGACATTCCTCACAATACCTCTTCATTGACAATACCTGTTCCCCATCGCCGTTAGTTGCCCAATGACCATACATATAATGTGAAACAAGAGGGGGAAAGTGAGGCACTGGGAGAAGGGAACATCATGGCATCCACTGTTAGAACACCAACCCACTCAGGCTCGAGTCAACTCTTATGCATAAAGGTGACTCACGCCATTTCCTCGACTCGCAAGAAGATCCTTTTCAGCTGAATCTCCACCCTACCAGCCGGATGTTATTCATTGCCACCAAAAATATTCTGTCAATCTGCGGTGTAGGTTGGAGCATGTCTGTGTCAAACACAGTGCATTTCGCCACCTCAGTGTCTGCTCTTATGATCAAAGAGCTAAAACATTATGGGATCTAGTGCAGGGATCTGGCTATCAGATGGCAGAGGTAGAAAGGTATATATCATGAAAGAGCAAGAATAGTCGGTGATAGGAATTGGGGGGCCACAAATCTATTCAGAAAAGGTTGGGTTTGTTGGTCAGGCCATGCCGGATGAATAGACCAGAGTGGAAGGTCACTTGGGAATTAGGTTCTTGCTTAACTACGTGAGTAGTGGGCACTTTGCACAGTTCGGGCACAGTAGCAACTAAAGTTGTTGCCAAGATATCCCATCCAGTTCTATTCTCGTGACATGGAAATAATTCTCTCCACTGAAAAATCCTCCATTTAGTACCCAAACGATAATACCGCTTAGAGCATCATTTCCGCTCCCAACTATTTTCAATTCTTACCCGAAATTTCTCTTTTTCTTCTTCCTCACTCCGCTAGTTACACGCTTGCGAGTGATTCCACAATTTTTACCACATGCACCATGGCAACTGAGTCAGGGTGTATTCAGCGCCTTGCGAGCTTCTCTCGTACTACACTCTGTACTACTGGAATGACAGAGAGGGGATTTACGGCACACCTGCAGCACAAATTCTTATCTTCTAGTGGAAATCATGGAGGGAGGGCTGCGAAAGTCTGAGATGAGGAGCGATGGATCAATGCAAATAATTTCATGAATAATTCTAAAATACAATCTGCAGAATTTGATGTTGGAAATGGTTGGAGAGTGGAAGCAATGATGTCCGGTGGGATCGGTAGTGCTCTTTCATTTTTCTGGTTCAAATATTTTCCTTGACTATGGGAAAACTAACCGATATGGCCAATAGGTCTTTTCAAGAGAACCAATATGTTGAATAATAAAGGTCAAACCCATTGCCATGATGTGCATGCGACAACTCACATGCATCGTAGTATAGTGGATGCTTGGCTTTCTGTTTGTACAGGATTGTATGGAAATCTTGCTTCATACATACAGACCTATCACTGGAAAACAGAGAAGGCTCAGCAAGTTGTACAAGAGTATGCCGTGAAGCGCAACAGAGCTTGTAGCCCATTGATCATGTTCACATCAGAGGTCAGAGAGATAAACAATTTTTTGATCCAACCAGAGGCAAGAAATTGCAAGTCCAAGAAGGAGATTGTTACTGCGCAGCCGGAGCACAACTGTCTGCTGGATGCATACTAGTGATGGGCACGATCATGCTCAAGCAGAAAATTTGGGTCTGTACTCAAGCATAAATGTGCTCGAGTATACCAAAATGTCCTGCTCGAGCATGATCATGCCCATCACTAGTATGCATCCAGCAGACAGTTGTGCTCCGGCTGCGTATTAACAATCTCCTTCTTGGACTTGCAATTTCTTGCCTCTGGTTGGATCAAAAAATTGTTTATCTTTCTGACCTCTGATGTGAACATGATCACCAAGTGATGAGCTCCGTTGCACTTCACGGCACACTCTTGTGCAACTTACTGAGCCTTCTCTGTTTTCCAGCGATAGGTCTGTGTGTATGAAGCAAGATTTCCATACAATCCTGTACAAACAGAAGGCCAAGCTCCACTATAGTAGGATACATGTGAGTTGTAGCATGCACATCATGGCAATGGTTTTGACCTTTATTATTCAACATATTGGTTCTCTTAAAAAGACCTATTGGCCATATCGGTTAGTTTTCCCACTGTCAGGGGAGATGTTTGAGCCGGAAAAGAGAAAGAGAAGTACCGATTGAAGCTGACATCATCGCTTTCACCCTTAAACCATTCCCAACATCAACTCCTGCAGGCTGGACTTTAGTATTATTCATGAAGTTATTTGCATCGATTCGTCGCTTCTCTTCTCCCACTTTTGCAGCTCCCTCTCCATTCTTTCCACTGGAAGATAAGAATTTGTGCTGCAGGTGTGCCGTCAATCCCCTCTCTATTATTGCAGTAGGATGGAGTGCAGCACGAGAAAAGCTCAGAAGGCTTTGAAGTTTGAACAGACTTGCACGCCGTCAAAAAATTGTGGAATCGCTTGCAAGGGTATAGCTAACCGAGGGAAGTGGAAAAAGGGAAATCTCGGGCAAGAATTGAAAATAGTTGGCGGTGGAAAGGATGTTCTAAGCGATGTGGTTGTTCGGGTGCGGGAGGAAGGATTTCGAGGTTGAGAGGATCATTGCCTGTCACGAGAATCCAACTGGATTGGATGTCTTGGCAACCTCTTTTTTTTGCCAGGGTGCCGGAACTCTGCAAAGTGCCCACTATGATACTCAAGTAGTCAAGCAAGAACCTGGTTGCCAAGTGACCTTCCACTGCGGTCCATTCATCTGGCATGGCTCCTCCTCTGACCAACCCACCCAACCCTTTCAGAATAGATTATTTGTGGCCCCCCAATCACCATTACCGACTATTCCCAACCCCTCCCTGACACACGCCTTTCTACCTCTGCCATCTGATAGCTAGACCCGTGCACGAGATCCCATAATGTTTTAGCTCTTTGATCATAAGGACAGCCACTAAGGTGGCGAAATGCACTGTGGTTGATGTTGGACAAGGAGGTGGTGTGAAAGTTCTTCAATTCTCAGGAGCGAGCCTGCTAACTAAATAGACAAACTAACTAGTGTGCGCGCATCCATGGGTTTACCCTCAACAACATCATACCATAGTATGATACCCAACCATAGTATGATATCCCAACCAGGGTGGTTTCCCGTACCCTACATCACTCAACAGTTGACACAGACCTGCTCTAACTTACACAGACGATTGATGGAATATCTCCGGTGGCAATGAATGTCTTCCAGGTGGTAGGGTGGAGAGTCAGCTGACCCACCATCCACGTCCCCATTCATAACACCACAATAAAGCTGTGTTCTGTAGTATGAATCTGGTTTTTCGGGATTGGCTTCGCCTCGCTTGGGGAGCATTTCCACTACTCCCTCGTGCCTATTCTAAGCAGCCCACACAAGTAGTGAATTACCGGAACCATCGTCTTCACTGGTACACTAGCCTCCCACTTCTAACAAACGAGCTACTATCTCAACATTCAGGGGGGGGATGCACAATGTAGACCAATGAACATTGAAGGTTCTCCGGAATCAATCCGGCGCCGATACCCACGGCGGCCTGTAAGGGCCTAAATCGCCACCACGCTCAGACATTGAGTTTCAATTCTCAGATAACAGAAATGACAACGAAATAAATTGTAATCATATCACTCCATCTTGGGAAAGTGCCATATATTCCATCATTCATTGCAGATATTATGAGGAAAAGGGAACAAAATAAAACAGGCGTAGTAAAAAAAAAAAACATCACAAAAATCTCAACTAATATTACAAAAGGTGTTTATAGAAAGCTCCGATAGTTTATGAGTGAAAGGCTATAGTAATACATTAAAGGAAAGTAGGAGCAGTACTGGCAATGGAAAAAAGAAAAGAAAAAGTCTCAAAGAAGCAAGTAAATAAAGAAACAAGTGAAAAGGACTAAAGAAAAAAAATTCAAGAATCAAATGTATCATTTAATTTCCATGAACCCCCGGCTTTTGATTATGCAGAGTTTTCACAGTGCATTTAGTCATTTCCATCTCATTTAGTTATCGTTTGGTATCTTCCTAGCTCCGGTTAATCCGTTGATTTTTAAAAGCTATTTTGTCTCTCCTATGATGCCTATGATGATTAAAGAACCTTATGGCTATCTGGGAATGAGGGATTTGTTGAAACGTACTATTGCTGAGCCTGGTGTTTCGACGACCCTAGCAGCAACCTTCGGCGTTTGGGAAACATCTTTCTGTTTGACCTAGTATAGTGCAAACACAG
Source organism: Tuber indicum (assembly GCA_006112555.1). Lineage (NCBI taxonomy): Eukaryota > Fungi > Ascomycota > Pezizomycetes > Pezizales > Tuberaceae > Tuber > Tuber indicum. The sequence continues at coordinate 673,392 of VBSK01000159.1, forward strand.
ATTGTTTAGGGATGAAATGAATAAGAGTAGATACTGGATATCTATACTTGATTCATGTTAGTAGTGTTTGACGATTAGGGAGTGTGGTGGGTTTCTTTTCATCTTGTGATATTTCGGTATTCTTTTCTTCCACCGGCACATGTGTTTTTCGCAGACTCTCTCTCTATAAAGACCATTCATTTTGTCTTTCATTTCGCTCATTATTCTCATACTCATATGCGTCTCTCTATTCTCTAAGATTCTCTCAATCCACTCTTTTGTCAGTCTTGTCGCTGCGCATCGATAGAAGTGAATATACCGGTAACACGACCTTTACCCTATATACTTCACAGGATTAACTCTTTCAATTATGCCTTTGTTTTTTGTGGTAAGTTTCGCTTATCCGAAATACCAAAATTGAATGTCTTAGTCGAGTGGCGGTTTGGTTCCTTACCGACCGCTGAAATCTGGTGCCGATACCGCTTCTGTGCTCCCAAGAGGATTTAATGGATATGTGATTCCTGTACAGTAGTTGTCAAACACCTAGCGCAAGCAATTTGGCACATTTTGAAAGCTTCCTTTTTGAGGTGACTCCCCAATATCGAGAAGAATGTTCGAAAAATGGTGTCTCTCGGCGACTAGGAGATCGAAAGAGCCTTGACCCGATGTGAGCTCAGGCTTCTGCCATTGTCGAGTGAACCATAGTGGGGAGCTCGGATAAGCTCGGGGGTACTCTTGAAAGGGTGAAAAATGGATAAACCGGCCCGTGGAGGCCACCTTGTCCATGGAGGCATGTCCTCGACAACATGCTAATAACCACCCTATTGAGGGGACATTGTCCGTATTGAGATCGGGGGATCCTATTTCGGTTACTAGGGTGTGGCACAGCTCATTGGGCCTCAAAGACCGCTCTGAGTGAGATCCATATCGAGCGCTCCCGTGCCAACTCTTGCTTGCTCCCCACCATCCGTTAATCGAGTACCGGTATCCGATCTTCGCACCATACGAGTACAGGTAAGCATTCTCTAACCCCCGTCGGTCATTAAACTAAGCTTTTACCACCTGCGATGATTGTAGTTTCTCGTAGGATCGCCTCAATGTTCAGCGAGACTAACTGGAATCTAGATATGTATTTGTCAATAGGTAACTTGAAGCAGCCTCACTAGTGCTGTCGCTTCTACATACATTTCAGAGGCCACCGACCGCATAATCTGGCGAAAACTGGCAGGGTCAAGTACGGTACTCGTGCGGTATCATACAGCATGAATCGTTCAAATAAGGTTTTTATCCTAGGATTACGATACCCCACTACTCGTATCGAGGTGGGGCACCGTGGGCTGGATCCTCGATGCCCAGGAACAAAGCTCCCGGCTCTTGTTTTGGCACAACTGTGCTCAAATAGGTTTCACCTCAGCCGCTACATATTTCTACCGATTTTCGCAAGCTTATTCCGGTATCTCGCCTAGAGTGTCCTAACGAAATCAGTCCTCGCTTCGCGTAGTCTACTAGGGTGTTCGGAAGAACCTGTCCAGTTCTTGGCGTAGCGGCTGGAGCAAGCACGGCTCTCTGAGTGGTCGGAATTGATCAGAGGAAGTTCGACAGACTGACCAATGGCCACCAGTGCAGTACTTGTACTCAAGTACTAGTACGGTACGGTGCCCCACCTTATCCTTAGACATGCCTCCATTTTACTTGTACTTTCTCCCCATTTCTCTCCATAACCGGCCGACCTACTGGAACACTGTGAGATGCGGGGTAAGCAACCACCGATAGGATATTGGAGTCGAACAATCAAAGCCATGTGTGGGGCGTTTACCCCGGCGATAGCCATAAATGGCCCCTTTTCAGAGCAACCCCCACGATACTCGAGCGCCAAAATTCAATTCCCGGCACCATCCACCATAACTAGATAGGCTACTTTTGCAGAATTTATCGCAACCAGAAATCATGATAGAATTTATTGGTGGAAGTTGAAAGAGGGGACAAGGGAAGGCTTAGTGTCTTGCCTTGCTGTATGCGCGAGTACCGGTATAGTGCCCGAAAGTTCTCTACTGCACTCGCCAGTCTGTGTGGGAATCTATCCTCCTCCTTGATTGCCCCCCCATCCCCCTTCCATTCGCACCTTCAACTCTGACTGTCACCTCCATTTCTCAATACTCTTACCTTTCCTACTCACCTTTCCCTCCCAATATCCCTTTGGGAATGCCGGTTGCCGAGAGTGGCTAGTTAGCGAGCTGGTGACGCGCTCTCGGCTACTCAGTTGTAGGAAGAAAGCAAATAAGTGAGTTGGGAATAATTGGATACAACAGGGAAACGAAATTTCTAAATTTAAATTTAATACTGCAGCCTTTGATCAGTGCTTCTTTATACAATGCCGCAATACCCCCTGTTAGTGGGATCGCTACTATGGTTTTCCACGTTAACCTGTCCATCGGTTTCTCAATCTACTTGGACGTTGGATCCCCAGAAACACCTCGCCCAGATGTTTAATCATATGTGTTTGTATTCCGCATTCCCGATTGTTTCCTTGTTTCGTTCTGCCCTGTGATACCGGTTGTTTATCATGGATTTTACTAACAATCCACCCGCGATCCGACAGCGGTTGTCGTCAACAGTACCATATACACCATCGGGGGAACAGCAATCTATTGGACGCCAGAATCGACTGCCTTTTCTGTCGTCTCTGCCAACAATAATTCTGTTTATATCCTAGTAACGGCCAGTGGGTTATCTTCTCTCCATCCCAAATGCCCAGCTCTGCCAAGACCATATTGATTCACGCAGTGCTAAGCGAACTTCTGCAGATTCGTTCCTACGAGCCCTCGACCTCGCGAAACCTGTGAACTTTGAAGCTGAATTCTCAGACACAACCGAGGTGATCTCCGAACTCCCCTTCGAAATCCCACACACCAAGCGTGGCGCAGCGTGGGCAGACCAGAACACAATATACTACTGGGGTGGAGAACTGGATGTACAGCCTGTATACCTGGACGGGGCGTTCCAAAACAGGACGAGGGAGTGGCCGGACCCTATGAAATACTACACCTATGACCTCAGCCAGCCTAGGGGGTTTGGGACATGGAAAACCGTCTCGATCTTAGAGACTGCGGGGTCGGATTCATTGACCAATACCCCGGGTTTTGGTGAATCCACTTACGCTGCTGAGGCAAGGAAGGGATTCTACCTTGGGGGGTTTGTGGCCAGGTATGAGTTGAAGAATAAGGACGGGTCGAATGCAACCAGGGGTGGTAGTGTCATATACGATGTGAGCTCAATGGTGGTGTTCGATGTCGAGAAAAATGTGTGGAAGAACGAGACTACCATTGCCGAGCTAAATGGCTCGAGGGACGGAATTATGGTGTATGTTGCAGGAGTCGGAGAGAAAGGCATATTGGTTAGAATGGGGGGGAGCAACAAAAATGGGTTTGTGGGTGTTCCATTGATTCTCCGTCACATTAATATCGGAAGTTGTATATATTTGGCGGTTCGCTCGGGGAAGGAGGGGGTTTCGCTAAACTAACATATTTTTATCGTACAGGTCGGCTTCGACACCGTCTACATCTACGATATCGCCCCAGGAGTTTGGTACCACCAACCAACTACCTCCAAAACAAAAATCTTCCCGGAACCCCGCATCGGGGGATTCTGCGCCGGGGCCGTCGCAGCCCCTGACAAGACCAGCTTCACAATTTACATCTACGGGGGGTTCGACCAAAACCGGTACATAAAAAGAACTTGGGCCTTGACAATTCCCTACTTCCAATGGATTCCCGTGGGTTCCACTGGTGAGCCGGAACGCGGACGCTCATTTACAGCTTGCCACACAGTCGGCGGGCAACTTGCTATGGTCCGTGGTCACGTGGAGCAAGTAAATCGAGGCGATACAAATGGTGGAACTTACTTCTACGATATGACGAAACTTACTTGGTCCCTTAAGTATCAGCCTTCAGAGTACCGAGTACCGAAGGCCATCTACGATGTTATCGGTGGGAAGTAAGTTTCTTCTCCCTTTCCTTCCGCCGCGTTTCCTACGCTGTGCATGATGTGAATTAACAATTACAATAAGTGGACAAGGCGGTGCCAATCTCACTGGCCCAGTAGATGACAAGGATTTCGCTGGAGGTCTGGGAAAACTCTTCGCCGCAGCAGCGAACCGCACCAATCCTTCTAACCCCGGTGGCGGAAATTCTAGCTCAACCGGTGGCAGAAGTTCTAGCTCAACCGATAGCGGAAGTTCTAACTCAATCGGCGCGATTATTGGGGGCGTCATTGGTGGTGTTGCGCTTCTTGCGGTTATCGGAGCGGGTATCTGGATGCTCTTGCGCCGTGGCCTTTGGGGCAACCTCATCATCGAAGCGCGTATATGACGGCGGAACGGGGAGCTATGGTTGGACGCCCAGGGAACTCACGCATTTGAATGCGTAAGTACCCACCCGCGCCTAATCGTGAGGGGATTCCGCCGTGGAGGTATGAGGTTGATAGCGTTCCCGTACCACGGGCAGTACACGAGCTAGACAAGGCAGGGGTATAAAGGCGCGACGCATAAAGAGGAGTCTTACAAAAGGAAAATGGGTGACGGGGAGACCGCATTTATCCAAAATACACACGCACAAGCACGAGCTATTTTAATTTCCGGTTTTAAGAGTGTCTAAAAAAGTCGAATATTAGCAAAAGAAATTCAAGATCCCATTTGTACAGTTGGAGAAAAAGAATCACATTTAAATTCTTTGAGCTAGGATTTTTTAAAGTCAAATAATGAAGGCCAAGTACTATACAATACTACTACTAAATCCCCGTAGCTTCCATGGCTTTTCAATCCATATTTGCCACATTTTGAATTTCATACTGTAAATTCTACCAAACCGAACTATATACAAAAGTCAAAAACAGTTATTCTGGGAACACAACTACTGCTTTAAAGATCATGGATATTGCCCTAACTAGAACATGATACGGGTAATTCGCTTTACCGCACTTTGGGTTTTTAAATGCCCATTCATGGAAGTTTTCTCGGCAGGCTCTTAGAATAAATCATGCGAGCAATAGTCTATGGCTTTCTTCTCCTTCTCCCCACAAACAAGACACCGGTAGACTGTCCCGGCAAAAAATAACCTTGCATATGATGCAGGGGTTTCCTAACGCATTTGGTGCAGCACCAAGAATTTCGCTTGCAGGCATTGTTATGGTGCTGCGCAACATGACAGGTATGATATGATCTGATATGATATGATCGTAGCAGATTTGTGGACCCCTAACTGTACCCCACTCGAGTAAATCATTTTTATGCATGAGGCTAAGCTTTAGCCAAGACTCGGGAGTTGCCATCGGTTGGGCTCGCTTCCGGGACGAGCAGAGCATTTGCTCGGGAACTAGCCAAATATTAGGAAATACGAGTGATACTTCAATATCACGATTGGTGAACAGCAAAAATCGGGGGCGCTCGGGAATCTCTTCCCATATCTATACCAGTGCCAGGGTTGGGACATGTCATCACAACCCCCGGCTGCTCGTTTTCTCGCAAACGGGGGGACTCATACTGAGTGCCGGACAGTTCAAATTTGAGTTTACAGTTCAACCTGAGTATGTGGCTCAATGGTAATTTGTGGCTTAGTGTTGGGAACCTTACTTTAATACAACATCTAACGACGATAGTTAACCAAGTACCCTGTTGAAATGGAAAGTCTGGATGAACTGATTGTTTTAAGCGACTCTACGCCAGTAATATAGCTAACAATGTACTCATGTACTAGGTGTGATATATAAGATTTAGGTTGATGTTGCTAATCAGTTTTTGAGCTGCAATTTCATGCAGCTTAAGTGTCTGCCGGGGGGGTTTAGCAAATATTATTTTTTTAGCGCTTAAATGTTGAAATTGGTAATTATTTAATTGTATTTTCCCACTTTGTTAATAGTTTACTTTAACTACATACTGAGGACATCAATACAATTAGGATAAATGATTTACATTATTTTCTTGATATTTAATGATAATGGTTAGAGATTATGTATGTTATATTTCTTATGCAGGTATTTAGATATATTTAGGTCCAGGTCTTTATTATACATATTACGCATGGCAATATTCCCTAATTATTCTCTCATACCATTACAGCATAATTATCACATATTTATTGGAATGTTCTTGGCAGATTTTCAGTGTCAAACTTCCTTGCACCTATACGGTGTTCCCAACAGTCCAGGTAGGCAAGACCGAATGAAAGCCAGTTCTGGCCTGTGAGGATTCCTGAGGGCCTAGCCAGGCCGCAGCTTATAAGCCTTGGGGTAACTGAGCCAAGCCGAGCCTGGCCTGTCTATAGGCTGTATACGCTTTGTACTACCTGCTTTTTGGAACATACTGTTGAAAATAACTGCTCGCTATGCTCCTGACCACCGATCACCACCAACCACCACCGGCCATCACCCAACATGCTCAGAACCGGTCTGACATGTTCCAAGCATGCTCAGCATGTCATTCACACTACCATTCCTTCATCCGTTGATTCGTCCGTCTGTTGATTTTCCGTCCATCCGTCCGTTCGTTCATTCGTTCTCGCTCATATGTTCGTTCATTCCCGCCCGTTCATTCATTCCCGCCCGTTTGTTTGTTCCTGCCCGTTCATTCCCTTCCGGCCACTTGGTTGGTTGTGGCGGACGTTCTCATTCTGCGCTTTAGAGAAGCGCATCTGGCTAGGGTGGATGTTCTTGTTGTGCGCTTTGGAGAAGCGCATCCGACTGGGAAGGATACGAGCCACAGGGGGAGGGAGGAGGTTATCGTTTGTTGAGAGTGTTTGTTTCCTGTATTTCTTTTGTTAGCAAGGGAGACAGTAAGGGTGTGCAAGGGGCTGGGGAATGGAAGGAAATGGGAGCGGAGCGGTGCAGAAAAGCAGTGGGAGCGCTGGAGGATATCTAGTGGGTCTTTAGGTGTCTATTGTTTGTTCTTTCTTTTGTTAGCATGAGGAGCGAGCAAAGGAGACGGGAAACAGGGAGATGGGGGTGTGAGGAACTTAGAGAGGGCAGGAAGGGTAGTAGGATCAATGATCTTTGTCGTTTATTTATACTCCTGTCTTTTCCGGTTAGATTTGTTAGAGAGTTGTTGAGCAAGCGAGTTGATGAGCGTGTTGTTTGGGAGAGAGAGAATTGACGAGAAAAAGTTTCTTACCCCTTCGCTACATCAAGTGACAGGTCACATTCCGGTTTCAACCAGCGGGAGTTCTTAATTCTATTTCACGATAGCTTCAAGTCTCTAATTTCAGAGTCCCAGATTCTGACTTTAACTTCGATTTTTGGAATAGGTTTATCAATTCCATCTATCCTTTTTATCATTTCGTATTCCCAGAATCCTCGTGGAGATTTTGAATATGGTTTCCGGAAAGATTAGCCGATTCTCAGCAACGAAGGTGTAACCGGTACTGGTACCCGGTTAAGGATTTTGTTTTATGTTTTGTTTTAAGTATCGCTTTGATACTTGGCTTGTTTGAAGTATTCTTTTGATACTTAGTTTGTTTTATGTTTTGTTTTAAGTATCACTTTGATACTTGGTTTGTTTGAAGTATCGTTTTGATACTTAGTTTGTTTTATGTTTGTTTTTAAGTATCGTTTTGATACTTTATTTGATACTTATGTTGTTTTACCAAAGTGTATCGCTTGATACCTTTGTTTGATTTCGTTCATGCTAGACATGAACTGATTTGTGTATTTAAAGACCGTCCTATTCCACGATGGAAAGGACAGACTTCGACAGACAGTATTTCAATATACTTGGTTGAACAGTTACTCTTTAGTTTCTCCAGTACACCTCCGAAGCCTCCTTTAGTTCACACAGCTCTCGCCTCCTCTCTGGTAGAGCAGGCCACCTGTCAACTATCGTACTTTACCTCTCGAAACGTGATTAGCACCTAGCGAACACGTTACAGAAGGTTGCTAGATCGGCTATGGTGATGGCCACGGCCATAGAACAAGTTTTTGAACTCGAAAGGGAGGTTAAGCGATTACGACACCATGTTTCCGTCTTGTCAAAGAGGAATCATGCGCTGTCAGAGGTGAGGAAAAAGGGAATTTGCATCGAGAGCGCAAGGAAGAAGAGCGAGGACATGGCTGAAGAGATGGCGGTAGAGGTGGCTGATGAGCTGGTGCCGGCTCCAATGACCGAGGTACCTGAGCCCGACGTGGCTGAGCCCTCAATGGTGGCGCCGGAGAGTGTGATTGTGGTGCCGGATGAGGTTAGAGATGTGGCGTCGGAGTTGGTGCCGGAGGAGATGGATATTGGAGCACGACATAGTGCGTCGGAAGTGGTAGCGAAGAAACCCTCAGTGGGGAGGGTTATGAAGAAGAAGGGGAAGAAAGAAAAGTGGAAGGAAATCGCGAGGGTACTGGCAACGGTACCCGAACGACGTGAGGTGGTGATAGAATACCCTGTCCCAATACTGACAAGGGATGGGTGTTCTTTGTGCACAAACGAGGATGCGAAGAGGTTGTTGAAAGCCAACGTTAGAGGGTTGGCAGAAAGAGAAAAGGGTGAGATGAGGGAGGAAGTGTGGGACAAGCTTGTTATGTTGAATGACAGGTTTGTTCCGTTGATTGAAGCCAGGATCGGCCTACCTCCTGGCAATTTGAGGTTGGATGATTTTGGATTATTCAAAAATTGTGATTGTTTAGAGGAGAGGATTGAAATTTAATTTTGTTTTAATTTTTGTTTGTTTTGATTTGTGGCAGGCGGCCAGGAGGAGGGATTACTTTGTTCAGGGGAGTGCCTGTGTACTGGACGGCTTTCGGGGGCTTTCTCTACAAGCGTGTGGTTGGTACCATACCAGAGGTACTTCGGGTTAGGCAGGGTTTTGTGTTGGATTGGCTTGCTCCATGGAACGCAATGCCGTGGGATAGAGAACCTGGATTGGAATGCTTCCCGGTCTGATTGGCCGAATATTATGATATTTATTACCCCTCTTTTGACTCCAGCCCGAAAGCCTTAGCACTTTACTTCCACCGAGTGATAGTTTGTGACGGCGGACCTACCCCCTCCATAACGGTGATCGTTAAATTCACTGCTCCGGCAAAGTTATTATTTTTATTACACACTTAGCCAGATGTTTTCTTCCCTTTTGTTTTTAACTTCTGTTCAACGTGACTTGCGTTCTCCCAAGATTTCACCTGCCTAGCGAATTCTCTCTATGCATAACTACGTGGTCTTGTAGTAGCTCCTGTTCCAAATGATTTATTTGTAGTGGAAAGGACAAGTTAAAAACCCTGGCAAAGGTAGTCATATACAATCTCGTGAGTGAACCAAATCTAAACCTCCTACAGGCTCCCCAGGAGGAAGAAAAAAGCAATAAAAAATGAAGGAAGCCAAATGCGAAGTGTTTGAAAACGTTTTCTAAATTTGACCCCATGGTTTCCGTGACGACAGTTTTTTAATGCGAAGGGTCTAGCCTGTTTGCGTTCCGTTCACCAGGTCACCAAGGTTTCGCGTAAGCCGTAAGCCGGGTCGGCGGTGCTTTCGTCAATAAATCCCCCCTACTGAACCGGCCTTCAGGTGACCCAGGCCAGGCCCGGTTTTGGTTTGGAAAGGCCGCTTTCCCACAGTCCGGCCCGGAGGTCCCTGAAAGAGCCTAGGTCAGTCCGGCCGTACCCAAAGCCGGACGGACTGGCCGCTTGGGATCACTGAAATTTGTTTTATCCACCCCTCTTTTTCCTCTTCTCACAATACCTCGATTGTTATTTTTTACTTCAGGCCAGGTTGTGGCCACGACTTGGGTTTTAAAAAACTACTTTCCTACCCCCTGGACGGGAGATGCTTGGCGGAAGCCTCAGTCAGCAAGCGAACATACTGGCCACTTGTGTTGGCTACTTTTTTCTTCTTCTGAGTTAATTTTTTCCCATTTGTTTTACAGTAGTTTTTTGTAATACTCTCCATGAGCGAACCTGTGGAAATACAGTAGCTGTATCGCAACTCATTTTCGTATCAGGAGTTATCTTAATAAGCAGCCAAGCACCTAGATCTGTATTAGCGCCGGAATTTTACTGTTTCAGACACCAAGGGATAGCACAAAGATCTACGAGTATTCAATTCCCGGCGCAGCGGGTGCAAAAATCACTGTTCCCTGAACGGTCGGGATTGCCCTGGAGCCCAGGATAGGATGTTTGGAGAGTTACCCATGATCACAAGTACAATGCTCGAGTGCCGTACTGCTAGATGCTATTCTAGCCTATCCCTAGGCATGTTTGCCAACTCCAGTTGTATTCTACTTTCTCCCCTTTTTACTCCGTAACCGGCAGACTTACTAGAACCCACTGAGATGCTGGGTAGGCAACCGCTATGATTCCACTGCCCTTGTGGCCCAAAAATTGAGCCACGGTCGGGTTTTTTGCCTTGTAATGCCTATAAATAAACTCTTTTCGGGGAGGCCGATACTGGGGCACTTTAATTGCTCGTGACACCACCCACAGAAGTGGGGTAAGCTTCTTTGGCAATTATTGTTCACAGCCGTAAATAATGACAGCACTGACCGTATGGGTGGAATTTGAAAGGGAGGTGGAGGAAAGGCTTAACGTCTTTCCTTGGTGGGTGTACGAATCTTATACGATACCCGAAAATCCTATACTGCACCCACTTATTTTTGGGGAATCGTTCCTCCTCCGTGATTACCTCCCCCTTCCTCATTCGAGCCTTCAACCTTGACGGTCACCTCAATTTTTCTATACCATCTCCTCTCCTACCCTCCTTCCCCACCCACCCCTCATACTATCTTTGCGGCAGCCGCGGTTGCGGACAGTGGCTAGGTAGCAAGCGAGTGGTGAGCTATAGCTATTGTTGTAGGAGGGAAGCAAACAGGTAAGTGAGGAGCGATGAGACAATACGCAGGAAACAAAATGTCTAATACTGTGGCCTTTGATCCATAGTTCTTAATCAGCACTTCTTTATATGATGGCACGATACCCCACATTAGGGGCAGGGTTGCTGCTATGGCTCTCTACATTAAACGGTCTATCGATTTCTCAGTCTACTTGGTTGTTGGATCCTCAAAAGCACCTCGCCCAGATGTCTAGCCATATGTGTCCGTATTCCCCATTGCGGTTTTGTTCCTTATTTCACGGCACCTGGTTCTACCAGTTGCTGATTGTGGGCTTTATTGACAATTCATTTGCAATCCGACAGCGACTGTAATCAACAGTACAATATACACAATGGGAGGAACAGCAATCTACTGGACTCCAGAATCGACTGCCTCTTCGATTGTCTATAGAAACAACAATTCCGTTCATATTCTGGTAACGGGGAGTGAGCTATTCTCCCTCACTCTCTCCCTCCCTCCCGAATGACCGTGTACTCCAAGATTATATTGTTTGACGCATTAACAAGAAAACTTTCGTAGATTCATTCCTACGAGCCCTCGACCTCTCGAAACCTGTGGACTATGAAGCAGAATTCTCAGACACAACCGAGGTAATCTCCGAGCTCCCCTTAACAATTCCACTGGTCAAGCGCGGTGCGCTCTGGGCGGACAAGAACAAAATATACTACTGGGGTGGAGAACTGGAGATGGAACCCATATACCTGAACGAGGCATTCCAAAACAGGACGAGGGAGTGGCCGGACCCTATGAAATACTACACCTATGACCTCAGCCAGCCTAGGGGGTTTGGGACATGGAAAACCGTCTCGATCTTAGAGACTGCGGGGTCGGATTCATTGACCAATACCCCGGGTTTTGGTGAATCCACTTACGCTGCCGAAGCAAGGAAGGGGTTTTACCTTGGGGGGTTTATGGCCAAGTATGAGTTGAAGAACAAGGACGGGTCGAATGCGACCAAGAGTGGTAGTGTTCTCTATGATGTGAGCTCGATGGTTGTGTTCGATGCTGTGACAAATGTGTGGAAGAACGAGACTATCATTCCGGGGCTAAACGGGTTGCGGGAAGGGGTTATGGTGTATATTTCAGGTGTTGGGGAGAAGGGTATCTTGGCTGGAATGGGGGGGATCTATGAAAATGGATTTGTGAGTGCTCCCTCAATTCTCTGTTAGACATTTATCTGGGAAATTATATATATGGTGTTTCGATCAGGAAGGTGGGGGTTTCACTGACATATCTCAATCATACACTGGCAGGTTGGGTTCGAGACTGTCTACATCTACGACATCGCAGGAGGAGTTTGGTACCGCCAACCAACTACCTCCAAAACCAATTTCCCCCCGGAAAGCCGCGTTGGAGGATTCTGTGCCGGGGCCGCCTCAGCCCCGGACAAGACCAGCTTCACAATCTACATGTACGGGGGGTTCAACCACAACAGCTATATAAAGAGAACTTGGGCCTTGACAATGCCATACTTCCAATGGATCCCCGTGGGCTCCACAGGCGAGCCGGAACGCGGGCGCTCGGATACAACGTGTCAGACCGTCGGCGGACAACTTGTTATGGTCCGTGGGACAGTAAATCAAGTAAGCCGAGTCGATACGAATGGCGGGACGTACTTCTATGATATGACAAATCTTGCTTGGTCCCTTAAGTATCAGCCCTCAGAGTATCGAGTACCAAAGATCATCTACGATGTTATCGGTGGGAAGTAAGTGGCTTCTCACCTCCCTTCCTCTCCGTTTCGTAAGCTGTGCATTATGGAAATTAATGAATACGAAAAGTGGACAAGGCGGTGCTATCCTCACTGGACCAGCAGATGACACGGGTTTCACCGGAGGTTTGGGAAAGCTCTTCGCTGCGGCAGTGAACCGCACTAATTCTTCCAACACCGGCGCGGGAAGTTCTAGCTCAATCGGTGGTGGAAGCTCTAGATCAACCGGCGCGATTATTGGAGGTACCATTGGTGGTGCTGCTCTTCTTGCATTTATCGGAGCGTGTATCTGGATGCTCTCGCGTCATAGTCGTAGGAGCAGCCTTGTCGCAGAAGCGCGTATATGACCGTTAAACTAGGAGCTATAGATGGACACCTTAGAACTCAGTCATTTGAATGGGCTAGAAGCCACCCCCGCCGAATCACGAGGGATTCCGCCTTGGAGGTATAAAATCAATAGCCTTCCCGTACCGCAACCGGTGCACGAGCCAGACAACACGGGAGCATAAGGACGCAACAATAACGGTCTTACAAGGGGGAAATGAATGACGGGGAATAACGGATTTACCCAAAATGGAAGGGCATGGGTACAGTACGAGTACTGTACGAGTACAATACCGTGTTGGTTTGTTACAAAATTCATGGTAGGATATCATAAATTATTGAAAAGGCTGTCCCCCTATAATCCACTTGGTCTCTATCCTGGATACCGGTAGTATTATAAAATTGAAGGGATTCGCAGAAATTTCCTTTGGCAGGTTCCCGGAATCACACATACTTGCACTATGTTTTTTTTCTTGCAAAACCCATTCATTGTTACCCGTATAATCTCGTGAAAATCCAATGTGTCAATCAGCCCCTAATCTTCGGATTCTCAGTCAAATGTCCTTAAGAAGGATCAGTGCTTGACGGACACGGTATAGCCTGAGCCATATGATTGTGTTGGATCTCGCTAACCCGGAAAGTTAAACCTATCTTGGCCTGATGTGGCGCTCTACCGGGATATTCGTGACAGGCCGGAGATAGTGGATTCCACAAGATTATAGGGTACCTAATTATCCCTCCTATCGCCACGAAGAGGTAACACTGCATCAGCGAGAAGATAAATAATAACCCCTCATCTGATGCAGGGTCACAGCAGCAGCTTTTGTCATCGGTAGGTGTGCTATTTTATTTAGGCTTGTAGCGGGGAGAATTTACTTTTTTTTATTACAGGCATTGTTACGAGTACGGTTGCTGTGCAACATGACAGGTATGGTATGATAGCGGAATCTCTGGCCCATATGTATGGGGGTCGTTTCATTCGCGCTTAGCTCTTTGCTAACTTAGCTCTCAACCGAGACTTATGTTCGGTGACTGTATAATACTCCGTGGTTGCCATATGTACAGTACCGGTTTCGAGAAATATTTTAATCATCTGTGAGTACTTGCCGAGGCATTTGGAATTTTCTTGCAGCTTCAGAATGTATTGAATTGAAAACGCGAAGCAGCATAGTTTAGGTTGTTATATAACGTTCTGCTCACAATTTTTGTCACTACTCGCTCTCTCTCTCTCTAAACTAACGGTAAATACAGGTGTATAAGTAAAACATAAACAATGTATCCTCATTATTCTATGAATCCCCACACCTATCCGTATCTCTCCAAGCATGCTACCCTTTCCTCCATACACTCCCGTGATAACAAAGGAAAGAACATGTCCGGAGAATCTTCTGCCAATCTCTCAACCTCCACACCAATCCATTGAACTTGTGAACTCTCCGCCAGACTCCTGAAACCTCCACAATCTATCTCAATCGACTAACATCAATCTAGAAGCCTCAATACATACCAGAAACAGTCTCGGCAGCTACCCAACCTCAAACAATGCCATTGTACAAATGGCCTCCCTCACTTGAGGTTTTAATAATGCCTAGGCTCTCATATACAACAAAGAATATTACTGACGTCATGTATCGTGGGTGTCCGCAGATGGCTTAGCTGAAAGGAACAGGACTCAGGCTTTTTGTGAATTGAGATTGGTCTAGCAGGCTTCTGCTATTGTTGAGTATGACATAGCTGGTAATGTCTGAAGGATCTGAGAGATGCTCCTGAAAAGTAAAGTAGATTAGTCGCATGGATGATGCCAACTTGTCCACCGCAAAATGCACCAGTAGCAAGACACCAGTGTCTATATTGAAGTGATGGCGACAGAGCCAACATCAGCAAAAGTTTGACCAGAAGTAAGCAATTCCGTGTCCTAGCGCAGGTTGTGTAGACTTTAAATCCTCTGCCTCCTCTGTATTGTTGTTAATCACCGGTGCTCCACCGAAGACCAGTCCTATACTCGTATCGTGTGGAGTATGCGAGGAGATTAGCGGAGCGTTCACCGGAGTCAGGTGCTCACTGAAGTATGTGAAGTGAGGGGTCAGAAGGTACGATATACCGAAGAGGGGAAGCCTTGAGGGAAAGCGGAGTAAAAGCGGGGGTGTGAGAAAATGTGGAAACGGTGTGATTATGTTCAGAAGACTCCCGGAAGAGTTGGCATTGATTCATGTATTTGAAAAGCCTCCCCCGGCCCCATTTGAATAGGTTGTAGGTCACTGAAGAGATATTTTTTCAGATACTGTACCGATTCCACTAATAATCTTTGATATGTGTATGGAGACGAAGGGCCGAGTCTGTTGTGGAACCTCGCGGATACGTCTGCGCGTAACCGCCAATCTCTCCAAAATTTGTGCCTACAATACCCTGCTTGAGCCAACTGCATCGGTAGCACTGTTGGGGGAAATTTCAAATTCATGTCTTCTCTAATTTGGATAACTCCGTTCGTATATAGGTGAAGGTTTCTAGGGTTTTGTTCACGGTGGAAGGGCTTGTTTGAGAGTTGAGAGGGAAAATTATCTTGCTGTATCATACTTAGGGGATTTTTCCCACCTTTCTTTTCTTTAGTTTTTAACCATACACAAAACCACGAGAATACTAACGAGTCACAAGGACGAAATCATAACGCTACTAAAACGAGTATACGAGTGAATTGAAAGTGAATTCAAACAACTCTGTAATTGCGGACGTGGGAATAAGCCAAAGGACCGTACTGTTCCAAACTATCGTGGACCATTGTTTGATTTTACACCTTCCCTTTTTCGTCTGTCTACTTCTCCGTTCGAATCCTCATCGATAGACTACCTTTATGCATTACCGATCTGACCGAATACCGTTCTTTCAGCACTATACAATACCTCTTTAGGCGATATCGCGCGACACAGCACAGATCTTAGAGCCGGCTTATGGTGAAATCGGCTCGCTTAGTATAAATACACAAGCGCATTAACGGCTATGGATTTGTGAAACGGAAAACCTAGATAATACCTTACTTAAAGCCCCGAAGCATTGTCCTTCGCGATGTGTACATCAGCCAAAAAAAACCTCTTCTGCAAACCTCGTACTAGGCTCCTTGGAGAGAGGCGCCGCGCTTTCTGGCACCCTTCACGACCGCCAAGTACTGTACAGTGCTGAAAGAACGGTATCCGGTCGGATCGGTAATGCGTAATGTTAGTTGATCGATGAGGACTCGAACGGAGAAGTGGACAAATGTAAAAAGGGAAGATGTAAAATCGAACAATGGTCCACGATAGGTTGGAATAGCACGGTCCTTTGGCTTATTCCCACGTCCGCAATCACAGAGTTGTTTGAATTCACTGCCAGTTCACTCGTATACTCGTTTTCGTAGCGTTTGGATTTCGTCATTCGGACTCGTTCGTATGCTCGTGGTTTTGCGCATCGTTGAAAAACTAAAGAAAAGAAAGGTGGGAGGGGTCCCTTAAGTACTGTACAACAAGCAATTTTTCCCTCTCAACTCCCAAACAAGCCCTTCCATGGTGAACAAAACCCTAGAAACATCGACCATGATACAAACAGAGTTATCTAAATCAGAGAAGACATGAATTTGAAATTCCCCCCAACAGTGCTTGCATGCTTCTGCACCTACCGCAATCCATCCTCCCCCCTAGTCTTCAAGGAATAAGTTCGCCAGAAGCAAACACAGGGCCAGGGCGAGTCTAAGTTGTAGCCCAAGGCGTCCTTGAATATTCTGTTGAACAGTCTCTTACTAGGGATTGGGTAAACTCGAGGTTCAAGGATTACAGCCAGGTAAACTAAGCTTGACTAATCATTGGATCCCTTGTGACATTCTTATACTACACCCCAAAAGGTCAGCGAAGCCACGATCACCACAGCGTGCGCAAAAAAGCAATCAACTCTACCCTATTCACTCCGCGAATGCCGCTGCACTGGAGCTCCGCACCGTAGTAAGTATCGTAGTTGAATCACCACCATTCTTTCCCTGTATTCTTTGATAACGCCGTCACAGACTGTCACTCGTTTAGGTTGGCCTCGACGAGTTTAGTGCATGAAAGGTTCAGGAGGGCATGATACGGTACGACACTGGGCAATACTGTGCACCTTGGATCTCAACGGAGATGTAAAGGGGCGCATTGTTGATGTATGGCCCTCACCGGGGGAAAGGGAAAATTGGAAAACCCAATCCATGTTCTTAATTAGGCAATATCCCCCACTCATTGCGGGTTACAACAACATACCCCCATCCTGCCGGGCCGGGGTCTTTTTGGCTGTTCAGCGCCTGCTCACTGTGTATAGCAGAAGATCCCTAACAACGCTAGCCTTGACACGTAGAAATAATCAGTTTACGTGTTTCTCTGACCAAGCGACGCCAACCCTTTCCATCTAACCCTTCGCATGTTTGACCAACAGCTGGTCCGGCACGGCAAACACTACTTGCAACAACTCATCCAACATCTTTGAAGAGAGTGCTCCTATCATGTAGAGATACCTCGCTATACTCATACCCTCGGTCTCATACTAGCCCCATCCTCGGCGGGAACGGTGAGTGGGAGCTTGGTGAAGCGGAATGTGGTAAAGTTTTTGGCATGTTCTAGAAGTATCATAATATTATACGGGACATTGTCGTGATGATCTACGCATAGTGGGAGGCAGCCCGTTTTCCTCCGTTTGTTTTCGAATATGGTCCGTCCTGTCTCGCCCCCCTTCTCAGTCTCCTGCACTGG
Organism: Tuber indicum; assembly: GCA_006112555.1. Classification (NCBI taxonomy): domain Eukaryota; kingdom Fungi; phylum Ascomycota; class Pezizomycetes; order Pezizales; family Tuberaceae; genus Tuber; species Tuber indicum. The sequence goes on from VBSK01000159.1 coordinate 690,998, forward strand.
GTGTATCAGTCATTCGTTCTTTTTGGTTCCAACTTTTCTTTGCGAGAATATTTCTCCTGTTAGTTAGCTGGCAGTGAACTAATGTGGTATGAAGGAAGCAAAAATGGGGGTCGGGAGTAATTGGGCATAACACGGAAAAAGGAGGACGGTCTAATACTGAAGCCTTTGGGCAGTGCTTCATGCAATGGCGCTATACCCACCATTAGTAGCAGGGTCGCTGCTATTTCTTTCCACCTTTACCGGTCTATCAGTTTCTCAGTCTACTTGGATGTTGGATAGCCATAAATACCTTGTCATGATGTATAGTTATATGCGTCTGTATCCTTCGTCGTGTCTTCGTGCCTTGTTTTTCTCCACTCCAGTGACATGAATTAATTATTCTTCGTGGGTTTTACTTACGATTTATTCTCAACCTGACAGCATCTACGTCCAACAGTGCCATATATAACATCGGCGGAATTGAAATCTACCTAGGGTTCCGAATGGTCCGCGGAAGACTAGACTAGATAGCTAGTCCGGTGGAAAGTCAAGTCTAGTCTAATGGTGGAAATTAGACAGACTTGGACGGTCCGGATTATTGGACTGACTAGGCTAGGACTGGTATGACCAGGCCCGCCAAGCGACAGGATATTCACCGCCCATTGACAGAATTAGCGTCCTATTTTGCATTTTACTATTTTTATCAGAGTTTATTACGTTCAAATAAGGATCTTCCTGATTAAACCCATTGTTTCTGTGGGTTATACTGCAGAGTCTCAGGAGAGTCAGAATGGAAATAGTGCCTAGCTTAGATTAGCGGTAAGATTCACGAGTATCAATTTTTTTCGGAGCATTAGATAGTGATATTACATGACTTTGCAACACTTCAGAAAGACCGGACCACCCGAGTTAGTCAAGTCCAGTCACGGTATAGACCAGGACTGGCAAGTCTAGTCCTGCCTCCAAGACCTGACCTGTCGGACTATTCGGAACCCCGAATCTGACGGACCCCAAAATCGACTGTCTCTTCGATCGTCTCTTAAACGATAATTCCGTTTATGTCCTAAGAGTGGCAAATGAGTTATCCTCCCTCCTTATGTCACGGTCTACCAAAAAAAAAAAGAAATTGACGCATTTGCAAGCAAACTTCCCCAGATTCGTTCACACTAGCGCTTGACCTCCCGTAGCCCGCAGACTTTGAAGACGAATTCTCAGACACAACCGAGGTATGATAATTTCCGAACTTTCCTTCGAAATCCCACACCTGGGGCGTGGTGCATCCTGGGCGGACCAGAACACAATATACAATTAGGGTGGAGACCTGGAGCAGGACTCCCTATACATGAACGGGGCCTTCCAGAATAGGACAAGGGAGTACTCGACTTATGACCTCAGCCAGCCGCGAGGTTCCCGGACGTGGAAAACCGTCTCGATCTCGGAGGCTGGGGGGTCGCATAATATTTTGATCGGCTCCCCGAGTTATAGTGAGTACACCGGGGGGCAAAAATACGTTCACATTTTTTAGGTGCTTGGGCTTACTAAAAATGTGGACGTATTTTTGCCCCCCGGTGTACTCTTGCTCTGATAATGCAAGGAAAGGGTTCTACCTTCGGGGGGTTGTGCGCAAGGATGAGTTCAAGGATAAGGACGGGTCGAATGCGGTCAGGGCTGGCAACGTTCCGTACGATCCCGGGCCGATGGTCTTCTAGGATGTTATCGGTGGGAAGGAAGCTACTTCTCCCCTCCCTTCCGCTCAGTTTCCTCTATTGTGCATGATGGTAGTTGACATTAAAAAGGTGGACAAGCCGGTGCCACTTGCACTAGCCTAGGTGACGACAAGGGTTTGGCCGGAGGCCGGGCAAGCTCTTCCCCGCATCAGTAAACCGAATCAATTCTTCCAACCCCGGTGGCGAAACCCCTAACTCTACCTGTGCGATCCTTGGTGGGCACTGTGTCCGTCACACAACTAGTACAGTACACAAGATAGATAACACGGGCGTATGAGGCACGCATGGATTGAGGACTGGGAAATTGATAAGGGGGAAATTGGATTTATCCAAAATACAAACCCATGGCTACCGGTGGCTCTTCTTTATGACAGTAGGAATGCCTAGAACAATCTGCGAAGCGGTGAAGAAAATGCGCTACCTATGTAACTTACAGGTGTTTTCAAAATTCCGTTGGCACAGTTGGAGAAAAGGGATTACTTTCAAATTTGCATCGAAAAATGAAGGTCAAGTAGAGAAAACCTATATCATACTTTTTCCCTCTTTCTCTCCGTAGCCGACCGACCTACTGGAAGCCTCCGGGATGCTGGGTAGGATAGTGCACGCAACCTTTGTATGATAGTTGAACAATAAAGATATGCGCGGGCATTTACCCTTGCGAAAGGCATAAGCGAATCCTTTTCGGGGCAACCGATACCCGAGAACTACGGCGGTCCGTAAGGGCCCAAACCGCCACTACTCTCAGACATTGAGTTTCAATTTTCGGATAACAGATATACCAACGAAATAAATTGTAATTATATCATTCCATCTGGGTACGCAAAGTGCCATATATTCCATCTTTCATTGCAGAGGAAAACAGAACAGAATAAAATAGGTGTAGTAGAAAAACAAAAAAAAAAACATTATAAAAATCTCAACCGATATTACGGAAGGTGTTTATAGATAGCTCCGATAGTTTATTGGTGAAAGGATAAAATATCACATTAAAGAAAAGTAGGAGAAAACTCTCAAAGAATCAAGTAAATAAAGAATCAAGTGACAAGGACTGAAAAAATGAATTCAAGAATCAAATATATCATTTAATTTCCGCGACTGTGACCGGATTCACTTGACTGCTTGTTCATAGCCGCTACGAGGCCATAGAACTCAATGCGGTGCATGTAACTCCTGGATAGGAATAGTTTTAATGGGTCAGGAGCTGGCTCCCTGTATTCGATTTCTCTTTTAAACAGTTTTAGTTTAGAGTAGTGGAGTGGTGGAGCGAGAGATAGAGAGTCATTGAATAGAGCGAGCTGCAGAGCGACCTTAGTGAACCTCCCGACTTTTAATTGTGCAGAGTTTCACAGTGCATTTAGTCATCTCCGTTTCGTTTCGTTTCGTTTCGTCGTTTGGCATCTTCCTGGCTCCGGTTAGACGATTGATTTCTAATGGCGATTTTGTCTCTCCTATAATGCCTATGGTGATGAAAGAGCCTTATGGTTATCTGAGAATGAGGGATTAACTCTTTCAATTGTGTCCTCTTTTTTTTGTGGTGAGTTTCGCTTATCCGAAATACCAAAACTGATGTCTTAGTCCAGTGGCGGTTTGGTTCCTTACAGACCGCCGTAACCGATACCCGAGAACCATAATTCAAATCTCGACACTGCCCGCCGCAACTGGGTAAGCTACTTTTGCGAGAATTGTTCACAACCGCAAGGCATGATAGCGCTGACCCGATCAGCGGGATTTGAGTTGGGGACGTGGAAAGGCTTAACGTCTTGCCTTGCTGTAAGCGTGAGTATGATACTTACAAGCACTTAAGGTGTGAGTATTAGTCTCTCGAACCCTTTTCCTTCGTCGAAATTACTATGAGTGTTTTTTTCTTGATCAATACGGCCAATCTTTGACTATTTTTGCTGAGGGAGAAAGGTCTGTCGTACTCTTGGCATAGCGGCAGGGGCAATTGTCGTTCTCTGAATCAAGAGGGCGTGGAGCCAACCAGAGGATGTTCGGCAGACTTAAATTACCCTAGATACCCGGCACAGTATCGTACCTGTACCAGAAAATCCTCTACCGCACCAGCCAGCCTCTGGGGGAATCATCCCTCCCCCTTGATTGTCACCCCGTCCCCTTCCCCATTCACACCTTCAACTTTGACTGTCACCTCCAACTTTCCACACTTCCATCTCTCCTATTCGCCTTCCCCCTCTTATCATCCCCCTCCCTCCCTCCCCAGATCCCTCTGGAAACGGGGGCCACCGAGGGTGGCTAGTGATCGAACAGGTGGTGGTTCTCGGCCATAGTGGTAGGTAGGAAGAAAACAGGTGAGTCAGGAATAATTGGGTACAATGCGGGAAACAAAATGTCTAATACTCTAGCCTTTTGATCATTGCTTCTTTATTCCATGATGCGATACCCCCTGTTAGTGGGACTGCTGTTGCTGTGGTTTTCCACGTTAACCGGTCTATCAGTTTCTCAGTCTACTTGGACGTTGGATCCCCAGAAACACCTAGCCCAGATGTTTAATCATATGTGTTTGTATTCCTAATTCACGATTTGTTCCTCATTTCGTTCCGCCCCCGCCCTACCAGTTGTCCCTCGTGGATATTAATTCATTTGCAATCCGACAGCGGTGGTGGTCAACAGCACCATTTACACCATCGGAGGAACAGCAGTCTACTGGACTGCAGAATCGACTCCCTTTTCGATCGTCTCTAAAAACAATAATTCTGTTTATATCTTAACAACGGCCAGTGAGTTATCTTTCTCCCATCCCCAATTTCTGGACCTTCCAAGATTATATCGCTTCACGCATTAACAGGTAAACCTTTGTAGATTCGTTCCTACGAGCACTCGACCTCTCGAAGCCTGTGGACTTTGAAGCCGAATTCTCAGACACAAGCGAGGTAATCTCCGAACTCCCCTTTGAAATCCCACACGTCAAGCGTGGCGCGGCCTGGGCGCACCAGAACACAATATACTACTGGGGTGGAGAACTTGAGATGGAATCCATATACCTGGATGGGGCGTTCCAGAATAGGACGAGGGAGTGGCCGGACCCTATGAAATACTACACTTATGACCTGAGTCAGCCGAGGGGGTTTGGGACTTGGAAAACCGTCTCGATCTTAGAGGCTCGGGGGTCGGATATGTTGACCAATTCCCCCAGTTATGGTGAAGCTACTTACGCGGCCGAGGCAAGGAAGGGGTTCTACCTCGGGGGGATTATGGCCAGGCATGATTTGAAGAATAAGGACGGGTCGAATGGGACCAGTGGTGGTAGCATGTGGTACATTCCGAGCTCGATGGTTGTGTTCGATGCTGCGACGAATGTGTGGAAGAACGAGACTGTCATTGCCGAGCTAAATTACATACGGGAAGGGGCTATGGTGTATATTGCAGGTGTTGGGGAGAAGGGTATATTGGTTAGAATGGGGGGGCGTCGGAAGGAGGAATTTGTGGGTGTTCCTTTGATTCTGTCCCATATTCATCTCGGAAATTGTGTATACATTGCGGTTCACTAGGGAAGGGAGCGGCTTTGCTGACATACTTCTATCGTATAGGTCGGTTTTGACACCGTCTACGTCTATGACATCGCCGCTGGGGTTTGGTACCGCCAACCAACTACCTCCAAAACAAAAGTCTTCCCGGAGAGCCGCATCGGGGGGTTCTGCGCCGGGGCCGTTGCAGCGCCGGACAAGACCAGCTTCACAATCTACATCTACGGGGGGTTCGACCACAACGCCCATATACAAAAAACTTGGGCCTTGACAATGCCCTACTTCCAATGGCTCCCCGTGGGCTCCACGGGCGAGCCGGAACACGGACGCATAGATACAAGGTGCCATGTCTTGGGCGGGCAACTTGCTATGGTTCGTGGTTTCGGGGGTCAAGGTGATCAATTTGTTCTAGGCGATACGAATGGTGGGACGTATTTCTACGATATGACAAATCTCACTTGGTCCCTTAAGTATCGGCCTTCGGAGTATCGAGTACCAAAGATCATCTACGATGTTATCGGTGGGAAGTAAGTTTCTTCCCCCTACCTTCCGATCAAATTTTCTTCTGCAGTGCATGGTGGAAATTGACGATTACGAAAAGTGGGCAAGGCGGTGCCACTCTCACCGGCCCGGCTGACGACAAGGATTTCGCCGGAGGTCTGGGCAAGATCTTCGCCGCAGCCGCGATCCGCACCAATTCCCCCAACCCCGGTGGAGGAAGTTCTAGCCCAACCGTTGGCGGAAGCTCTAGCCCAACCGGTGCGATCGTTGGGGGTGTCATAGGTGGTATCGCGCTTCTTGCGGCATTTGGAACTGGTGTCTGGGCGCTCTTGCTCCTTCGCAATAGAAGCGCGGGTACGGTCGGGGGGGGGGGAACTATCGGTGGACACCGGGAGAACTCACTCATGGGAATGGGCGAGAACCTTCCACCGGCAGAACTCGGGGGGAATCCGCATTTGGGGTATCTGATATATAACGGGCCCCTACAGCAACCGGTACCCGAGCTAGACAGCACGAGAGTATAAGGAGGGACACATAAATAGGAGCCTAATAAAAGAAAACTAAATCACAGCGAAATTGGAAGAATGATTCACCCAAAATCTAATCGCATGAGTACGTATTATTTATTTATAGCAGTAGGAATACATACAGAAGTCGCGGATGGGCAGAAGAGATGCCCTTCTTACGGTAGTATTTTTCAAGATCGCCTTGGCAGGGTTCGAGAATGACGCAGTGATTTCGTTCCAATTTGTATAGTGGCTAAAAAGTTTGAAAGTGAAATAATGATGGTTAAGCACAACTCTCTGTAGCTTCATATATTCTCTTAGCTTCTCCCCAATTTTATGAATCCTGTCAAACGGAATTGTGCGTAGAAAAGCCGGACTATCTACCCCGGGAACAGGTCTATCATACTGGTTGTTGAAATCCCTTGATTGCTTTGTCAATCTCTCTCCCCAATATCATATCGTTTCATACCCGATGTTTCAGAGAACCCTAAATACCACAGACAAACAACCGCGACAGCAACTATAAAAACGGAACTTGGTCTATTACAACGTAGGCTCTCCTCTCCTACCGTATTAACTCCTCATCTATACTTCTCACATGTCGAATCCTATTAATCCTAATATATGACGAAATGGCCGACAACTATCACGGCGAAATGGCGAAGCGGCGATGCACCGTAAGGCTGAGCTGATCGTTTGAGCATGACATTGGAGGCTGGAAAAGCTTGTCCTTTCCCATTCGGCCCTCTCTTGACACTACAAGTATCACCCCATCAAACAAACCACCGTGGCAACCCTTTCTTTCCCGTTTACTTTACGTCGCCTTTCAATACTTGTCAGCCGAGGGCTTTTTGTTCATCCAATTTCCGCCAGTGCTGCTCTTGTATTTGCACATAATTTGTCCCCTCCCAAGGTAGCTAAAGAGGGTAATTAAGCTGATTAATGCTAAAGTTTCTGATGGTCGAAGGTGATGGAGTCAATGCCATTATGGTATTGTGGTATGGTATATCAGGTTGGGGCGGGTGAGTAGAAAAACAACATGTGCTTTTAGAGTACTCGGGAGTTGGCATAAGTTAGGCTCGCCTCCGGGCCGGACAGGTCAGGAGCGCTCTGTACTGTAACCTCTCTCTCGAATAATTCCGCCGTGCGCTATGTCGTTCTCATTCAGCATTCAGGCGATATCATGTGACAAAGCGCGAATCTTGGGGATGGCCTATGGTAGAATCGACTTGCATAGAATATACCCAAGTTCATCAAAGGTTATATACATTCGTGGGTCTGAAAACTCGGGTATCACCAAACTTAAAGCATCAAAGCATACCGCTTCGTGATGTCGATGTAAGCCGAAAAGCCCTTCTGCAAGCCCTGCACCAGGTTCTGTGGAGACGGGCGCCGTGCATTCGTAAATACACCTCGACTGCCAGTGCAGTGCTCCCACGCTACTACCGTACACCTACTCGAGTATGATACCCCAGTCCACACGGCCAACACGGCTTTCCAAAGATCAAACAAGTTCGTCAAAAGCCAACACCGTCCTACGGCGAGCCTCAGGGGTAACCCAAATAGTCCTTGGATACCCCGTTGAGCAGGCCTCTGGCAGGGAATAGGGATATTTGAGATGCAAGGGTTGCCGCTAAACAAACTACGGTAAGCGAGATAGCGGATTAGATCTTTAGCGCACTTGCACCGTGCCCGCGGACATGAGCGAAACCCGGGTCAGCACGGCACGTGCAAAAGAAAACTTGACTTTCGCCTGGTCTGTTCATGCATGCTGGAGGGCTATCTCACAGCGGGTAATTGAATCACTACCACTCTTTCCCCCTGTTCTTTTATGACGCCGTCACAGACCGTCACTCGTTTCCATCAGGCCTCAAAAGATTTGCTGGGCGAAGGGAACGGTATCATACGATACGATACGATATAATGGGGTGCGGCCAAATGCCATGTCGTACTCCTTCGATCTCAACGGAGAAGTGGGAGGGGGCCCGGCCTTGACCTATGGCCGTATCGGCGGAAGGCGAAATTAAGGAAACCCAATCCATCTTAATTACGTAAGTAACGCCCATCTTTGCATCCATCCCTGACTTTCCCGGGTATGGTACTGTAACTGTGCCACAAAGCCTACTAACGACAGTTTCGGCTCGACGACACTTTCAATTTGTATGTGAACTTAAGAATTATAAACTACAGCCAAATATTCTCTAATGCTTTAAGCGTCCTTTCGGCTTTCTCACACATTGGTCTAAGACTTTGAAAATAAGTCCTCCATTTCCTTTCCCGTCTTCTGCAACTCTTATTTTCACGTGGTGGGACTTTGGTTTGGGTTAAGGTTGAAAGTGTCGAAGCTGTCGTTGGACTGTCGAGAGGGTGCTCAAGGTTGTGGCCCTGCCGGAACCTTGGCACGCTTACTACAGTAGTTCAAGAACGGCACGCCCTGCCCATGTTCGGGTATTTCGTCACAGTACCTTATTATCTCGAATAAGAGAGGATTGTCTCAGGACGTCTGAGTTTCCCATTTTGATGGGGACGGGAGAAAATTCCAGCAAAACCAAACGCCACCCCACTTACAGGAGGCATTTAAGCCATCTAAGACATTCTCTCTGGATCGGGATAGTACGGTAGCTACACGAAAACGGCTTGGTATCATGCATATAGCGTTATGATAATAATTATGAATCCATAAGCCCTTCTGCAGCGTCTGTACCGCCGAGGGACAACATTACCAGCACCAAATCACATCTTGAGATACTGTTTTCCGGCTATCATCTCTATCTTAGCTTTGCACTTGTAATTCAACACGGCACTCACGGCATTAGCCCTACAATACCAATATGGTTGTTGGAAATAGTGGATGCTGCTCGGCATGCTCAAGGCTTTGTTCTCTTGCCCCCCGGCATATCCGTTGGCCGGCATATCCGGCCGCCTACACCACTACCCGTCCGCCGGTACCACTACCCGTCCGTCTACCCGCCATTGCTTCTTTTATCGCCTGTTTGTTTGCCCATTCGCATATCCAATGTGCATTCCCGATGTTGGCCGTTTGTCCGTTCACGCGTGTTCATTCCCCTCTAGCCACTTGCTTTGTTGTGGCGGACGTTCTTGCTATGCGCTTTAGAAAAGCGCTTCCGGCGGAGAAGGATAGGAACTTCAAGGAAGTTCTGGACTGTCGGGAGTCTTTGTTCCTGTATTTTTTTTGTTAGCACGGGAGTGAGGAAGGCAAATTGGAGCGCGGAAGGCAATTGGAGCGCGGGAGGCATATTGGGGAGTCTTTGGGGAGTCTCTTGTTTGTTCTTTCTTTTGTTAGCATCAGAAGCGCACGGAGGAGATGGGGGATAGGTGTGGGAGATGTTAGGGACATTGGTGTGAAAGTGATCGCAGGAAGAATAGGATTGGTGATCGTTTTTAGTTTATTTATACTCCTGTCTTTTCCTGTTAGTTTAGAGCTGGAGAGTCGTTGATCAGCAGAGTCGTGGAGCGAGAGATAGAGTCGTCGAATAGAGAGAGTTTTGGAGCAATTTTGGTGACCTTTCCCATCCTCAGTTGTGCAGAGTGTTTACAGCGCATTTAGTCCTCGCCGCTTCGTTCCGTTATCGTGTGGTATAGTTCTAGCTCCGGCGAGCCCGTGGGTTTCCAATAATGGTAAGGTATAACATTCACGGAACAGCAGCGGCAATTACACATTGCTGTCGGGCATTGGCGCGAAGTCACGTGATGGAGCGCTAATAGTACTTGTACCGGTGTGGAAGCGTTTGCCGTGCGACACCTTAAGGTAACGTTGGATAATGGCGTAGTCAGATTTGTAGCTTATCGTGACCGCGACCTCCTGTTAAACCCAAGGATAGTGTCACAATGGATTGACCCGCAAGTATGTCGTATCGCTAGGGAAAGGAGAAGAACACAGAAGTGCACAAAACTGACAACAGGGTGGAAGTGTTGTCTATTGCGTTATCCTCTGCAGGTGGCTGGTCTGCTAAGGTACAATAGGAAAGTGGGGAGTGCTTGGGAGGACAAGTTTTCCTGCCAAGACTCCTCCTCATCTGTGACAAGAAATCCTATGGGGCGAATACACCATACATACAGGACCTCACCCTCCTATCGTAATCTCTCACAACCCCTCACCGGTATGATACACCAGGTTGGCCGGATCGGCAGCTGAGGTGATGGTGTGTACGTAGATAACGCTTTATTGCCCAAAAATTAAGGTTTCCAGTTGGGAACGGTCGAGTCGGCTGCCCCGCGACCGAATCACCACCCCGCGACGGCTTTGGCTCCACCTCTTGCTGTGTATGCCAGAAGGAATAGGCTAGCATTAGAATATGGCAATCAACCTTATTAACTAACCGCTACGATTAAACGTGTGGACCACACACCTAACATGTGGTTTGAATATCTAAAGTCTGCCCCGGCCGCTATCGCCATCCAAAACCCCGCAAGCGGGAATAAGTTAGCCTTTCGTTGAGAAGGTGTAATACGGTGTAATACGGTTTTCTCTGGTGCTGTTTCTTGAACGATAGGTTAAAACAGGCACGCAGTCTTTGTTGACATCTGCGGTCGTAGGGACAGTCATTGCTCTGGTCGGAGTTGTGGTCGGGGGTGTCGCACGTCTTCTCAAATGGCCCGTTACCGCATGGTCCTGGTCACATATCGGTATGGCTCTGGTCTTGGTAAACATGTACAGTACATGCGGCCATTGTTCGGCTCGGTTATTAAACTGAAGGCAATCTTTTAACATTACTTCTCTTTAACAAAAGTAATCCTTAACAAGGAATACCTAACAATGCATGGAAGGGCGATAGAAATGAATCATATAGCCATAGATATTTGTTGCTCTAATTAATAGTATAGTATCATACATTCATTTTTTTATTTCATATCATACCTTCTAACATAGAAGACCTATATCCTAACTCAACTCTTAAATTTAAAGATAAATGTAAATGATCTGATATGATGGGGCTTCACCTAAGAACAAAAATCCTCAATTTGTAGGGTATCATATCTACAAAAGAACATTGTAGTTTTGCCAAATTGGTACCATTGAGGTGCCTTGCCTTTGAAAAAATGTAACTTTGTTCTATTTTTGTTTCATTTCGCGTGGGGCCATTCACTGGGTGTCACATACAAAATGCCTCATCTTCTAACTCAAAGATCATAGCCTTCCTGTCCCCATTTGGTAAAATTAAAATCATAGATCAACGCAGCAGGTATCAAGCGATGATTATACAATCTTTAAATTTTGAAAGGAACTTTTTTGTTGGTAGTGATCATTCAACTTGAAGCTGGGCAAATATTTTTCCCATCATGAACAGGGTTATCACCACCGGAACCATCCTTTGAACCGATCAGCAGGACAGAGTTGCCACTACAGGTGAAATTTTATGAATGGAAGCAGGTTTTGCACCTCATAAAAAACACTTGCACCAGGCTTGAACCTGCACATGCTGCCAATGCCAGTATGTAACATCGACGGAGCTACCCACCCGCAGCATAATCGCACAAAAAAAGTGGGAATCGTGAGTACAGTACTGTATCTGTTTACTCGTATGTTCAAGTAAGGCTTCTATCCTAGCCTTATCTCGAAGGTGTGGTGGGGCGCCAGGGACTTGGCATAGCTAGGAATAAAGCCTCAAGGGCTCCGATCTTGATACAAATGTGCTCGAGTAAGTTTCAACTCAGATGCTCTTTATTTCAAAGTAAAAGTGTCTCCCGGTCTCCGCCAGATTATATGGATATCTCCCCTAGAATATCCTCTTAGCAAATCAGCCACTGACACCTAGCCATATTTGTAGCCAGCCAGGTTGTGCACAAAAGCCTGTCCAATTTCTTTGCGCAGTCACTGGAGCAAACTGCTTTCTCTGATTCTTCTGGACTGCCATGGAGTCAATCAGAGGAGGTTAAGCAGACTTACCCACCACCGCCAGAACTATACCACTCTCCGTTGTAATCATGATTACTCCTAGACATATCTGCTCGCTCTTGTTCCACCCTACCTTCTTCCTCTTCCCCTCCAAAACCGAGCCACATACTGGAACCTTCTGTGTTGCTCAGTAGACAGAAGTGGCAACCGATAGGTATCCCTGCCTTCATAGTCGAGAAACCAAAGCCCCACAGACCTGTAATAGCTGTAAATAACATCTTTTCGGCATAAACTATACTCGAGCACCATAACTCAATTGCTGACACCACCCACTGTTAGTGAGTAGCCTACTTCTGCCAGTATTGTTATCAGCAGCAAAACATGTCAACACATATTGGTGGAACTCGTAAATAGAAAGGAATGGAAGGATTAGCGCCACTGACCAGCTCCCTGTACCGTACAGTTCCCAAATATCCTCCGCTGCGACCGACAGCCCGCGGGGGAATCATTCCTTCACATATATTGTCCCCCCCGTTCCCCCATCTCCATTTGTATATCCAACCCTGGTTGCCCCATCCATTACTTTTTACATTCGGATATTTTACTCGCTTTCTTTCTTTCACTCTTCTTTTCTTCTTTCGTCTGTTATCCTTGTTGGAACGTTAGTTGTTGAAAGTGGCTAGTTGGCGAGGGCGCAGTGAATTACAGTGGTGGAAGGAAGCAAACAGGTGAGTCGGAAGCAATTTGGTACAATATGGGAAATAAAATGCCTAACACTGCAGCCTTCGATATGTACTTATTTATACGATGGCCCAATACCTCCCCTTAACAGCGGGATCGCTTCTATGGCTTTCCACGCTAACCGGTCTATCAGTTTCTCAGTCTGCTTGGACGTTGGATCCTCAGAAGCACCTTGCCCAGATGTATAACAATATGTGTTTGTATTCCTTGTTCTAGCCTTTTTTCTTACTTCGTTGTACCCCCGTGTCATCAATTATTCATCATGAGTTTTACTGACGATTTATTTGCAATCCGACAGCGGTTATGGTCAACCGTACCCTATACGCCATCGGGGGAACAGCAGTCTACTGGCCCCAAACTCAACTGCCTCTTCGATCGTGTCTGGTAACAATGATTCTGTTTATATCCTCAAAACAGCTAGTGAGTTATCCCTAATCTCTGGATCTGCCGAATTTATATTGTTTCACGCATTGAGAAACAAATTTTCGCAGATTGGTTCCTATGAGCTCTCGACCTCTCAAAATCGGTGGATTTTGAATCCGAATTCTCAGACACAGCGGAGATCATCTCCGAGTTCCCCTTCGAAATCCCACACATCAAGCTTGGCGCGCTCTAGGCGGACCAAAACACTATATACTACTGGGGTGGAAAGCTGGAGTGGGAATCCATTTACCTTGACGAGGCGTTCCAGAATTGGACGAGGGAGTGGCCGGACCCTATGAAGTACTACACTTATGACCTCAGACAGCCGAAGAGGTCCGGGACGTGGAAAACAGTCTCGATCTCGGAGGCTGGGGGGTCGGATACGTTGACGGATTCCCCGAGTTATGGTGAATCAACATACTCGATTGAAGCCAGGAAGGGGTTCTACCTCGGGGGGGTTATGGCAAGGCATCAGTTGAACAATACAGATTGATCGAAGGCAACTGTTCCTGGTCTTGTCCCGTACTATGTGAGCTCGCTAGTAGTGTTCGATGCTGCTAAAAATGTGTGGAAGAATGAGACTATCACCGCCGAGCTAAACGGCTTAAGGGAAGGGGTTATTGAATATATTGCAGGTGTTGGGGAGAAGGGTATATTTGTTAGGATGGGGGGGGCTCTGAGGGATAGGTTTATGGGTGTTCCATTGACTCTCTGTCACATATTCATCTTTGAAGTTGTATATATATGGCAGTTCACGAGGGACGGTCCGGGTTTAGCTAAAATATCTTCATCGTACAGGTCGACTTCAAGACCGCCTACGTCTACGACATCGCCGCCGGAGTTTGGTACCGCCAGACGACCGCCTCCAAAACAACTGACTTCCCGGAGAGCCGCCACGGAGGATTCTGCGCCGGGGGCGTTGCAGCCCCGGACAAGACCAGCTTTACAATCTACATCTACAGGGGGTTCGACCACAACGGCTATATAAAGAGAACCACGGCATTGACTATGCCCTACTTCCAATGGCTCCCCATGGACTCAACTGGGGCGCCGGAACACGGGCGCGCAGGTACGGCGTGCCACACCGTAGGTGGGCAACTTGCAATGGTCCGTGGTACCGGGGATCAAAATAATCGGGGCGATACAAATGGCGGGACGTACTTTTACGATATGACAAACCTCACTTGGTCACTTAAGTACCAGCCTTCAGAGTATCGAGTGCCGAGGGCCATCTACGATGTTATCGGTGGAAAGTAAGTCTCTTGTCCCCCCTTCGTATCTCTTTCTTATGGCATGCAGTGGGAACTAATAATTACGAAAAGTGGAGAAGGGGGTGCCACTCTCACTGGCCCAGCAGACGACAAAGATTTCGACAGAGGCCTAGGCAAACTGTTCGCCGCGGCAGCAAACCGCACCAATTCTGCCAGCGCCGGTACGGGAAGTCCTAGCTTCGTTCCTAGTGGAAGGTCTAGCCCAACAGGTGCGATTGTTGGGGGTGTCATTGGCGGCGTCGCGGTTCTTGTTGCTATCGGGGCGGGAATCTGGACGCTATTGCGCCGTCGACGCAGACGCGCGGACACCCCAAGGGAACGCGAGGCTCGGGTTGTGCGCCCCGGGAGCCCAGCCACAGGAGCGGGAGGGGATCTGCCCCCACAGGATCACGGGGGGTTTGCCCTGTGGACGTGAGATGGATGGCATGCCCGTATGACACCACAACCTGTATAACGGCTAAACAACTGCGAAATATAAGGAGGGACATAATTATTATCATCATATGAATCGGGGTCTTACTGTACAAAAGGCAAAGGAATGGGGCGGAAATTAAGAGAAGGATTTACCCAAAATTCAACTACATGAGGACAAACTGTTTTCATTTGCATAGACCACCACACCTAGCTTAAGTTTCCAAGCATGCCCCCGTTCCTCCTCACACTTCCATGATTTCAAAGGAAAGACATGTCTGGAGAATATATTCTGTAAATCTCTCAACCTCCACACTGATATATCGAACTTTTGAACTCTCCACCGGACTCCCGAAAATTCCACAATCTACTCTCACCAATCAACATCCAGCTAGAACCTTCACCATCTATGATACCAAATAGACAATTCTATTGGGACAAACGAAATCCCAGAAAAGTGCCACAACAACCTACAAACCTATACCTCCTCCCCACCGGCCAGCTCTGACTGAGCTCTGAGATGCTAGATATGATCGACAGATATGACAGCTAACGCTGTATAATACTTTAGACTTTGGCGTCGAGAAATAAAAAACGGGTGCCGGCACCTAGCCTTGCAGGAGCTATCAATGATTCTTTTCGAGTTAACCTATTCTCCAGTATCATAACTCAATTCTCGGCACCAGCCATCCTAAGTGCGTGAGCTAACTTCGCAAGTATTATACTCTGCGCTAAATCATGAAATAATTTATTGGTGGAACTTAGGAAAAAGGAAAGAGAAGGAAAGGCTTAGCGTAACAGCCTTCTTGTATGGACAGTACCCGACAGTTCCTGCAGGAATCGTTCCTTCACTTTACTGTCTCTTCCCGCATCTACTCTCGAACCTTCTCGGACTTTGCTTGTTACCTTCTATTGTAGGTTCGCATAATTAACTAAGCATATATATGGCTCCACAACGTTAACCATACGCAACATCGCAACCCCTCCCGAATCTCGCCAAACCTTTACCGTAGCAAAAAAACTCTCGATATACAAGACGCCAATTAGGATTATGTATTTTTAAATATTTTTCGGCTGTGGTTTCGGTGGTCAAGTATTGCGAAAGAAGTGCCTCTGAAAGCTTGCATCGTAATGTTCGGTTAATTATGCTAACGTTTCATACTCTCCTTCTCGCCCTATTTCCCTCTCCCACCTCCCTTCTCCCTTCTAATATCCTTGTTGGAACGTTGGCTGTTGAGAGTGGGTAGTTAGCGGGCAGCGAACTAGAGCGGTATGGAGGAAGCAAACATGTGAGTCGGCAGTGATTGGGTACAACACTGAAAACCGAGAGTCTACTACTGCAGCATTTAAGCAGTGCTTCATACGCTAGCGCTATACCCGCCGTTAGTAGCGGGGTCGCTGCTATTTCTTTCCACCTTAACCGGCCTATCGGTTTCTGAGTCTGCTCGGACGTTGGATCCCCATAAATACCTGGCCATGATGCATAGTCATATGTGTTTGTATTCTGCGCGCTGGCTTGGCTCGTTCTTTTGCTCCACCCTGGTGGCACCAATTAATCATTCATCGTGGGTCTCGTCTACATTTTATTCTCAATCTGATAGCGGCTATGGTCAACAGTATGATATCACGGGGTATTGGTTGACAGGAATAGTGTTAAGCACTCGGGCGTCATGGTGAAGGGGAATACCCCCGAGATGATTTGGTGTGGGTCGCGTGTAAAAGAGACATGTGTTGTCACCTTCTTATCAGGGTGTTAAGGGGAATTTTGAGAGGGGAAGATGACCTGTGCAATGGGCGCCGAGTACCCTTGTACCCCGGCAGTAATCTAGTACGGTGGATGAAATGTTAGAGTAGGTTGCTAATTAACCACATTCCGCCCATCTTCTTCGCGATCCAGAAGTTTTTAATAACCGAATATCCTTCCACGCCCAACTTGAATACCGATTCAAAGAGTCACTGGATCTGCTAGTGGATCGTCTCTTATCAGAATTTAGAGTACAGTACTTTGGGATCCGGGATTTAACAAATGACTAAGCAAGACCACGGATCAAATCTTCAGTGACACTCTTGGTATTCTGCACCCCAAGGCATAAACAAAACCATGATTAGTGGAGAACGTAATAAAAGATTTTAACTTCGATTTGGCGGTTTAAAAACCTGGCGGCACTTAAGTAGTATCTCCGGGTAACTTAGTCATCGCCGCTCTTACATGGGTTGTTTTATAACCGTCACATTGTGTCACTCGTCTGGGTTATGAGTTCGCATGTTGAAAAAAGTGGAAGTCATTCTACTGGAGGTTGCACGTAATCGAGAGGTAAGAGGATCGAAGAACAAGAGAGTAATCATCCTAGACAGGTTCGTGCAGAGTAATGTGGAAACTCGAGAAACTCGACTTGTACCCATGTAAACACGAGGGATATCTGGCATCCGAGCCAGGAAGTGGGAATAAAGAAAAAGTAGGGATTGTGACACCAGTTGCCGAGGCCAGAAAAGCAACCCGAACAATCTATTTATGATACTGAGTCGTGTATCTGCGTATCGGAGAAGGTAGGATATTGTGCGCCGGGTGCGATTTTCCGGAACGGTTCGTCATGGGGTAGATCTGCTCCTGAGACCATTCATGTGATGGAGTAATCCCATCGTGGAATAGTATTGAGATTGGGTTGGGCATAGCAAGGTCTATTGCCCTGAAGGTAACACCTAGGATGGTGCACACAGGTGGGATGTCAGCCACCACAAACTGTATTTAATGAAGCTTCATTCCTTCTTTTCTCTCGAGTTTTCTATCTGTACTAAAAACATCAAGAAAAGCACACTCTCCACTTCAACCATCGTTCCCACTGTGGTGCACTCACACGAGTCCCATCATTGTCGATCAATCGTTCCGCTGCGCTGCAACCATTCGCCATCAGGTTATGAGCCTCTGCGTTCTTTACAAGGCTTAATCAGAAGAAAAGTTACCTATTCGCTTGTGGCTGCCTACTGGCGAAGTGCCCACGAATAGCTTTTCTCACAGACAGGTTACGAGCTGCGGATTTTTTGACCCCCCTCCCTGCTCCTGCCTGATCCACCTACCCATACGAGACCCCAGCAAAGAGTCAAATATGAATGAACAAGACGGTTCATCATCTTTGGTTGGGATGAACTTCCAAAAGCTTGATGGAAGTAACTACAGGATGTGGGTGATGCGGATGACAGACTATCTCCAACGAGAAGGACTGTGGGATCTCACAATCCAGGAAGAATCAATCCTTATGAAGCCAAGGGAGACTGATGTGGACTGTGAGACCAAGATGGAGAAGTACCAGGCCCAGAGAAGACGGATGCAGAAAGCGATTGGAACACTCCGTTTGGCCATGACTGATGCAATTGCGGTATCCTATTATGGCTCAGTTTGGGATACACCAGCCAAGATTTGGGACGACATCAATTCAACCTATGAGACGAATACCTCCTACGACTCCAATCACCTTCAAAAGGAACTTTACGAGTGCAAGTTGGAGGATGCTGGTTCAGTTCTTGAGTACCTGAACCGCATTCGGGAATTGCGTGATAAGCTTGTGATGTGCGGGCAGCCCCCGACTCATGCACAACTTATTTTTCACATATTCGAAGGACTTCCTAAAACACCTGAGTGGAAGACATGGATAATGGTGACCAAAGGCTCTCTCCCCTCCCATACTACGATTACCGGATACCAAAAATTAAAGTCCCTCCTTACAGCGTATGAAGTGGAGCTGCGTCGAGAGCAGTCTCTTTCCCCTGGTCAAGCTTTATTTACCAGAAATAAAAGAAGCTATCCAACCTCCCATAACCGTCAGAACCAGATTGATAGTCTAAATCAATCCAAGCAACATCCAAACCAGCGACTCTCCTCTTTCAGTGGAAACTGCCATTACTGTGGGAAGAAAGGTCACAAAAAGATCGACTGCTGGCAAAAAGGAAGAGAGGATGTGTCAAATGGGGGAGGCAGAAGAGGCGAGAATGATACAAGATGGAGATCAAGGAGAAAGGATCATGCTGGTATCATGAAAGATCAAGCTTGGCTAAGCAAAGGAGAAGAGAGTGGAATGGAAGATAATAGAGGACCAAGTAAGGAGAGCTTGATAGTTGAAGAAGTATTTGGAGGAATGGAAGTGGAAAGGAAGATCGAATGGATAGTTGATTCTGGTTGTACAAACCATATGACTGGAGATCGTCAAGCCTTCATCAACAATACCTATAGGACTCTACCAGCAGGACAACGGCAAATGAGGACTGCGACTGGAGAACTGGTATCTGCAGTTGGTATTGGAACTGTGGTGACACATATCTGGACGCCAGGACGAGGACAAGAACGTTTGTCTATTAGCGATGTACTCCATGTTCCAGGTGCTGTGGAGACTGGCTTACTATCTGTCAGTCAGCTTGCAGAAAAAGGAATCCAGATTTCTTTTACGACAAAGGCTGCTGAGTTCTACCGTGATGGTATATTAATTGCCATTGCAAGGAAGGAAGAAAAGTTGTACAAGTTGGTACAAGCTGAAGATTTCCAAGACTCAGGATTTCTTGTCAGCCCAAAGGATTCTTCCATGATGACACTATGGCATCACAGGTTGGGACATTTGCATCTTCCCGCGGTATTGAAGATGAGCAATACTGAAGTGGTTTATGGAATGCCATGTCTCCATGTCAACAACTCCGAAAATCGATGTACTGCCTGTCTTAAAGGAAAGATGATTCGTTTACCTTTTAAAGCAGCAACATCAAAATCTAGGGCCCCGTTGGAACTCGTGCATTCTGATTTGTGTGGCCCCATGCAACAAAAGTCTCTCAGTGGATGTCGCTACTTCATGCTCTTGATCGATGATTTTACAAAGTATACAATTGTCTATTTCCTCAAGTCTAAGAGTGAGGCATTCAGTTACTTTCAAGAATTCAAGACAATGGTAGAGAAGTTTCACAGTGGCAGTGGCAAGAACTATCAAATAAAGGCTATTCGGACGGATGGTGGTGGTGAATACTCTGGTGGTGAGTTTCAGCAAATGCTTAAGAGAGGAGGAATTGAGTGGCAAGTTACAGTGCCATACACACCTCAGGAAGATGGTATTACTGAAAACAGTAACCGTGTACTGGTTGGAAGAGCCAATGCATTATTACAACATGCAGGAGCACCAAAGAGATTTTGGGCTGAAGCTTTATTGACTACAGTTTACTTGAAAAATCTCTCCATAACAAAAGGGACTCATGGAATGGACATCACTCCTTTCGAACTCTGGAGTGGGATCAAGCCAAATATT
The DNA here is from genome assembly GCA_006112555.1 of Tuber indicum. Lineage (NCBI taxonomy): Eukaryota > Fungi > Ascomycota > Pezizomycetes > Pezizales > Tuberaceae > Tuber > Tuber indicum. Next base: position 711,175 of record VBSK01000159.1, read on the forward strand.
AAACACCTTCGTGTCTGGGGTTGCACTGCTTATAGTTTTATACATCAAGCTAAGCGATCTGATAAGAAATGGGATGCCAGAGCAGAGAAGTTGATGTTCATTGGTTATACTTTAACAAACAAACAATACCGCCTCTACAATCCTAGTACCAAAAAGTTGGTAATATCTCGTGATGTGGTTTTTCACGAAGATACATCATATTTCCAACCTATGGACCAAAAGATATTCCTTCCATTCAGCAACGCAAGCGAAGCAGTAACCATACCTCCTCCAGTACGAATGTCTAAATGTCAAGATTCAGTTCCACAACCTCCAACCCCTCCAAGGAAAGAATCCCATAGTAGTCCTGTACTTCAGGATGAGTTTAACTCTCCTGATAGAGACACACGCATAAATCAGGAAATACAGTCAAGTTTAGGACCGTATTGGAATGTGCGTGAAGGACGAAGAAGAAGGAGAGGCCAAGTAGCATCTTCACCTCAAGCATCTGGAAATGGGATATCCAGAGTACCGGAAGTCGCAGGTGATGAAGCTGGTAATTACTTGGAAGCAAATGAGGATATTTTGGGAGTAGACCTAGCTCTAATGGTTACCAATGGACCACAATCAATAACGGAAGCCTTGAATAGTCAAGACAAAGACAAATGGATTGATGCAATCAATTCTGAGTTGGAATCCCTGGAGGCACATGATACCTGGAGAGTGGTATCACCAGGTGAAATGATGGGAAACCCAAGAACAATATCTTCAAGAATGGTACTACAGGAAAAGCTGGGAGAAGATGGTCAGGTTGTACGACATAAAGCGCGATTGGTTGCCCATGGATTTCGGCAACGTCCGGGCATAGATTTTTCAGAAATCTATAGTCCTACAATCTCTTTTCCTGCCATTCGAATGATTCTCTCTAAAGCTGCAGTTGAAAACAAAGAAATAGTTCAACTAGATATTGTTACTGCATTTTTGGAGAGTGAGATTGAGGAACAAATATACCTACAATTACCAAAAGAGTTTAGAGTTTCACGAGAAGGCAAAGTCACACTACGAGAGGAGAAAGACCCTGTTGGTACCGCGAATGCAGTAGTAGAGCTGAAGCGTAGTCTCTATGGTTTGAAGCAAGCTGGCTGTAATTGGTACAATACCTTGGAGGCTGTTAGGCGGAAGCCGACTCTGAGTAATTGTCGAGAAGACTTAGGCCTGAATCTTTCGTAATAGACGGAGATTTGTCTAGGAAGGCTCGGAATCGTCCTTTTCGTTTATGACTACTAAGAACTCGCTTAATCGATAAGGGAAATAATTTTATAAAGATTCGTAGGTAAAACAATGTTATATTGTTAAGGTCTCTTCTCCGTTGCTTGATGATGTCTAAAAGCTTGGGAGGCACTTCGATATTTATATCCCGCGTCTGAGTGTTCGCGGACTACATCTAATCCTCCTATAACTAAGTACCTATCCAAGGTTGTACGCTAACGTCTCATAGTCTTAACAAGTGCGAACACTGTTTGACCCTGAACTTTCACACACCATCTTCGTTCTCATAAATTCCTTTTCCGTCTAGTCGTAGGATGCGACATTATCCTCGAATGACCGGTCTTCGATTTATAGAGACGAGTAGACTTCTGTCTGAAACTTCAGTCGTCTTGACTATCGTTCCAGTAGTCTCTTCCGATTTCACATAGTGGCCAACGTATGTGTCGGGTACCTATGCATAATGCAGGTCGCGTAGACGGTGTGCCAACACTCTTAAGTCTACCGCCTATTAGGTCTTCTGAGTCTGAGCAGCTTCCCCTCGGTCCGCCTCGCCTCAAAGAGAATCACCTCTCGAGGGATCCCGTCTCCAGGACCAACCAACATACAGCGGCCTTCAGATAGGTATTGGTGTCATATTTAACCCCTATGGCCTCTGGGGCACTGTAGGAGCAATTGCGGATTTCCGAACCGAAAACGTCCCGTCACTTTCGGCCCATAGTTAGGATGCCCAACTTTGAAGCCTGATAACTTAATGCGCCTCCGACGGATTTCCTCCGTTCCACTTCTCAGAGGTACCCAGAGGTCCCCTCCTATATATCCTGCAAACAGCTTCCGGTCGGACGGACGGCAGCGACGTATATGGTGTTATGAAGTGGGCTTCATTGAAGTGACATTTTAGTAATAGGACACAACTCTTCGGAATCTCGCTAAGGACGTGCGGGCCCCAGAACGGGGCCGGAGGGGGGTGTTAGGCTCCGATAAATGAGGGTTTGTGCGCAGTTACCCTACCGAGAGGTCTGTGCATTTTCTATATGCCTAACATGAGCTCCCTCCTACAAGGTTTCGCCTCGAACACCTTCTTGGAATTATCTATTTAACAAATTTCCTTTTAAGACCCGATGTGGTCAGGGTAAAAAACCTTCCGGCGTTTGCTTGTCCACCGTAGGAAAACCTTTTCCTCATCGTCTTACTTCTTCCTGTCCTGGCATCTCCGGGTTGTCTCGATGAAACTCTTCGACTACTTCTTCGGCATTTTCCATGCCTGTCGCGGGTTCCCAAGTATTTTCATCTTCCGCACAACCCTGCCATTTCACAAAATACCATAGCTCTCGTACCTGCCGGTAACGATTGCTGATTCTTTTCCTATACGTCCGTATTTCGCTACGGACGATTTTCTCTATCTCCCATTGCAAGTCCCCTTCAACCTCTTCTGGTTCTCTGGGAGGTTGCCTGCGTTCTGGATGAACCGATTCTCGATATGGTTCGAGCAAGGATACGTGGAAGACTGGGTGAATATTCCATCGGTCGGAAATGTTTAGTTTAAACGCTCGGTTGCCTCTTTTTTCCAATATTTGGAACGGCCCATAGAGTTTGGGTGCTAACTTTTTCGACTTCCGTCTAGTCCGTATGTTTTTTGCGTTTAACATAACTTTGTCACCAATTCTAAACTCTGGTTGTTTTTTGGCTTTCCGATCGTAGTATTTTGTCATTCCTTCCCGTGTCTTTTCAAGCGAGCTTTTCGCTTGTTCGTGTATCGTCTTAATCCAGTTCGCGTATAGGGAAGCGCCGGGGTTTTGAACTTCACGTTCTTTCATCCACTCAGTTTGAGGGTGGAACCCATAGTTCGCGTAAAAGGGGGACATTCCGTGAGCGTTGGTTGCAGAATTGTTATATGCATGTTCTGCTAACGGCAGTAACTGATACCAGTCATCTTGGTCATAGTTAATAAAACTTCGGAGATATCCTTCCAGCACTTGGTTGGTTCTCTCTGTCTGTCCATCCGTCTGTGGATGATATGCCGTCGACATTCGTCGTTTTATCTCCAACGCCTTGCACAATGATTCCCAAAACTCGCCAGCGAACTTAGAGTCCATATCCGAAATGATCTCTGTCGGTAAGCCGTGTAGCTTCCAAACCTCCCTTAAGAACGTATTTGCGACATCCTTTGCCGTAGCCGTAGTCTGTAGTCCAAGAAAGTTTGCCATTTTTGTAAACCGGTCAACAACTACCATGATTTGTGTACAACCTTGTGACTCTGGTAGTTGGGTGATGAAGTCTACTGATATCGACGACCATGCTGTGAACGGCGTCTGCAGCGGTTGTAACAGTCCGTATTTCGCATGTCGGGGTGACTTGTTGTGTTGACATTCATCACAGGATCGCACGTAGTCGTTGATCCATTCAGCTAGCCCTTTCCAATAAAAATCTCTCATGATGATTTCTAGGGTTTTTTCTTGTCCGAAGTGTCCGGCTATCTTTGCGTCATGGCATCCCTCGGCTATCTTGGTGTACAATGCTTGGTTGTCTGGGACGAATAGACGATTCTTATAGTATAGAAGGTCGTCGATCAGTGTCCAGTTCTTAGGGAATTCTTTTCCTTCATTTCGGAGCTTTGATAAGTCCTCGCGTCGTTTCAGCCAGTCTCTATCCGATAGCGTCGCCTCAAGAAGTTGTCCAAGGAACTCGGGGTTAAACTTCTTCATTGTCTTTTGTTTTAGCATGGCCGTTGATATTAATATTTTCTCTGGTATTTCTTCGATGTCGTACCAGGACAAATTTTTGTCTGCCGATGCTTCTAGCTGACATATGATGGGTTCTTGTTCCTTTATCGTTAAACTTCTTGTCGCGATGTCTGTGCTTCCGAAACCTTGGGCTCCTCTTTCAGTCTCGTCTAGTTCATCGACTTCCATTAAATCGGATGTGTCGATTTTTTCCACTATGAGTTGAGCCATTCTGTCTCCTTCTCGGATTTGGCAATCAACATCTTTGTGATTATATAGCAAGACTTTGAGTTCTCCCGTATAGTCGGCGTCTATTGTCCCTGCGCCGACCGAAATTCCGGAACGTACTGCCAGCCCACTACGGGCCGCTACTCGTCCATATGTCCCTGCTGGTAGGCTTATTGCTATTCCAGTATCGAGTAGCGCTTGTCCTCGTCTAGGGATAATGGCGTCGCTTATGGCGTAGAGGTCATGTCCGGCTGCCATTCTTGAACCTTTAGTGGGTAACCTTGCCTTGTGGTTCAAGCGTCTTACTCGGATGTATCTGTCCGAGGTATTCGTCTTTGGTTTCAACGCCAGGTCTTTCTCATCGCTCCAACCTAGTACTTCTTTTCCTAACCCTTCTTCCTTCTCCTCCTGCAGTGCCAGCAGCATTACTTGGAAGTGTTCTGGCTTTAAAACGGTTTGCTCGCGATGCGTAGCTCCCTCCTCAGGACGGTACTCCGGCCGTCTACTTAGAGCGTCAGGCTTTCCGCCCTTAGTTCCTGGTCGGTAAACAATCTTAAAATTGTATTCTGCCAGCTTCTGAGCCCATCGAATTTGGCGTCCGCTCCAAACCTTAGAAGTAAGGAAGTATTGTAGGTTTTGATGATCGGTGTATACCGTCACAGGTTTTTCCGTGCCTACTAAGTATTGCCTCCATTCTTTGAACGCTTCTAGGATTGCAAGTAGCTCCTTGTCATGAATCTCGTAGTTTCGTTCAGCCGAGTTCAACTTTCGTGAGTGGAAAGCAACTGGATGTAGCCTTTTATCCACAAATTGTGACAAGACACATCCTAAGGCAAAGTCGCTTGCATCCGTTTCTACCACCGTTTCCCGGTCTGGGTAGAAATGTTGTAGAATGGGTGCAGTCGTAAAGCGATGCTTTAACTCTTTGAACGCCGATTCTTGTTCAGCGCCCCAATGGAAATCCTTTGGATTTCCTTTTAGTGTCTCCGTTATCGGTTTACACACTCCGGAGAAACTTCGTATAAATCGTCGGTAAAAATTGGCAAATCCAATAAATATCTGGACTTCTTTTACCGACGCCGGCGATTTCCAACTCAATACGGAATCGACTTTCCTCGTGCTCATAGCCACCCCTTCGACAGATACCATATATCCCAGGAATTCTACCTCTTGGACATGAAAGACTGACTTTTTCAAGGATACAGCTAGTTGGTAGTCGGCGAGTCTTTGCAAGACTTGATCGACTAACTCAACGTGACTCTTTTCATCCTTTGAATATATCAAAATGTCATCCAAATAGCAGACCACTCCGTAGTCCAAAAATTCATGCAGGACTTGGTTCATCATGTCTTGGAAGGTTGCCGGAGCATTAACGAGCCCGAAAGGCATTACCTTGTATTCGTAATGGCCGTATCGAGTTCGAAAAGCCGTCTTCCACTCGTCTCCTTCTTTAATTCTTATCAGATGATAGCCGTCTTTCAGATCAAGCTTTGTGAAAATCTTAGCCCCAGCTACCCGATCTCTGAGCTCGGACATCAGTGGCAGTGGGTGCTTGTTCAAAACCGTAATACGGTTGAGGTTTCGGTAGTCTACAACTAACCGAAGTTTGCCGTCGGGTTTCGGGACGAACAGCACTGGTGCGCCTGCGGGGGATTTGCTCCTTGTGATTTTTCCTTGATCCATCATCATTTTAAGGTATTCTCTTAACGCGGCAAGCTGTTTTTCTGACAAGGGGTAGATTGGACCCCAGGGCGCTTTCGCGTCGTCCTTTAGTTCGATTTCATGATCGAACGTCCTCCGGGGCGCCAACTTTTCCGCTGTTTGTGGCAAGAATAGGTCCTTGTGTCGCCAATATTCTTGAGGTAGCGATCCCAAGACTATATCGTCGGGACTTTCACTAGCGCCAATCCTCCCAATATAGGCAGCGTTTTCGTCAAAGACTACCGTCTCATCGTATTCGAACATGTCGGCTATTCCTTCGTCTTCCTCCACACATTTTTCGCAACATTTTGCGTCGAACGACCACCTTTTTGGGTCTTCGATGTGGGATATAGGATGTTCCTCATGCCACCAGCCGAATGGTATGATCATCCCGTATGATCCAAGTTCTGCTATTTCGCAGGTTATCTCAGACAGATGTCTATTTCTTCCTATTTCTAACCATAAGGGATGGGTGTAAAACTTCCCTCCGGAGACTGCTGCGGTCCCATCAAACCCATAAATTTTGACCGCGTCCGATCGTTGTGTGAACGGTAGTCGGTGTTCCTGTACCAATCTTTGATTGATGACGAACACATTTGAGCCTGAGTCCAACAGGACTTTAATCTTTTGTCGCCTATGGTTTAAAAAGAGGTAGGCGTCTCCCTCAGGGCAGGAATATCTTTTAGGTAGAGACGCGTAAAGCTTGCGTCTTCGCGGCTGTCCGCGATCTTCTTCTGGCTTTCGTTTTGGCATTGTGTAACAAAATGTTTGTTACCATGCCCGCACGGTTTCGACCATTGAAGTCTCCTCAGACAAACTGAATTTTTCTTGGTATATCGGGCAGCCCACTACTAGCGGTCTTTACCTCCTGCCGAGGAGTTCCCATACCTTCCACTTTTTCTACCTGTGGAACCAAACTTGGGGGTCTCTGCCATCGTCCAGATATCATGGGGACAAGAGCCGGGTGCGTAGGGCTGGTCGGCTGTCCCTTTGATAACCTTCCCGGGCTTATTATCCACCCTCGCTTAACCGTAGACAGTGTCCTCATTTTATCGGGTGCCCGTCCAGTACCAGCGCGGCACCTAAGAAGTAATAAATAGAGGTGAGGTCTAGAGCTCTTGTACCTAGTGGTCGAAGATACGCCTCGCTCATCCTCCTAAATCTTTCATCTTAGCCCTACTGTCGCTCCTGTCGGTACCCTTGGTGCTGTCTGTTTCCTGTCTAGGTTTTGGTCCTTATCGGAGACCTTTCAGATTCCAGGTCACGTGCCTGACTACCCAAACAAGCATGTGTTCGGGGCATTGGGGCGAAACATACGTTATTACCTTGGGAAGCATAGAGGCGCCGCCAATGTCAACATCGCTCTTTATTAATCCTCTTGTCTCAGCAAGAGGGACGCGTGTACTCCCACTCAGGTCATCCAGCATGGTTGCTTGCCTCGCTTCGGTCTCTTGTTTTGCCGTTGATTTCGATTCCTAGAGACCATGTGTCTACTAGACTACCCGAACACCGTCGTTGTCGGTACCTTTGTGAAAACTTATGTGATTTCTTCGTCTTCACCTAATTCCCACAACCGGCTGGTGGTTCTGACCTGTCCGGCTTGTGCGGGTTTTCGAGTAGGTCTTGGTGGTTTGGCGGACCTTGCTCGGTTAGGGCCCATTCGTAATGGCCTTCGGCTGACTGTCGCTGCCGATACTTGAATGTTCCCATAGCACGTCTTATATGTGTGGTTCTTTTTTCCACATCTCGTGCAGTTATTGTCCTTTTTTCTCGTATCAATGACACTTTGCGAGATTCCTTGGTGTGCTTCCGACCAATTCGAGTGTGTGATCGGAGCACTTCCTCCTAATTTCTTAGTTGGCCGTTCCGACTTGTGATCTTCACGTTTCCTTTTTCGTGAGGGTCCTCCACCTCCTTTTATATAAGCCTTGTCTCTTCGTGGCTTATCCGGCCTTTCATTTCTTGAGGATTTGTCCTTTGTATCCTTAGAGGAGGTGTGTCGGGAACTGCCTTCTTTCAGTAACTTTTTTCGGTACTGAAGGTCTTCTTCTGCCCGGCCGGCTTCTATTACAACATCCTCCCATTCCTCGTCGGTATCGAACTTCTGGAAGGAGATACGGGTGAGAATGTCTTCGGGCAAGTTTCTTTCAACTGTCTCTCTCCATGATTCACCTGTCATATTGGCTTTGTTATTCAGGTTGTGCATGATTCGGAGGTAGGTTTGAATGTTGCCCTTGTATTTTACTTCCTTCATGTCCCGCAGGGCTTGTCGTCCCTCCTGTAGAGGCGCAAAGGCCTTTCCTATTTCGTACGAGAAGCGGGTCCATCTTCGAAAATTCCGATTTTGGGTTTCGCCCTGTAGCCCGTCCATCTTTCTCCGGTACCATATCGTGTATGGTGTTACTATCTTTCCCTTGGTACGGTTGAGGGCGTATATGACCCGTTCCCGGTCATCTCTCCAGATGTGAGGATTTCGGTCGAAGTAATCGATACATTGCTGAAGCCAAATGTGCACATCCTGGTGCTTTTCTCCTTCAAAAAGCGGTGGTGCCTCCGCTGGCCGTTTTGTGTTTACCACGAAGGCTTCCGCCAGGACATTCGCCAGGTCTGATTGTTCTGGGGTTAGACCCCTGCGGCGCCTTTCTGGCCCACCGCCTCTTTTTCCTTCAGCGTCATGGTCGCTGTCGTCACCGTCGTCATCACTTGGGTACCCCCCTCCTTGTCCAGGTGGTGGAGTTGCGTCTGAGGTCCCTTCCCGACTATTTTGAGGTTTCTCAATTTGTTTTCCTTTTTCTTGCCTAGTCGGTCTGGAATAGTACTCATCATCATCTTCCACCGACTCCATCCTTACACGCTTGCTAGCTTCCGGTTTTTCCTTCGGAGTCTCTTTCTTTCTCGAGGAAACGAGAAGTTCTTGGACCGCTTCACCAATCTTTTTGAGTTCACTCTGTTGAGACGAGAGTGCCTCACGAGTCTTCTTTGCCTCGTTTTGAAAGAGCGCATCTCTTTCCTTGAAGGCACTATTTACCTTCCGGTCTCGGTCCTTCATTTCCTTTCTGATTTCTTCTACTGCTTGTTGTAGAAGAATATCCCGTTCAAGCGTGGTCTGGTGTAACTGTGAGGTAACCCCTTCGTGATGGTCTTGTCTGGCAGCTTGTTGTGCCAGATTTTCCGCGATTTCCCTTACTATTCTTTCTTGTAGAGACTTTACTTCGGTCTCTACTCCCTGACATTGCATCAACAGGACCCCTATGTCCTGATTATGGATTTCCTTTCCTTCGGCAATTTGTTTTTGAACTTCAAATAGTCGAAGGGCGTTTTCCTGTTGAGCTCCCGTGAGCTGGGCAAACGCTATGTTTGCAGAGTCAATGGAGGAAGTTATATCCCTCCGGACATCGCGTAGTACCACTCCTACCCTTGCAGCTAACTTTGCCAAGTCGGCTGCCTGATCCCTTGGCCTCGGAGTAGATGAGCGGGACGAGCTGGGGACACTTGATGCCCGTGATCCATCTCTTGGGGGACGCCTTATTCCCGGGGGGAGCGATGAAGGTTGGCTCGGTGCATTTTCTCCTTCGCTCCCGGTGTCCATCGCATCTTTATCTTTTAATTTTTTGGGAGGTTCTCTCCATGGCACCGGCGTTCCCGGACCTTCAGGGAACCACGATGACGATGGTTCTGTCATCTTTTCCTATAATGGGACTCGGTCTTAATGAGAGTTCGGGTGGTTCCCGAGCCTCCACGCCAAAGGTATAGTAGGTGTAAAACTACTATCAAAGGATCCCTCTTCACTGGTGTCCCAGTCGAGGAAAGGTTTCCAAACGAATTCTGGCCCGTACCAGGTTTCGTAAAGCTTTTGAAATTTTTCCTTCGTAGGAACTAGAGTTGGGTCGGTATACCACGAGGGAGCTTCTTGTTCCAGAAATGGTATTTCTCGGGGCTCCGACAGACCGGATAACACTGACCTAATAGTAGGGTAGTGTACCTTGGTCGGTGGTTCGAATATTGAATTGGTTCGGGAGAGTTCCTCAAGGGTGTCTAATCCGACCGTATCATCAATCGCAGGGTAGTGTACCGTATCATCAATCGCAGGGTAGTATACCGTGCTTTCAACGGACTCGTCGTCTGCGTGACTCGAACCCATGCGCTTGCTTAGCGCAGAGTAGTAACCGACTTATTTAGTGAGCCTTGGTAACAAGGAGAGCTAACAATATAGTGTTAGGCGGAAGCCGACTCTGAGTAATTGTCGAGAAGACTTAGGCCTGAATCTTTCGTAATAGACGGAGATTTGTCTAGGAAGGCTCGGAATCGTCCTTTTCGTTTATGACTACTAAGAACTCGCTTAATCGATAAGGGAAATAATTTTATAAAGATTCGTAGGTAAAACAATGTTATATTGTTAAGGTCTCTTCTCCGTTGCTTGATGATGTCTAAAAGCTTGGGAGGCACTTCGATATTTATATCCCGCGTCTGAGTGTTCGCGGACTACATCTAATCCTCCTATAACTAAGTACCTATCCAAGGTTGTACGCTAACGTCTCATAGTCTTAACAAGTGCGAACACTGTTTGACCCTGAACTTTCACACACCATCTTCGTTCTCATAAATTCCTTTTCCGTCTAGTCGTAGGATGCGACATTATCCTCGAATGACCGGTCTTCGATTTATAGAGACGAGTAGACTTCTGTCTGAAACTTCAGTCGTCTTGACTATCGTTCCAGTAGTCTCTTCCGATTTCACATAGTGGCCAACGTATGTGTCGGGTACCTATGCATAATGCAGGTCGCGTAGACGGTGTGCCAACACTCTTAAGTCTACCGCCTATTAGGTCTTCTGAGTCTGAGCAGCTTCCCCTCGGTCCGCCTCGCCTCAAAGAGAATCACCTCTCGAGGGATCCCGTCTCCAGGACCAACCAACATACAGCGGCCTTCAGATAGGTATTGGTGTCATATTTAACCCCTATGGCCTCTGGGGCACTGTAGGAGCAATTGCGGATTTCCGAACCGAAAACGTCCCGTCACTTTCGGCCCATAGTTAGGATGCCCAACTTTGAAGCCTGATAACTTAATGCGCCTCCGACGGATTTCCTCCGTTCCACTTCTCAGAGGTACCCAGAGGTGCCCTCTTATATATCCTGCGAACAGCTTCCGGTCGGACGGACGGCAGTGACGTATATGGTGTTATGAAGTGGGCTTCATTGGAATGACATTTTAGTCATAGGACGCAACTCTTCGAAATCTCGCTAAGGACGTGCGGGCCCCAGAACGGGGCCGGAGGGGGGTGTTAGGCTCTCGATAAAATGAGGGTCTGTGCGCAGTTACCCTACCGAGAGGTCTGTGCATTTTCTTTATGCCTAACAGAGGCACATCTTGTGAAGGAAATGCATATGGAAAGCTCGAAGTTTGAGGCTGGCATATACAGGACAAGCTCAGGTGCTACTATCATTGTATGGGTCGATGATATGCTTCTCATTGGAAGTAAAGAGGAAGTGACTTGGATAAAGTCAGCAATTGAAAAAAGGTTCAAGGTGAAAGATCTTGGAAATGTGAAGTTCCTTCTGAGCATGCTTGTTGAGCGCGACAGAACCAACTGTCGGATTTTTCTCAGCCAGAAAGCCTACATTGAAAAGGTACTTGCTCGCTTTCAGATGGAAAATTGCAAGAAATACCTTACTCCTATGGATGCAAAACAGAAACTACATCTCCGAACCGAAGACGAAGACCAAACCAATAAGCAAATATACCAAGAAGCAGTTGGTTCCCTTACATATGCTTCTATCACAACAAGACCAGACATTGCTTATGCCAGTAGAATTGTTGGACGATTTGCCTCTGATTCAAGCTCACTTCATTGGTCAGCAGTTAAACGGATTTTACGCTACTTACAACACACTACCAACTTTCGCCTTATTTTGGGTAAAAAACACAACCAGAGCATTGGGGGAGTAAATGGAACATTTGAATATGCTCCAATTGTAGTTTTTGCGGATGCAGATTTTGCTGGTGAGATTGATGGGATGCGATCTACCAGTGGTTTTATTGTATTGGACCAGTATGGGTCTATTGTTCATTGGAAGTCGCAAAGGCAGAAGACTGTGGCAAAGTCGACTGCAGATGCGGAAATTAATGCCACAACTGTGGGAGTTGAAGCGGGCGTTTGGTTGGAAAGTTTACAAAGAGAATTATGTCAAGAAAGTCAAAGTGATGGAAAACCTCTTGTTTCTGTATTTAATGATAACCAAGCATGTATAGCAAGCTTGAAGAATGGTCAGTTCAAGCCTTCAACCCGACATGTGGGTGTGAAATACTTCTGGCTACGAGAGTTGGTAAACACAGGAGAGGTAGATATTACATATATGAGAACAGATGAGATGGTAGCTGATGGGCTAACCAAGGGACTAGAAAGGGAGAAACACCAGCGTTTTGTTAAAATGTTATCACTTTCTAGCTAATGTGTTTTGTTTTTCTGTTTTCTCTAAAAAGTTTTTTATTTTTATTTACTATTTGATTTTTTTCGCGGAGAGACAAATTGACGATGAGATTAGGGGGAGTGATGGAGTAATCCCATCGTGGAATAGTATTGAGATTGGGTTGGGCATAGCAAGGTCTATTGCCCTGAAGGTAACACCTAGGATGGTGCACACAGGTGGGATGTCAGCCACCACAAACTGTATTTAATGAAGCTTCATTCCTTCTTTTCTCTCGAGTTTTCTATCTGTACTAACATCAAGAAAAGCACACTCTCCACTTCAACCATCGTTCCCACTGTGGTGCACTCACACGAGTCCCATCATTGTCGATCAATCGTTCCGCTGCGCTGCAACCATTCACCATCATCATGGAGGGTTTGGCTGTTTGGTGAGTATTTCTGGTTTCTGGTATACTCGAACCCGCGAAACTGGAGTTGATATCAAGGTCAAAAAACTCTATACTGCATTAGTTATTCTTGATGAGAAAGTCTTAGGTATAGGAAGCCCTTCCAGCGTCACCGACGAGTTCGCACATTGAAAGCAATTGCACCTAGGCATGATCTTCATTACGCCATGCCCATAGCGGAGCAAATCGCCATCATACAATAGCTTAGTTAACAGCTAACCTTTGCGTCGCATTTCAAGAGGCTCAGGAATACTTGTGCTTCATTTTTTCTTGGCCTGTATCTTAAGTTGACATGGCCGTGTCCAAGAAGTATCTCTACCACGCCCTCGTGTCCGTTCTCAGTAGCACGAGAGAGTGATGTTCGGCCGTATATATCTGGGCCGCCAGGTTTGGCGTCATCGCGCTCGGGTAGTATAAGTCATTATATAAAAGTCTTGGTGACGGCGCAATATCTGACGTTGTCCGTGCTCTACTCCTCTAACTTAAGTTACAACGGGACCGTACGCTTCTTCGCAAAGCAAATGAGGGGACATTTGGTAAAAAAATAATATACTCTAAGTTATAGACTAGGAATTGGATTTAATAATAATAGAACAAGGCACTAATTCTCCTAATATCTACTGTATTAACCTTGAGCGGTGTTTGCAAGCGGCTAGTCCGGTCCGGATTGTGCCTAGCGGGCGCGCCAGGGCTTTTCCGAGAGCCCACCTGGCCGGACTACAGATATCTGCAGGCTTCCGAGTCATTGAACGTGATTACTATAATTCTTGGGGAACATTCAGGACATGTTAATACATTGTCATGGATTGATCGGCGCACAATCATATGCGCCCACACCCTCTGTGCTTATACGTGTTAGGTTATCTTCCACGTTACTATATATACCATATGAGTTAAATGACCGGTCTGTATACAGCATAGTAGGGATCCGCATGTACTCGTACAATACACTCACATTCTTTTCCGGATAGTTGTATCCAACCTGGGGATCAGAATCTAGAAGTGGAGAAATAGTTTGCGATGGAGAATCGTTGGGACTAAGAGTACTCGGGGGAGGATATGATGGAGGGGTATTAAAGACAACAGTGGGATATTTTACGCTGTTTACTGATACCCATGTGGAAGGGAAAATAGCATGAGATCACAGCGGAATAATATTTGTTAAAGTGGGAGTAATTTTCTCACACTTTAGGAATATATAGAGTGATAGGGGATTTCCTAGCATCCACACTACTCCCAAAGCGAGGAATTGAGAGAATCTCCCTTTTTTCCTTTTTTACGATTTCTATTCACGTGTCCCGGAGCTGATCCAACGGAAGATATCTTCAGATATTGCATGGATATTAGCGGATATCTGCATATATCTGCAGCCACCTTCAGATACCCGCCGGCACCTCCAGATATCCGGAGATATTAGCGTGCATCTGCAGTTGTCCGCCACACACTAAGTAGGTACTAATCAGATGGGATATGGCTAAATCTTGCCTGCATCGCCGGGTATCTATGAAGCCCGCAGGTTTTCAAAAGGCCTTGCCTACGAAGCCCGGGCAGATTTCGCATTGACCCTTCCTGGCCGGACCCTATTCATGCCGGCTATCTGTAGGCCGGCCTGGCCGCCTCCGAACACTGGCCTTGGTCATTGGCTATAGCAACGACCTTCGAAGGAACTAGACAATAGTGCTTCTTGAAGCGGGTACCCGGTGTCCGGAATGGCTGCCAGAGATTAGATGGTTAGCCAGCGGGAGAAGCATTTTCAAGGCCCCATAAGTCGGCTCGCCTGGCGGGGAAGTCGGGAATAAATGACAAGCCAACTCTTTAAAGAGATAATGGTGGGGACGGATCGGGTAGCGGTGGAGGGAAGACTAAATGACTGTGTGGGGGATAGTAACAACGTGTGAACGAGAGTGAGAAGTGTTGGAAATACGTTATCCACCCTATGAGTCATAGGTATGAGTCATGGAATTGACTCATACATGTGACGAGATATGAAAAGGGGGTTTCCTTGGCAGAAGAACCATGTTATCACGTGATGGAATATGTCTATATAAGACCAAGTGTATTTCCCTCTGTTACCATGTACTTTGCTAGTGCAAGCCTGGAATCTTATCTTTATATCTAAACTATACTGCGTTCAACTCTCAGTGCCGCCTTAGTATCTAAGAGACAGCCTCAGAGACTGCAATATTTTCAAGAAGTAAGGATGCTAGCCTCATTCGTCTCTATCCAAACTAACTGTAAAGAGAGCAGTATGGGTAAAACATAAACAATGAAACCTGATCCCTCCAGGGATCACCGCAACTATCACTAACTCTCCATGCTTGCTTCCCTTTCCTCGTACACTCCCGTGATAACCAAGGAAAGACAAGTATAGAGAATCTACTATGTCAATCTCTGAACCTCCACACTGAGATATCAAACTTTTGAACTCTCCACCCGACTCCCCAAAATTCCAAAATCTACAGATCCAGTCAATACTGCCAGATGCTGAGCCAAAGCCGCCCTGTCCGCGGAGTATTTTCGCCCCTCCTTTTCGCCCATTCCGCGCAGCATTATAGGGTGGTATTTGGTTGGCGGTATCTGATTTGCCAAGGTTGATGTCGTCTCGTATAAGTAGTATTCCCACCATCCCCTCATCCACATTCATAACAGGACAATGTAGTGGGGTTCCCCCGTATGAATCTGTTTTTTCGGGGCATCTTCGTCCTGCTTGAGGGGCATTTCCTCTAACTCCCTCGCGCCCATTCTGAGCAAACTATACGAGAGGTGTATTACCGGCGCAACTGTTTTCACTGATACCATAGCTCCCCACCTCCAACAAACGAGCTCCAACCTCAACAATCCCGAAGAAGGATGCGCAATATAGACCATTGAACATTGAAGGCTGCCAGAAGCCAATACTCCGCGACACCACCCCTGTACACCCAGGAGGGTTTAATTGGTATGAGATTATGGCAGTTGTCAAATAGCCATTGATCCCAAGCGGCCAGTCCGGACCATTGTTCTGAAAAGCCTGGGTCGGTTTGGTCCAAATTCTCCGCGGCCGTCAAACCCGGCTGTGTCCAGACTACCCCAGAATCGGGTCTTGGCACAACCGAGATCAAAGCGGCCGGATGCCAAGGTAATCCGAAAATATCTATGAACAGACTGCAGGCTTTCCACTCTAATCACTAGGGATAGAAGAACAACATACTCTAAGTGCTATAGATTTCGCTCTAACCTCTGACATCTACTAATCAACCACCATGACACCCACATCTACCAGCATTCTTCACCCGACCCAACCACCCCCGGCGATTATGTATTACCGTAACCGAAGCATTTTTTATGAATTAGTCTTGTCGAATAACACCTGTAAATAATAAAATTAGTAATGAAATACAAGTGATCAATTGAAACATCGGCTTGCAGATGAGCCAGCCCGGGCCCATCCTGATTTTGACCTCACTACGGCCATACTCAAGACCGGAAAGACTTGCTTCTAGGGTTGACTGCGAATGGCTTTAGAGCACGCAATTTGGCGCAATCTGAAAGGTCACTTTTGAAGTGAGCTCTCCAATATAAAAAATATTCGAGAAATGGTAGAGGGGCTGGTCGCAAGAGCCCTGAGCCGCTACGGATTCAGCGAAAATAGGTTAGTAGTTAATGTCGCCACTGGGGGAGGATTGTTGGTGTTGGGGCTGGCAATCCCATTTCAGTTACCGGTATCGTACTAGGACGTGGCGCAGAAAATCGAGCTTAAAGAGCGGCTCCGCATTCGAGATCCATATTCAGGCAGCCATGCCAAGCCTGGCTTGCCCCACAATGTCTCGTATGATAAGACTTAGTTAGCGTTGCATCATAAACATCCCCTGACCCCAAGCCGTCTGTCATACCAGAAAGCCCCTGTCACCTACCATGGATTGTTATTTATTTATTTATTTTTGAAGGATCGCATCGATGTTCAACGAGGCTAACTGGAATCTAGATATCCATCAGTGGATAACTTGTGGTATGAATAGCTCCTAGGATTGTTGCATGCACCTACATTTCCGAAACCACCCATCTAACTTACCGCAGAACGCAGAAAAACTTTTTTAGCAGGCGCCAGTACTGTACTACTGTAGTACTCGAGTACACATCTGCGCCCAAATAAGGTTTTCACACGAGGATTGCAATGAAATGGAGGTGGGACGCCGTGGGCTCGGCCTATCGATCAATAAACCCTCTGCAAGTACTCGAACTTGTACAGTAGGGCTCTAATTTCGACACAATTGTGCTCGAGTAGGTTACACCTCAGCCGCTCGCTGATTCAAGGTAAAAGTGTGTGCTGGTTTTTGCCATATTATGCAGGCAACCCCCGGAGAATGTCCTTAACGAACCAGCCGCGATGCGCCTAGTGGGTTTAGGAGTGCACAAAAGTCTTTCCAATTCTTGGCGTAGTGGCTGGATCAATCACGTTCTCCGAGTGGAGGAGATTGCCGTGTAGCCAACCAGGGGAAATTCGGTTGACTTACCCAGTGTTACCAATGCAGTACTCGTACTACGAGTATTCTCCCACTCCACGCCGACCATGCCTATCCCTACGCACGTCTTCTAGCTCTTACTCCATCTGCGGTGGGGCGTTTAGCCTTGTGATAGCGACAAATGAACCCTCTTCGGAGCGGCTGATACTCGAGCACCATAATTCAATTCTCGACCCCACCCACCGTAGATACCGGTACGGTAGGGAAGCTGCTATTGCCACAGCCACAAAGTATGGCAGCACTTATTAGTGGCACTTGAAAGGGGGGGGACGAAGAAAGGCTTCGCGTCTTGCTCCGCCGTATGTACGAAGGTACTGTACCCGAAAATCCTCCACTACACCGGCGAGTCTGTGAGGAAACCGTACCTTCAACTTTGACTATCAGCTCCATTTTTCTATACCCTCACCTCTCCTGCTCCCCATCCCTCCCCTCATCCCGATATCCCTGTGGAAAAGGTGGTTGCCGAGAGTGGCTAGTTACGAGGTAGGTGGTGAGCTATAGGCGACAGTTGTAGGAAGGAAGCAAACAAGTGAGTCGGGGGTGATTGGGTGCAACGCGGAAAGCAAAGTGTCTAATACAGTAGCCTTTGACCCGTACGTCTCGATTAGAACTTCTTTAGATGATGACGCGATACCCCCTGTTAGTAGCTGGGTCGTTGTTATGGTTTCCCACCTTAATTGGTCTATCGGTTTCTCAGTCTGCTTGGTCGTTGGATCCTCAGAAACATCTTGCTCTGATGCTTAATCATATGTGTACCCCTCGCCCTGCCTCGTTCTCTTATTTCTTCCACCCGGGTGCCACCTGTTGTGCTTCGTGGATTTTACTAACAATTCATTTTCAATTCGATAGCCGCTGTGGTTAACAGTACCATCTACACCATCGGAGGAACAGCCATCTACTGGACCCCGGAATCGACTGCCTTTTCGATTGTCTCTAATAACAATAATTCTGTTTATATCCTAGTAACGGGCAGTGAGTTATCCCTCACCCAGTGTCTCGGTCTGCCAAGGTTATACCTGTTCACAGATTAACAAACGAACTTCTTCAGATTCGCTTCTACGAGCGCTCGATCTCTCGAAGCCTGTGGATTTTGAAGCCGAATTCTCGGACACAACAGAGGTCATCTCAGAGCTCCCCTTCAAAATCCCACTCGTCAAGCGTGGCGCGCTCTGGGCAGACCAAAACACAATATACTACTGGGGTGGAGAACTAGAGTGGGAATCCATATACCTGGATGGTGCGTTCCAGAATAGCACGAAGGAGTGGCCGGACCCTATGAAGTACTACACTTATGACCTCAGTCAGCCGAGGGGGTTTGGGACTTGGAAAACTGTCTCGATCTCGGAGGCTATGGGGTCGGACACGTTTACCAGCTCCCCGGGTTATGGTGAATCCACTTACGCTGCCGAGGCAAGGAAGGGATTCTACCTTGGGGGGTTTATGGCTAGGTATCAGTTTAAGAATAAGGACGGGTCGAATGCAACTAACGTTGGTACTGGTGTCTACGATGTGAGCTCGATGGTAGCCTTCGATGCTGCGACGAATGTGTGGAAGAACGAAACTATCATTGCGGAGCTAAATGGCGCTCGGGAAGGGGTTATGGTGTATATTGCAGGTATTGGGGAGAAGGGTATATTGGTTAGAATGGGGGGGACATATAAAAATGGGTTTGTGGGTGCGCCCATGATTCTCCGTCACATATTAATCTTGGAAGTGCTTTATATATGCCGGTTCTCTGGGGAAGAGAGAGGTCTTGCTAACATATTTCCATCGTACAGGTCGGCTTCGACACTGTATACGTCTACGACATCGCCGCAGGAGTTTGGTACCGCCAACCAACTACCTCCAAAACAAAAATCTTCCCGGAAAGCCGCCTTGGAGGGTTCTGCGCCGGCGCCGTCGCAGCCCCGGACAAGACCAGCTTCACAATCTACATCTATGGGGGATACGACCAAAGCGGGTATATAAAGAGAACTTGGGCCTTGACAATGCCCTACTTCCACTGGCTCCCCGTGCGCTCCACTGGCGAGCCGGAACGCGGACGCTCGCTTACAACATGCCACACTGTCGGCGGACAACTTGTTATGGTCCGTGGTCATGGGGAGCAAATAAATCGAGGCGATACGAATGGCGGGACTTACTTCTACGATATGACGAATCTTACTTGGTCCCTTAAGTATCAGCCTTCAGAATATCGAGTGCCGAAGGCCATCTACGATGTTATCGGTGGAAAGTAAGTATCTTGTCCCCCCTTCGGATCTCTTTCTTATGGTATGTGTGGTGGGGATTAACAGTTACGAAAAGTGGAGAGGGCGGTGCCACTCTCACTGGCCCAGCAGACGACAAAGGTTTCGACGGAGGCCTAGGCAAGCTATTCGCCGCAGCAGCGAACCGCACCAATTCTGCCAACACCGGTACAGGAAGTTCTAGCTCCGTTGCTGGTGGAAGGTCTAGCCCAACAGGTGCGATTGTTGGGGGTGTCATTGGCGGCGTCGCGGTTCTTGTTGCTATCGGGGCGGGAATCTGGACGCTATTGCGCCGTCGACGCAGACGCGCGAACACCCCAAGGGAACGCGAGGCTCGGGTTGTGCGCCCCGGGAGCCCAGCCACAGGAGCGGGAGGGGATCTGCCCCCACAGGATCACGGGGGGTTTGCCCTGTGGACATGATATGGATAGCGTGCCCACCCATGGTATCATACTGTCAGGGGGAAATTTAGATTCATATTTTCTTTTGCTTAGATAACTCTGTTTGTATCATGGTAGGGGTTTAGGTTTTTTTTGGAGTTGAGAGGGAAATTTTTCTTGTTGGACTTAGGTGATTTCTCCCACCTTCCTCCCTTTCTTGCGAAACCACGAGAAGACGAAGGGACGACAACGACGAAAACTGAACACGACAAAACGAGCAAGTGTACATATGCGAGCGAACAACTGAAAGTGAATTCAAACCACTCTGTGATTACGGACGTGGGAATAAGCCAAAGGACCGTGCTATTCCAAATTATTGTGGACCATTGTTTGATTTTACTCTTTTCCCTCTTCGTTTGTCTACTTGTCTTTTCGAATCTTCATCGATTAACTATCGTTACGTATTTTCTATCCGACCCAATACCGTTCTTTCAGTACCATTGCCGGTATACCGGCCAAGCAACCAAGGAGCATAAGGAGGGGACATGTGGATCGGGTTCTTACAAAAGGAAAATTGATGGCGGGAAATTAGGAGAAGGATTTACCCAAAATTCAACTACATGAGGACGAACTATTTCATTTGCATAGGCCACCATACCTATCCTTAAGTCTCCAAGCATGCTCCCATTCCTCCGCACACTTCCGTGATAACAAGGGACAGACATGTCTGGAGAATCTATTTCCCAAATCTCTGAGCCTCCACACTTATCTATCGAATATCTGAGCTCTCCGCCAGAGTCCCGAAGCTTCCACAATCTACTCCGATTAATCAACATCCATCTAGAACCTGCACCATCTACCAAATAGATATCTATGGAGCAAACAGAATCCCCGAAAAGCGCCACAACAACCCATAAACCAATACCTCCTTCGAACCGGCCGGCCTAACTGAGCCCATGAGATGCTAGATATGATCGACAGATAAAACAGCTAATGAGATACAATACCCCAATATTTAGTGCCAAAAATGAAAAATAATTGCTTGCAACTAGCCTTGTAGGAGCTATCAATAGACCCCTTTCAGGTTAGCCTATTCTGGAGTATCATGACTTAATTTTCGACACCAAAAATTCCTTGTGCCTAATCTACTTTTGCAAGTATTATTCTCTGCAGCAGATCATAACAGCATTTACGGGTGGAACTTAGGAAACAGAGCAGAGAAGGAGGGGTTTAGCGTGACAGCACTGATGTATGGACAGTACTAGGCACTTTCTCCAGGAACCATTCCTTTACTCGATTGTCTCTTCGCGCTTTTAAGTTTGAACCTTCTCTGACTTGCTCGTCACCGCCATTCTTTCTTACATTCTACTCTTCTTCTCGCCCTCTCCCTTCTCCCTTCCCTATTCTAATATCCCGGTTGGAGCATTGGTTGCCGAGAGTGGGTAGTTCGTTTACGGCGAACTAGAGCGGTGGGAAGGAAGCAAACATGTGAGTCGGGAGTGATTGGGCACAACACGGAAAGCCGAAGTCCTAATACTGCAGCCTTTGGGCAGTACGTCATACAGTGTGCAATGCCCCTCCTTGGTAGCGGGGTCGCTGCTATTTCTTTCCACCTTAATCTGTCTATCAGTTTCTCGGTCTGCTTAGACGTTGGATCCCCATAAATACCTCTCCATGATGTATAGTCGTATGTGTTTGTATTAGCTTTGGCTTCGATCCTTCTTTTGCACCACCATGGTGGCAGTGATTAATTATCTACCTTGGGACCCACAATTTATTCGAAATCTGAAAGCGGCTATGGCCAACAGTGCCATATACACCATCGGAGGAAGAGCAATCTACTAGACCCCGAAATAGACTGTCTCTTAGATCGTCTCATGCAACAATAATTCCATTTATGTCATAAGTGCGGCCAGTGAATTATCCTCCCTCCTTAAGCAATGTCTCGCCCTGCCAATATTCTTTTTCACGTATTCGTAAGAAAGCGTCCCCAGATTCATTCAAACAAGCGCTTGACCTCGCGAAGCCTGCAGACTTTGAAGTCGAATTCTCGGACACAGCCGAGGTAATTTCCTAACTCCCCTTCGAAATCCCATACGTGGGCGTGGTGTGGCCTGGGCAGACCAGAACACAATATACTGCTGGGGTGGAGACCTGGAGCGGGAATTCGTATACATGGACGGGGCGCCCCAGAATTGGACAAAGGGGTCGCCAGACCCTATGAAGTACTCCACTTATGACCTCTGCCAACCGAGAGGTTCCCGGACCCGGAAAACAGTCTCGATCTCGGAGGCTGGGGGGTCGGATAAGCTAACCAATTTCCCGGGTTACGCTTACTCTGATAATGCAAGGAAAGGGCTCTACCTTGGGGGGGTTCTGCGCTGGGATGACTTCAAGGAGAAGGACGGGTCGAATGCGGTCGGCTGGCAGCGTTCCGTACGGTGCGGGGTCGGTGGTCTGTTGGATTACCTATAGGGCATTTGGTTTAGTGGACGTGGTTCGGGTATGCTATTAGGCCGATCAGAGGTTATCGGGCATGAGGTATGAGATCGTTTCTTTCGCATTCTATGCCACTAGGCATAGGATATAAGTTTTTGGCTTTTGTCGTTTCTTTCACATTCTATGCTATTAGGCATAGGGTAGTTCGTATAGGGCAGAGGCTTGAGGGATCATAGTGGATCATGAGATATCAGGATGGTTCTAGATTGTTTGAGATCATGGTGCATTAGCTAGGTGTGTTTCTTTGGAGTTCGTTGAGTTTTCGGGAGTTTGGGAGATATATCGCCGGCCCTGTCCTTAGCTAGGAGGTTGGTTGTCAGTCAGAGTTTTTCCCTCCTCTCGTGTTCATCTCCACTTATGATCTATCGTGATTCGTGATTCCACCTTCACCACTTCGTTCTTTCGTGCTTCCTCTAGGTTTCTTTATGGTCTTGTTCGATGCTATGATACGACAGATGTGTGGAAGAACAAGGTTATCAATAAACTGTTAAATGCCTCGCGGGAAGTGGGCATAGTCTATCTTGCAGGCATTGGGGAGAAGGGTATTGGTCAGAAGGGGGAGCGGTGGGGGCTAATGAATACTAGTTTGTGGGTATTCCCTTGATTCTCCGTCACACTCATTAGAGAAGTTGTATATATATGGCGGTGCACTAGGGAAGGAATATCGCTAACATATTTTTATGATTAAATTTTAGTTCATTTTCGAGACTGACAACGCCCATGACATCGCCGCCGGGGTTATTGAATGTTCTAGATGGATGTTAGTTGGTTGAGATAGATTGTGGAGGTTTCGGGAGTCTGGCGGAGAATTCAGAGGTCCAATAGATTGGTGTGGAGGTTCAGAGGTTGATAGGAGATTCTCCGGACATGTCTTTCCTTTGTTATCACGGGAGTGTATGGAGGAAAGGGTAGCATGCTTGGAGAGATACGGATAGGTGTGGTGATTCATGGAATGATGAGGATACATTGTTTATGTTTTACTTATACACCTGTCTTTACTGTTAGTTTAGAGAATAACGAACGAAGTTGTTCTTTCCTTACCTTTTGCTCTTGTGCACGTCCTACTATAGCTCCCACATAGTCCTTTAGTTTCTCTTTATCGCTGGGTGAGTCAATCATTGACTGATATACTCATTCACAAGAGGAGTTTTGGTAACGCCAACCAACTACCTCCAAAACAAACATTTCCCAGAATCACGCTGTTGAGGATTCTGCATCGGGGCTGTCCTAGCTCCGGACAAGACTGGCTTCACAATCTAGATCTATGGGGGAGGTAATAACAATATTCATAAATAGGGAACATGGGCCTTGACAATGTCCGACTTCCAATGGCTCCCCGTAGGCCCCCACTGACGGGCCAGGACACGGAAATCATAAAATAGGCTATGTTCGGTAGAGAGTGTCTGCGGTCCTTATTCTATCTATGCTGCCGGAGATGTCCTATATATATACAAGCTGTTCCAATGCAAACATGTTTCTTGCCCATCAATCTCGCAGAGTTCCATACCATATCTCCATCGTGATGCCATACTGTTCCTTTCACTCAACTCTTTCGAACATTTCCCAAAACATTTCTCCTAAGCTATAGCTGTTCCAGACAGTCCTGATACCTTCGTGCTTCTTCTCCTGTTTCCTAACTCTTATAGTGCGACACCTAGTCGTCTTCTAAACCTCCGGAGCGTAACCTGTTACCTCCGGTATCCCTAGTGCTAAATCCTAAAACATCCCAAACACTTTCTCCTTGAGCTAATCACTGGTTCTCACACGCACTCTTACTCACACACTAACCCTTTCCTTAGCTTGCTCCATCTTTGCATTTCCAAACCGTTGCCAAACGACCTTTTGCCTCATCTTTCAAACCATGGAAGCTTCTTGATTTTCAACAGGAAAAACGTGTACAACGTGCCAGACTGTCGCTGGACAACTTTTGGCGGTCCGTGGTAAAGGGGGTCAGTTCAATTTAGTGTTAGGCACGAGAAGAGCCGGCTTGAAGGCTCGGATCGAGCCAGAATCTCGAATCATGCAAACCACGTTTGCCATGAGCCTGGCTTGCTTGGGAATATTCAGGATGCAGCTTGAGCCCAGCTTGAGCCTGCATGAGCTTAGGGGTGTACTTTGAAGAGAAAAAACGAATTTTACAAGGAGAAGAAAGAGGTAGATGGATGTAGAAAACATAGGCAGTAAGACAGAAAGCAGGATAAGCACTGAAGCCCCTGTGCAAACATAAACAGGTTATGATTGCTGGTGAGGAGAAATACGGGAGTGAATACTGATCTGGAAATTCATTTGCATGGCACATGTTTTCAAACACATTATTCTGCTTTAATCTATTTTACAAAATAGGAAACTTAAAGACTAGAGTAAGATGATATCAGGATTTATTGCTTTGGAAAATCCATATGACGAAATTCCTTCCTCACAGTATACATGTCAAGATACCAATGTACCATTCTACAAAGTATCTATGGTGTCAGCGAACCAGTAGAAAATCCTACAATAGAAGAACAAAGACATAGATGGGAAAAGAGGCATGAACCGGATACCTCCAATGAGATTGAGATTTTCCGGAAATCACTTGCTGGTAACCGGAGTAGGTCAAGTTTCTTTATAGTAGAGACTCAACCCAACTTAGATTACCTATACCACATTAAGGACATAATGCCACCATGAATTCTCATATTATATACACACGAACTTTGGTGTGTCCATGAAAAAAAATTTGAACTAGATCGTGTTGGAAATAGTGGATGCTGCTCGGCATGCTCAAGGCTTTGTTCTCTTGCCCGCCGGTTTATCCGTCCGCCGGCATATCCGGCCGTCTACACCACCACCCGCCCATCTACACCACTACCCGTCCACCGGTGCTACTACCCGTCCACCGGCACCACTACCCATCCACCGGCACCACTACCCGTCCGTCCACCCGCCGTCGGTACTTTTGTCGCCCCTTCGTCTGCCTGTCCGCTTATTTGATGTGTGTTCCCGGAGCCGGCCGTTTACCCGTTCCTGCTTGTTTGTTCCCCTCCAGCCACTTGCTTTGTTGTGGCGGATCTTGCTATTGTTGAAGGTTCTAGATCGACGTTGGTCGATTGAGATAGATTGTGGAGGTTTCGGGAGTCTGGCGAAGAGTTCCGATATTCGATAGACTAGTGTGGAGGTTGGAAGATTCTCCGGACATGTCTTTCCTTTGTTATTACGGGAGTGTATGGGGGAAAGGGTAGCATGTTTTGGAGAGATACGGATAGGTGTGGTGATTTATGGAATGATGGTGATACGTTGTTTATGTTTTACTTATACACCTGTCTTTACCGTTAGTTTAGAGAGAGAGAGAGCGAAGCAGTTTTTACCTTACCATACGCTTTTGTGCACGTCCTACCACTACCACAGTCCCCACAGACTCCTTCAGTGTTCCTGCCCACCGCTGTGCAAATCAGTCATTGGTTGCTATTCTCCTCCATCACAAGAGCTCTGCGCTTTGGAAAAGCGCTTCCGGCGGAGAAGGATAGGAACTTCAAGGGAGTTCTAGACTGTCGGGAGTCTTTGTTCCTGTATTTCTTTTGATAGCACGGGAGTGCGGAAGGCAACTGGAGCACCGGAGGTATATTGGAGAGTCTTTGGGGTATCTATTGTTCGTTCTCTCTTTTGTTAGCATGAGGAGCGTGCAAAAGAGACAGGGAACGGGGAGATGGGGGTGTGGGAACTTAGAAATTGTAGGAAGGGTAGTAGGATTGGTGATCGTTGTCGTTTATTTATACTCCTGTCTTTTCCTGTTACTTTAGAGAAGAGTTGTGGATCAACAGTCGTGGAGCGAGAGATAGAGTCGTCGAATAGAGCAAGTTTCGGAGCGATTTGGTGACCTTTTCCCATCCTCAGTTGTGCAGAGTGTTTATGGCGCATTTAGTCCTCACCGCTTCATTCCATTACCGCCGTGCGGTATCGTTCTAGCTCCGGCAAGCCCGTGGATTTCCAATAGATCGAGACTTGGCTTGAGCTTTAGGGCCTTTCAAGCCTATTGTCTCCACGAGAAAAGCTGGTTTGAGCCAACCGTTAGGCTCGCCTCGAGTCGGCTCGTGCCTAACACTAGTTCAATTGGGGCGATACCAATGGCGGGACGTACTTTTACGAAATGACGAATCTTACCTGGTCCCTTAAGTATCAGCACTCGGTGTATCGATTACCGAATGTCATCTACGATGTTATCAGTGGGAAGGAAGTTTCTTCTCCCCTCCCTTCCACTTAGTTTCCTCTATTGTGCATGATGAGAGTTGACATTAACAAAAGTGGACAAGCCGGTGCTACTCACATTAGCCCAGGTGATGACAAGCGGTTCACCGAAGGCCGGGGAAGCTCTTCCCCGCAGCAGTAAACCGAACCAATTCTCTCAACCCCGGTGGCGAAATCTCTAGCTCTACCGGCGCGACCCTTGGCGGCTGCCATCCTTGCAGCCACACCGGCGGTGGTTATCTGGTGGGTCTTGTGCCGTCGTCGCAGGGGCGCGCGTATAAACGAGGAGGGGAAGCTATGGCTGGATGCCCGGAGAACTCACTCAATGGGCGGAGACTCGCCCTCACAGGATCCCTCGCCCTCTCGGGATCACATGCCCTCATCGGATAACGCGGGGTTCTCCTTGCGAACATGAGATGGACACTGTGTCCGTCACACCACTGGCTCACAAGATAGATATCACGGGAGTCTAAGGTAGGCATGGATTGGGGACTTGCAAAAGGAAAATTAATGTCGGGGAAATTGGATTTATCCAAAATTCAAACCGATGGGGATTGGCGGCTTATCTTTATGACAGTAGGAATGCCTAAAACAACCCCCGAAGCGGTGAAGAAAATGCGGTACCTATGTACGGATATTTTCGCGATCTCGTTGGCAAAGTTGGAGAAAAGAGATTACGTTCAAATTTGCATCAGACCTAGAATTTTTTAAAACGAAAAATGAAAGTCAAGTACAACCACTGGATCCCATATCTTCAGTTCATTTCCCACCCATATTTCTTACATTTTGAATTAAATGAATTCTACCACATGGAACTGTGTACACAAAAGCCGCATTAATTATTCAAGGGGCCCGAATACCAGTTATTCAAACTTTCTAGACTTCACCATCATTATATTTCCCTCACACATAGTTTGTAGAAAACCTTAGAGATCAAAGACATTACCAAAGCTACGACATGTATTGTGAATACTTTAACTGTTTTTGTGAGTTTATCTTTAGTACATACGTATGTTCCCCTGGTCCTTTCGCCTTGGATAGTTTCTCTTAGACTTATAATGACTTCCTTCACAGCACCTCCAGTTTCCGCATGTTCATGGAAATTTCCTTAGCTGGTTTTCAGAATCAAGCATCCTTATGCTGGGGTTTTTCTCAAAATTTACTAACTTACATTACCATTCTACATGGTTAAATGAGATAAACTGCAGGACAAAAATAGAGAGGGGGTTAATATCTTGCATCTGACGCATGAGTACTGGATCCTTGTTGGCATCGCAAGGACGCCCAATCAACCTCCCCTAAATCGATGCCATCAATAGTCAAAGGGCTTGCTTACGCCTACCACATCTGCAGCCAGCGCGAATTAAATACCAGTACTGTACAGTATCCCTCTGGGTGCTATCGCTTGGTGCGCCGCAAACCTCGCAATGTGTTGGGCCAACCAACACCAGAAGGTACGCGTGCTGTACAGTGCTCCATTTGTATACTGCCTGCGTGCAGTACTATGGTGCAAGTACACCAGTCCGATAGCATGCATCTAGAATAATTTGGAGTATTACAGAATGGCTATTCGGGATTCTGACTCAAACCGGAAATATCCTGCCATACCCTTGTACCAGGTTCTGGGAAATAAATTGTTGGTTTGTTATAGTGACACCATACATTTATGATACCATAATCCACTGCATCTTTCTCATCATCAGGAATTTTGCCATTGCCGAATATCTTTCCATGACTAACTCAATAGAGATTTATGGACTCACTGGATAGGTTGGTGGGCAGTCTCTAATTAGACCTTAAGGAAATTCGGGATTCAGGTTTTACAGATAACCGACGAAGCGAGACTGTCGAGTAAATCTTTTGTGACGCTCTTGGTATTCTGCCCCCCCCCCCTAAGCTTAAAAAAAAACTGCGATTACTGGAGTACGTAAAAAAAAAAAGGGTTTAACTCCGATTCTGCCAGTTTGTAAATCTGGCAGCACCTAAGTAGCGTGTCTAAGTAGGTAACTTGGTCATCACTACTCTTATCTGGGTTCCTTTATGATGGTATCACAATATGTCACTCGGGTGGGTAATTGGTTCGCATGTTGGAAATTGACACCGTAGGAGGAACGGGGAAGCTGAAATTGTAGAAGAAAAATGGTTGGATTTGAGAAGAGGCAGATCGGAAGTCGTAGTTATTCGGGAAAAGTGGCAAGAGTGTTTTGGGGAAATTCTTTTATTTTGGGGTCATAGTGGTTTGTGGAGAGGATCCTTCGGGCATGCATTTTTTATATTACCAACGGAGGATGCAAGGTAATGGGAATATGCACGGAGGAAAATCGATACGTATGCAGTCGCTAGCAGGGCCAGGATGGTTAATTTATGTTATATACTCCTATCTTCGCTATCAGATCGGTCAGTAATAGCGAAGATTAGAACACTACTCTATACCGACCAAGACCCATTCTACTATGCCCCCCCTACTCCTGCATCATCCGGCCGTTATCACCCAACAAAAATCAACATGCAGCAAATGTGGAAACAGGATTTATAGTCAAAGAGTAACAATAAAACAAAACAATATTACTGTGGGATTTTCAACCCGCACCAGCCTATCCCAAAGCAGGTGGAATAGAGTCGCCCCCCCTCAAGGCATAACTCCAGGTTATCGGCAAAAATTCATGGGTCGTAACCGGACAACATAAGGAAATCCGTTTGGAGGTTTGGGTGGGTATGTGATGGATGTGTGCTTTGCAACTTGCGATCACTCGTGGTTTCCTTCTGGGAAACAAAATAGAGCCAAGCTAAGTCACTATGGCAGAGGCGTAATGCAATGAAAGCGAGGGAAACCACCCGGGAGAGTGACCCCAAACGGGGGAGAAGGTTGGGTGGAGATAGAGGGAGGGGGCCAATATCGGAGATGGAGGTGTTTATGAAGTTGTTACGATGCTTGAGGAATTGGTACACAGGTTATTCATACTCGAGGGCGCCCATGAGGGCGATGCCTCCCTAGTCTTAGACCATGCTGGGGGGAACGAATTCTGGGGTCATAATAGCGCCACTAGGCTCTGATTGTGGCACTAATTGGCCTACCAGAGTGATGGCAGGCCCTTGTCATCGGGTTCACCGAGGCTGTCACCGCCGCGTGCGGGGGGTATCCCCACCACCCTCTCACGTCCATTATCGGTAGCACAACTGAGTGGTGTGCGGCCGCAAGTATCTGGCCGGCCGGGGTCGACGTCGTCCCACTCGAAAAGTCCGGTACAGTCAACTAGACAAAGGTCTTGGTGAGGGCGTCATCTGAGACATTGTCCGTGCTCTGCTCCTCTAAGTTAAGACGAGATCCTAAGATTTCTTCGCAAAGTAAATGAGGACATTGGATGAAAAAGATATACTATAGACTAGAAACTAAATTAGAATAGAAATCGAATCAGAATAGTGATGGCCCAGCGCACTGATTCTCCTTCTAATATCTGACATATCAGTTTCGAGTATTGCCTATGACAGCGACCTTAGTGTTGGACGGAAATGTTTCTTGGCTGCTCACCGCATATTTCCCATATGGCAACGACTTCACAACCCTAACCCTCTTGGCCTATATCGACTATCACACTTCGACCCCTCTATGTTTGATTACTGGTTAGTCCTACACATCAAACACCACATGCGACGATACCTGCGACGACTCCTTATGCAGGTCCCACTCCTATCATATGGGATACCGAATATCCTCGGCCGAATTGTGTTATCCTCGGTCGAAGCAGCGAAGATGGGCAGAAGTAAAAGTGAACGTGATGGAAAACACGGCACACGCTGGAAGTGTGCGGAAGTGGATCGGCATGATCCAGGGAAGGATAAAAGGCAGCTTGTTTTCCCTTTGTTAGTTGTTTTCGTTCACTATCCGAATCAATTGTCTCTCTTTCCTCTGT
Organism: Tuber indicum; assembly: GCA_006112555.1. Classification (NCBI taxonomy): domain Eukaryota; kingdom Fungi; phylum Ascomycota; class Pezizomycetes; order Pezizales; family Tuberaceae; genus Tuber; species Tuber indicum. Next base: position 741,706 of record VBSK01000159.1, read on the forward strand.
TACGAGTATTTGGGTCTTTTCAGTCTTTCCCGTATTTTTATTCCCTATTGTTATCGCGAGAATATTTCTCCATTTAGGATACTTGAATTCTATCTCTCTATCTTTGCCTAGTTATTCTATTGAAACCCAAAAGTCAACCACATCCAAGTCCGGAATCGCTGTCGTATACCTTGTTGTTTAAAAGTCAATGCCTCAAGGTGTCCAGGCAAGGCTGGCAGATGTCCACGTGAAGCAATCAGATGCCCAGGCTAAACCGGTTCTGGAAAGCTTCTTTCCTGCAGTTCAGCCAGACCGCCCATGGAAAATCTGGGTCAATCCGGCCATACCCAGAGCTGGGATTAATTTCCAAAGCCAGACGGACTGGCCGTTTGGGTTTGGTGTTTGGGAGGTGAAAAAAACCATCCTTCCACTATCTGTTACCGCCCATTTTCACTTGTGATAGCAGGTGGGCTTCCTTTCTCCCGGCATTGAATTGTGAAACCATTCAGCCAAGATTTCTTTGGAGTCCGCGACTCTGTGGTGGTATGACACTACAACCTTGCTAAGTTAGCGAAGACTTAGCATCATCCAGACTTTTGTCTAATGACTATAACTTCACCACACCCTCGTGCCCCCTCCAAGCAGCGCACATGAGTGGTGTTTGGCCGAAATAATTTGATATCTCGGGGTAGGCGTTATCCCATCCGAGTAGCGGTATTTCCACCCACCCCCGAAGTCCCCATTCATGACAGCACAATATAGTGGAGTTCCATCACATGAATCTTCTGTTTTTTCTGGGTTTGCATCGTCATGCTGAAGGAGTATTTCCACTACTGGCCCGTGCCCATTCTGAACAACCCACGGGGGAGGTAAATTGCCGGCGCAATCATTTTCACCATTACCACAGTCTCCCACCTCGGAAAAAACAAAAAATTAGCTACAATCTCAACAATCCCGAAAAAGGATGCATAATTTAAACCACTAAACATTGAAGGCTTTTTGAAGCCAATCCGTGATAATACCTCTTCCGTGCTCACAATAGGATTTAACGGATATGTGAGAAGCGTGGTTGTCAAATTGTCTTAGCGCAAGCAGTTTGGCGCGATCTAGGGGGTTCCATTTGGCGAGGACTCCCCAATATAGAGAAGAATTTTCCAGAAATGGTCTCTTGGAGACTAGGGTACTGGCCGAAAGAGCCTTGACCTGCTGCATATTCGGTAACTTAAGCCTTAACTTAAAGGCTTCCTCCATTATCGAGTGAACTGCAACAAAATGCTCCGTACTCTTGAAGGGTAAAGTGGATTTACCCGACCGCGGAGGCCTCCTTGTCCGTGGTGGCATGTCCTCGACAACGAGCTAGAAATGTCCCTACCGAAAGGGCAATGTCCATAGTGATATTTGGGAATCCTATTCCGATTACTAGAGTGCGGCACACAGCTCATCGATCTTAAAAGGCCTCTCTGAACGAGAGATCCACTGCAAAGCTGCCGTGCCAAGCATCGATCTCCCCAGCATGTCCCTTCATTCGACCCCTCTTTGTACCATAAACATCCCTAACCTCAAGCGATCGGTCATCGCCATGGATTGTGGTTTCTTGCAAGATCTCATCGATGTTCAGCGAGATTAACTAGAATCCAAATATGTATTTGTCAATGAATAACTTGAGGTAACCTGCCTAGTGTTGTCAGTTCTGCCTACATTTCGGAAATCGCGCACAGACCGCATAATCTGCCGAAAACTGTCAGGCTCAAGTGCAGTATGATATGATACTCATCTGCGTTCTGATAAGGTTTTTACCCTAGCTTTGCCCCGAAATGGAGGTGTCCTTCGTGTCTACTGTAGCCAAGAATAAGAGCTCTGATTTTGACACCACTGTGCTTGAATGTTTCAGCTCAGCTGCTCCATATTTCAATGCAAAAGTGGACCGGTTTTCGCTAGATTACCGTATGCGGGTATCTCCTATAGAATATCTTCCTACCGAATCATCCGCGATTCGCGCAGTCTCCTAAGGCATTCAGAAAGGTCTGGCCAATTCTTGGCGTAGTAGCCAAAGAAATCACGGTTCTCTGAGGGGTCGGTATTGCCCTGGAGCTCATCAGAGGATGTCCGGCAGATTTACGCATGGAGCACCAATTCAGTCCTGGTGTACAGTACTGGTACTGCACCGTACTCTATCACACCATGCTAATCACGCTTACCCCTGGTGATGTCTTCCCACTCTCTTTTTATTCTACTTTCTCACTCTTTCTCTCCAGAGCCTACCGACCTACCGGAACCCCCCGGGATGCTGGGTAGGATACCGCAACCTGTGTAGTGGAGCAATCAAAGATATGTGCAGGCGTTCACCCTTGCAAAAGCCATGAACGAACCCTTTTCGGGGCAACCGATACCCCAGCACCATAATCCAATTCTCTACACTGCCCGTCATAGCTGGGTAAACTACCTTTGAGAGAATTTTTCACAACCATGAAGCATGACAGCACTGACCGGATCAGTGGGATTTGAGATGGGGATGTGGGAAGGCTTAACGTCTTGCCTTTCTGTATGCGCCAGTACGTGCAAGTGCTTAGGGTGTGAGTATTAGCTTCTCGAACTTTCGTTCCTCCGTCAAAATTGCTATGAGCGTAAACGTTTTTGTTTTTTTCTGGACCAATACGGCCAATCTTTGCCTATTTTTGCTGAGGGAGAAAGGTCTGTCGTACTCTTGGCATAGCGGCTGGGGAAATTATCTTTCTGTGAATCAAGAAGGTGTGGAGCCAACCAGAGCATGTTCGACAGATTTATCATACCCCAGATACCCGGCACAGTACTTGTACCAGAAAATCCTCTACCGCACAGACCAGCCTCTGTGGGAATCATTCCTCCTCCTTGCTTGCCACCCCTCCCCCTTCCCCATCCGCACATTCAACGTTAACTGTACCTCCACCTTTCGACACTTCTACCTCTCCTATTCTCCTCCCTCTCTCATTATCTCCCTCCCTCCCCATAGATAGATATTCCTTCGGAGACGGCGGCTACCGAGGGTGGCTAGTGATCGAATGGGTGGTGGACTCTAGGCCATAGTGGTAGGAGGAAGAAATCAGGTGAGAATAATTGGGTTCAAGGCAGGAAAAAAATGTCTAATACTCTAGCCTTTTGATCATTGCTTCTTTATTCCATGGCGCGATACCCCCTGTCAGCGGCGGGACTGCTGCTGCTGTGGTTTTCCACGTTAACCGGCCTATCCGTTTCTCAGTCTACGTGGACATTGGATCCCCAGAAACACCTAGCCCAGATGTTTAATCATATGTGTTTGTATTCCTTATTCCGGATTCGTTCCTTATTTCGTTCTGCCTCGGCGCAACTAGTTGTCCATCCTTGATGTTAATTCATTTGCAATCCGACAGCAGTGGTGGTCAACAGTACTATTTACACCATCGGAGGAACAGCAGTCTACTGGACTCCAGAATCGACTGCCTTTTCGATCGTCTCTAAAAACAATAATTCTGTTTATATCCTAAAAACGGCCAGTGAGTTGTCATTTCCCCATCCCCAATGTCTGGGCCTACCAAGATTATATCTCTTCACTCATTAACGAGTAAAATTCTGTAGATTCGTTCCTCCGAGCCCTCGACCTCTCCAAACCTGTGGACTTTGAAGCCGAATTCTCTGACACAAGCGTAGTAATCTCTGAACTCCCCTTCGAACTCCCACATGTCCACCGTGGGGCGCTCTGGGCGCACCGTAACACATTATACTACTGGGGTGGAGGACAGGAGTTGGAATCCATATACCTGGATGGGGCGTTCCAGAACAGGACGAGGGAGTGGCCGGACCCTATGAAATACTACACTTATGACCTGAGCCAACCTAGGGGGTCTGGGAATTGGAAAACCGTCTCGATCTTAGATGCTGGGGGGTCGGATACGTTGACCACTTCTCCCAGTTATGGTGAATCAACTTACGCGGCTGAGGCAAGGAAGGGGTTCTACCTTGGGGGGATTATGGCTAGGTATGAGTTCAAGAATAAGGACGGGTCAAATGCGACCAGAGGTGGTAGCACTTGGTACATTCCGAGCTCGATGGTTGTGTTTGATGCTGCGACGAATGTGTGGAAGAACGAGACTGTAATTGCAGAGCTAAATTACATACGGGAAGGGACTATGGTGTATATTGAAGGTGTTGGGGAGAAGGGTATATTGGTTAGAATGGGTGGGCGTCGGAAGGAGGAATTTGTGGGTGTTCCTTCAATTCTCTGTCCAGTATTCGTCTCGGAAGTTGTCTATATATGGCGGTTCACTAGGGAAGGGAGCGGTTTTGCTAACATATTTCTATCGTACAGGTTGGCTTCGAGACCGTCTTCGTCTATGACATCGCCGCTGGAGTTTGGTACCGCCAACCAACTACCTCCAAAACAAAGGTCTTCCCGGAGAGCCGCATCGGAGGGTTCTGCGCCGGAGCTGTTGCAGCCCCAGACAAGACCAGCTTCACAATTTACATCTACGGGGGGTTCGACAACAACGTCTATATAAAAAAAACTTGGGCATTGACAATGCCCTACTTCCAATGGCTCCCCGTGGGCTCCACGGGCGAGCCGGAACACGGACGCATAGATACAAGGTGCCATGTCTTGGGCGGGCAACTTGCTATGGTTCGTGGTTTCGGGGGTCAAGGTGATCAATTTGTTCTAGGCGATACGAATGGTGGGACGTATTTCTACGATATGACAAATCTCACTTGGTCCCTTAAGTATCGGCCTTCGGAGTATCGAGTACCAAAGATCATCTACGATGTTATCGGTGGGAAGTAAGTTTCTTCCCCCTACCTTCCGATCAAATTTTCTTCTGCAGTGCATGGTGAAAATTGACAATTACGGAAAGTGGACAAGGCGGTGCCACTCTCACTGGCCCAGCTGACGACAAGGATTTCGCCGCAGGCCTGGGCAAGATCTTCGCCTCAGCCGCGAACCGCACCAATTCTCGCGACACCGATGGAGGAAGTTCTAGCCCAACCGGTGGTGGAAGCTCTAGCCCAACCGGTGCGATCGTTGGGGGTGTCATAGGTGGTGTTGCCCTTCTTGCGGTTATCGGAGCGGGTATCTGGACGCTCTTGCGTCATGGTCGTACGAGAAACCTCGTCGTAGAAGCACGGATATGACATCAGAATGGGGTGCCGCCGCGAACATCAGGATAACACACACATTTGAATAGGCGAGAGCCCACCTCCACCGAATCGTGAGGGGAATTCTCCTTGGAAGTATGAGGTTGAGATTGTTCACGTACCACAACTAGTATAAGGAGGGACGCAACAATAGGGGTCTTAAAAAAGGGAAATAAAGACGGGGAAATATGCTTCACCCAAAATGAAACAGCATGAGTGCGAATTATTTTTATTCATATATTCGTAGAAATGCCTAATAGAGTCCTGGATGGGGGGGAGAAATACGCTACATGGGACATAGGCGGTCCAAGACCCCACCGACCTAGCCGAAGAATAATGATTGATACGTTCAAATTTATATTGGAGCTGGAATCTCCCAAAGTGAAGAAATGAAGGTCAAGTACAGTACTGTACAAATACTAATTCCCGTAGCTTCTATTAGTTTCCCACCCATGTTTGCCACATCTTGAACTTTATGAATCCTATCAAATGGGGTTGTACTGTACCCGAGTACATACAAAAATCACATCAGTTATTCTGGGAACACGGCCTACTAGTCTAAAGATCACAAATATTGCTAAATCTAGGATATGTACTGTGTGTGTTCGGCTATTTTTTGCGTTTTAGTCCACATAGATTCTCTCATATGAGGCAGGGGCATGTCATCCTAATGGTTTTATTCTCACTTAATTAGCGCTTTGCTAGCAAAGGTTTCGTCAAGACTAATGTCAAGTGACTGTGCGGTACCTGTACATGCCCACCCCAAAGGTATATCATACCTAGAAATATTTTTGAGGTTCGCTGGGTGGGGGGAACTCTAAACCAGAGCCATGCAGCAAGACCTTGGAGCTCTGGATTCCCCCTCTAAACTCCTATAGCCCACCAACTGCTTAATACTTTTGAAAAACATTTTATAGATTAAATCTCCGGCCTATTTATATTAAAGTGTAGAGAGAAGGAAGCAATAAAAGCGCATTTGAGGAACCTCAGAAGTTTGTGCATGCTTTATGGAGGAATTTCGTGGGTTCGTCGGTTGGGGGGCTCCCTCACCGCTACTCCAACTATACTATACCAAGATTTCCGGATGGTTTTTGGAATGGGCGAGTATCGCACTCGGGAGTTGCCACAAGTTAGGCTTTCCCCCAGGACAGACAGGGCATTTGCTTGAAACCAGCCAAATATTAAGGAATTCGAGTGATACTTAACAATCGCAATTGGTGAACAGCGAAAGTCAGGGGCGCTCGGTAATCTCTCTTGAATAATTGGACTGTGTGCTATGTCGTTCTCATTCAGCATTCAGGCGATATCATGCGACCCAGCGCGGGTCTTGGAGATGGCTATTGGTGGAACCGACTTGCATAGAATATACGCAAGCACATCAATGGTTATACATCCGTGGATCGGAAAACTCATATATCACCAAACTTAGGGAGTCAAAGCATACCGCTTCTTGATGTCGATGCAAGCCGAAAAGCCCTTCTGCAAACCCTTAACCACCAGGTTCTGTGGAGACAGGCGCCGTGCATTCGTAAATCCACCTCGACTGCCAGTGCATAGCTCGCACGCTACTACACCTACTCGAGTACCACAGTCCACACGGCCAACACGGCTTTCCAACGATCAAGGAACAAGTTCGTCAAAACCCAACACCGTCCTAGGGCAAGCCTCAGCTGTAACCCAAATAGTCATTGAATATCCCCTTGAGCAGGCTTCTAGCAGGGCATAGGGATATTTGAGATGCAAGGTTTACCGCTGGACAAGCTATGCGAGATAGCGGATTAGGAGAAGAACACAAAAGTGCACCCAACTGAAAAAAGGGTGGAAGTGTTGTCTATTGCATTATCCTCTGGAGGTGGCTTGTCTAGACTAAGGTATCATACAATAGGAAAGTGGGGAGCGCTTGGGAGGACAAGTTTTCCTGCCAAGACTCCCCCATCTGTGACAAGAAATCCTTTGGGGCGAACACCCCATAGATACAGGACCTTACCCTCCTATCCTAGTCTCTCACTACCCCTCACCGGTATAGTACCCCAAGTTAGCCGGATCGGTAGCGGAGGTGATGGTGTGTAGATAACGCTTCATCGCCCGAATATTTAGATTTCCCGTTAGGAACAGCCGAGTCGGCTGGCCCGCAACCGAATCACCATCTGCCACGGTTTTGGCTCCATCTCCCGCTGGGTCTGCAGGAAGGAATAGGCTAGTATTAAAATGGCGATCAATCTTATCAACCAACCGCTACGATTAAGTGTGTGCGCACACACCTAACATATGGTTTGAATATCCATAGCCTGCCCCTGCCACGATCTCCATCCAAAACTTCTCAAGCGGGAATAAGTTAGCCTTTCATTTGGAAGGTGTAATACGACGTAATACGGTTTGTTCTGGATCTGTTTCTTGAGCGATAGGCTAAAACAGGCACGCAGTCTTTGTTGACGTCTGCGGCCGTACGGACAGCCATTGCTCTGGTCGGAGTTGCGGTCGGGGGTGTCGCACGTCTTTATCAAATGGCCCGTTGCTGCCTAGTCCTAGTCACATACCAGCATGGCTCTGGTCTTGATAAACATGTACTTGTACTGTACAGTACATGCGGCCATTGTTCGGCTCGATTATTAAACCGAAGGCAATCTTTTAACAATGCTTCTCTTTAACAAAAGTAATCTTTAACAAGGAATACCTAACAATGCATGGAAGGGCGAAAGAAATGAATTATATGGCCATAGATATTTGTTGCTCTAATTAATAGTATAGTATCATACATTCATTTTTTTATTTCATAATTATCATACCTTCTAACATAGAAGACCTATATCCTAACTCCACTCTTAAAATTAAAAATGAATGTAAATGCTCTGATATGATTGGACTTCGCCTAACAGAAATCCACAATTTGTAGAGTATCGTATCTACAAAAGAACATTGTAGTTTTGCAAAATTAGTACCATTGAGGTGCCTTGCCTTTGAAAAAATGTAACCTTGTTCTATTTTTGTTTCATTTCGCATGGGGCCATTCACTGCCATTCACTGGGTGTCACATACAAAATGCCTCATCTTCTAACTCAAAGATCATAGCCTTCCTGTCCCCATTTGGTGAAATTAAAATCATAGATCAACGCAGCAAGTATCAAGCTATGTTTATACAATCTTTAAATTTTAAAAAAAGGTTTTTGTTGGTAGTGATCATTCAACTTGAAGCTGGTCAAATATTTTTCCCACTACGAACAGGTTTATCACCACCGGAACCATCCTTTGAACCGATCAGCAGGACAGAATTGTCACTGCAGGTGAAATTTTATGAATGGAAGCAGGTTTTGCATCTCATAAAAAAACTTGCACCAGGCTTGAACCTGCACATGCTGCCAATGCCAGTATGTAACATCGACGGAGCTACCCACCCGCAGCATAGTCTCACAAATACTGGCAAACGTGAGTACAGTACTGTATCCGTTTACTCGTATGTTCAAGTAAGGCTTCTATCCTAGCCCGATCTCGAAAGTGTGGTGGGGCGCCAGTGACTTGGCATAGCTAGGAATAAAACGTCCAGGGCTCTGATCTTGATCCAAATGTGCTCCAGTAAGATTCACTTCAGATACTCCTCATCTCAAAGTAAAAGTGTCTCCCGGTCTCCGCCAGATTATATGGATATCTCCCCTAGAATATCCATTTAGCGAATCAGCCAGTGACACCTAGCGATATTTGTAGCCAGCCGGGTTGTGCACAAAAATCCTGTCCAATTTCTTTGCGCAGTCGCTGGAGCAGACTGCTTTCTCTGATTCTTCTGGATTGCCATGCAGTGTTCGCAACGGAGCAGTCCGTCCGTCCTAAGGGCGGACGACGGCGGACGGCATTCTGTGGTCCCGTCCCGTCTTTTTCAAAACTTGCCCCACGGATCACTGGCAAGGACCGTTGCCCCGCCGCCCCCCGTTGAAAATGTTTTATGCCCAGCCCAGCAATGTTTGCTCTACCCAATATTCTCATATAACACTGCTGCCGAACATAGAAATATTGTGCTTGTATTTTATGTATTCACCCAAGCAGTTACACAGGAGACCTATCTTCTGAGACACTAGGAGGAATGCCCCTGAGGCGTGTTTTCGGCCATAAAACAAAGAGTATGATAGAAGGAACAAAGATTGAAATAGAATAACTTCAAACAACCGAGGAAGAACGAACACCCAAAGAATAAAGTTCTAATGCCTTCAATGTGCTCTCCATCCAATTCACATCCGAGTTTATTCCCTCGCCTGCCCCTGCTTCTCTCCAATACTCTTCGTGAAATATCTCGATCTATTCTTCAATCGTGTACCAAAATAGAGATGATTGGATTCATATCAGACTCTGCGGGAGTTCCCCTAAGGTCACCCACGGTTCCCTGCAGTCCCTTGCCGTCCCCTAGTATTACCGGCCGTCTAGCACAGTCCCCTGCCTTCCCCCGTGGTCCCCCGCGGTCCCCTGCCATCCCCCACAGTCCCCGGCCATTCCTATAGTCCCCTGCCGTCCCCCACAGTCCCCCGCCGTCCCCCGCCGTCCTCGGCAATTACCTGCGCTAATACGTCTTACCTCGTGGGGCCCGTCGTCCTCTGTCAGGACGCGAGCGGACAGCATTTTGCCGTCCCGTCCCGTCCAGGGCTCTTAGCAGTCCCCCTGTAGGGCCCGGCGGGGGCCCCGGACCGTTGCGAACACTGTTGCCATGGAGCCAATCAGAGGAGGTTAAGCAGACTTACCCACCACCGCCAGAACTATACCACTCTCCATTGTGATCATGATTACTCCTAGACATATCTGCTAGATCTTGTTCCACACTACCTTCTTCCTCTTCCCCTCCAAAACCGAGCCACATATTGGAACCTTCTGTGTTGCTTGGTAGACAGAAATGGCAACCGATAGGTATCCCAGCCTTCGTAGTCGAGCAACCAAAGCCCCACAGACCTGCAATAGCAGTAAATACCACTTTTTCGACATAAACTATACTCGAGCACCATAACTCAATTGCTGACACCACCCACTGTTAGTGAGTAGCCTACTTCTGCCAGTATTGTTATCAGCAGCAAATCATGTCAACACATAACTTTATATTGGTGGAACTCGTAAATAGAAACGAATGGAAGGAATCGCGCCACTGACCAGCTCTCCGTACGATACAGTTCCCAAATATCCTCCGCTGCGACCGACAGCCCGCGGGGGAATCATTCCTTCACATATATTGTCCCCCCCGTTCCCCCATCTCCATTTGTATATCCAACCCTGGTTGCCCCATCCATTACTTTTTACATTCGGATATTTTACTCGCTTTCTTTCTTTCACTCTTCTTTTCTTCTTTCGTCTGTTATCCTTGTTGGAACGTTAGTTGTTGAAAGTGGCTAGTTGGCGAGGGCGCAGTGAATTACAGTGGTGGAAGGAAGCAAACAGGTGAGTCGGAAGCAATTTGGTACAATATGGGAAATAAAATGCCTAACACTGCAGCCTTCGATATGTACTTATTTATACGATGGCCCAATACCTCCCCTTAACAGCGGGATCGCTTCTATGGCTTTCCACGCTAACCGGTCTATCAGTTTCTCAGCCTGCTTGGACGTTGGATCCTCAGAAGCACCTTGCCCAGATGTATAACCATATGTGTTTGTATTCCTCGTTCTAGCCTTTTTTCTTACTTCGTTGCACCCCCGTGTCATCAATTATTCATCATGAGTTTTACTGACGATTTATTTGCAATCCGACAGCGGTTATGGTCAACCGTACCCTATACGCCATCGGGGGAACAGCAGTCTACTGGCCCAAACTCAACTGCCTCTTCGATCGTGTCTGGTAACAATGATTCTGTTTATATCCTCAAAACAGCTAGTGAGTTATCCCTAATCTCTGGATCTGCCGAATTTATATTGTTTCACGCATTGAGAAACAAATTTCCGCAGATTCGTTCCTACGAGCCCTCGACCTCTCGAAATCGGTGGATTTTGAATCCGAATTCTCAGATACAACGGAGATCATCTCCGAGTTCCCCTTCGAAATCCCACACATCAAGCTTGGCGCGCTCTAGGCGGACCAAAACACTATATACTACTGGGGTGGAAAGCTGGAGTGGGAATCCATTTACCTTGACGAGGCGTTCCAGAATTGGACGAGGGAGTGGCCGGACCCTATGAAGTACTACACTTATGACCTCAGACAGCCGAAGAGCTCTGGGACGTGGAAAACAGTCTCGATCTCGGAGGCTGGGAGGTCGGATACGTTGACGGATTCCCCGAGTTATGGTGAATCAACATACTCTATTGAAGCTAGGAAGGGGTTCTACCTCGGGGGGGTTATGGTAAGGCATCAGCTGAACAATACAGATGGATCGAAGGCAACTGGCCCTGGTCCTGTCCGGTACTATGTGAGCTCGCTGGTAGTGTTCGATGCTGCTAAAAATGTTTGGAAGAATGAGACTATCATTCTATAATTCTTCCCAGAGCTAAACGGTTTGAGGGAAGGGGTTATTGAATATATTGCAGGTGTTGGAGAGAATGGTATATTTGTTAGAATGGGGGGGGGGCTCTGAGGGATAGGTTTGTGGGTGCTCCATTGACTCTCAGTCACATATTCATCTCAGAAGTTGTATATTTATGGCAGTTCACGAGGGACGGGGGGGGTTTAGCTAAAATATCTTCATCGTACAGGTCGACTTCAAGACCGCCTACGTCTACGACATCGCCGCCGGAGTTTGGTACCGCCAGACGACCGCCTCCAAAACAACTGACTTCCCGGAGAGCCGCCACGGAGGATTCTGCGCCGGGGGCGTTGCAGCCCCGGACAAGACCAGCTTTACAATCTACATCTACAGGGGGTTCGACCACAACGGCTATATAAAGAGAACCACGGCATTGACTATGCCCTACTTCCAATGGCTCCCCATGGACTCAACTGGGGCGCCGGAACACGGGCGCGCGGGTACGGCGTGCCACACCGTAGGTCGGCAACTTGCAATGGTTCGTGGTAACGGGGATCAAAATAATCGGGACGATACGAATGGCGGGACGTACTTTTACGATATGACAAACCTCACTTGGTCACTTAAGTACCAGCCTTCAGAGTATCGAGTGCCGAGGGCCATCTACGATGTTATCGGTGGAAAGTAAGTCTCTTGTCCCCCCTTTGGATCTCGTTCTTACGGCATGTGGTGGGAACTAACAATTACGAAAAGTCGAGAAGGGGGTGCCACTCTCACTGGCCCAGCAGACAACAAAGATTTCGACAGAGGCCTAGGCAAGCTGTTCGTCGCAGCAGCAAACCGCACCAATTCTTCCAACGCCGGTACGGGAAGTCCTAGCTCCCTTCCTGATGGAAATTCTAGCTCAACGGGTGTTATTGTTAGGGGTGTCATTGACGGCCTCGCAGTTCTTGTTGCTATCGGGGCGGGAATCTGGACGCTCTTGCGCCGTCGACACAGACGCGCGAACACGCCAAGGGAACACGAGGCTCGGGTTGTGCGCCCGGGGAGCCCAGTCATAGGAGCGGGAGGGGATCTGCCCCCACGGGATCACGGAGGGTTTGCCCTGTGGACGTGAGATAGATGGCATATTCGTATAATACCACAACCTATATAAGGGCTAAACAACCACGGAATATAAGGAGGGAAATAATTATTATTATCATATCATGAATCGGGGTCTTACTGTACAAAAGGCACAGGAGTGGGGCGGAATTGGGAGAAGGATTTACCCAAAAATTCAACTACATGAGGACAAACTGTTTTTATTTGCGTAGACCACCACACCTAGCTCTAAGTTTTCAAGCATGCCCCCGTTCCTCCTCACACCTCCGTGGTTCTAAAGGAAAGACATATCTGGAGAATCCATTCTGTAAATCTCTTAACCTCCACACTGATATATCGAACTTTTAAACTCTCCACTGAACTCCCGAAAATTCCACAATCTACTCTCACCAATCAACATCCATCTAGAACCTTCACCATCTATAATACCAAATAGAAAATTCTATTGGGCAAACGAAATCCCAGAAAAGCGCTACAACAACCTACAAACTTACACCTCCTCCCCACCGGCCAGCTCTGACTGAGCTCTGAGATGCTAGATATGATAGACAGATATGATCCGGTGACAACCTGGTGTTTTTTGGTGTCTGCAAAAAAGTGCGGACCAATTACAAAAATTACAAATGTGAGTGCTACAAGTGATATCCTACGAGTGCATATTGGAGAAGAAAAGAGGTCTATAGCTATTATACGATCTGAATTATTGAAATCAATATTTGGTTGCTCCCAACTCGGCATTGAGAACAGACTGTTTCCCGGCATAACGTAATTTACGGGGAACCCGATCATGACCGGGATCCCACTCACCATGGCAACGACTGGAACACCAAATCAATAATTGACTATCTACATAAATAGTAATGATACAGTATTGAAAATTTCTTAGAAAGTACTTTTGAATATAGAGAATCAGAATCTGTAGGTTTTATTTGATAATAAACAGTGATTCTTCTTGTATACTCATTTTATTCCAAACTAATTGAAATTGGCCACAAAGTATCTTTGTTACTATAGTGGTTAAGAAAATTGAAAGCACCTACAAGAATACTAGTTTACATAAATAGTAAGACCTTATAGATATTTTTTGTGATATTCAAACTGCTGTGGCATTTGTTGGTAGCCATTTTGGGAGGTAGTATGACAATATAAAAGAGTATAACTAAATATTAATCTTATAAACTGAATTAGATGATAACAACTTATAGGAGTTATGTAATAGTCCAATACTTTGTAACATACTTTATTAAGGTTATTCAACACACTATATATGTTTTCCAGGTAGTTGGAAATGTCTTGCAAATTTTATTTCCCATGAAATTTTGAGGGAAAATCCTTCTGCAAGCCTCAACCATGTAGGCTACAGATGTATACTAAGGCTCAAAGCACAGTTTTATGATCTTCACATATAGCTACAGCTATTGGATAAGTTTTAGTTGATTTGGTTATTGCATTTTAGAAATTTCAAACATTGAGTCCAAAGACACTAAATTTTATACTGGCTTTCCAACTGTTAAGAAATCAAGTATGCAATCTCTAAAACATGATATCCAAATCTACTAAAACTCTTCCAATAGCTTTAACAATATGAGAAGATCATAAAACTGTGCTTTTAGACTTAGCCTATGTCTGTAGCCTACATGGTTGAGGCCTGAAGGGAGATTTTCCCTCCAAATTACATAGAGAACAAAATTTGCGAGACATTTCCAACTGCTTGGAAAACATATATAGTGTCTTGTATAACCTTAATAAGGTATATTACAAAGTAATGGATGATTGTGTAACTCCTATAAGTTGTTATCATTGGATTCAGTTTATAAGATCAATCTTTCATTATACTCTTTTATATAGTCATACTACCTCTCAAAATAGCTATCAACAAATGCTAAAGCAGTTCATATATCACATAAAAGACCTATAAGATCTTACTATTTATGTAAACTAGTCTCTTTGTAGGGGCTTTCTATTTTCTTAACCACTATAGTAACAAAGATACTTAGTGGCCAATTTCAACTAGTTTGGAATAAAATGAGTATACAAGAAGAATCACTGTTCATTATCAAATAAAACCTACAGATTCTGATTCTCCATATTCAAAAGTACTTTCTAAGAAAGTTTCAATATTTGTATTATTACTATTTATGTAGATAGTCAAATATTGATTTGGTGTTCCAGTGGTTGCCATGGTGAGTGGGATCCCGGTCATGATCGGGTTCCCCGTAAATTACGTTACCTGTATCTAGCCCGAGCTAAACCATAGTGTTTAGCGTCGTGTGCTTGGAATTTCACGGCGCTGGGGCTGACAATTGCTGCTTCTAGTATCGCGGGGTATTGGTTGACAGGAATGGAGTTAAGCACTCGGGTGACGTGGTGAAGGGGAATACCCCCTAGATGGTTTGGTGTAGGTCACATGTAAAAGAGACATGTGTTGTCACCTCCTTATCAGGGTGTTAAGGGGGATTTGAAAGGGGAAGACCCGTGCAACGGGCCCCGGGTACTCCTGTACCCTGTTAGTATACTAGTAGGGTGCATGACATGTTAGAGTAGGTTGCTAATTAACCACATTCCGCCCCATCTTCCTCGTGATCCAGAAGTTTGTCATAACCGAATATCCTTCCATGCCCAACTTGAATACCGATTCACAGAGTCACTGGATATGCTAGTGGATAGTCTCTTATCAGAATTTAGAGCACTTCGGGATCCCCGATTTAATAAATGACTAAGCAAGACCACAGATCAAATCTTCGGTGACACTCTTGGTATTCTGAACCCCAAGGCATAAACGGAACTACGAGTGGTAGAGAACGTAATAAAAAATTTTAACTCCGATTTAGCCGGTTTAAGATCCCCGCGGCACTTAAGCAGCATCTACAGGTAACTCAGTCATCGCCATTCTTACATAGGTTGTTTTATACCCCTCACATTGGGTCACTCGTCTGGGTTATGAGTTCGCATGTTGAAAAAAGTGGAAGTCATTCTACTGGAGGTTGCACGTAATCGAGAGGTAAGAGGGTCGAAGAACAAGAGAGTAATCATCCTAGACAGGTTCGTGCAGAGTAATGTGGAAACTCGAGAAACTCGACTTGTACCCATGTAAACACGAGGGATATCTGGCATCCGAGCCAGGAAGTGGGAGTAAAGAAGTAGGGATTGTGACACCAGTTGCCGAGGCCAGCAAAGCGACCCGGACAATCTGTTTATGATACTGAGCCGTGTATCTGCGTATCGGAGAAGGTAGGATATGGTGCGCCGGGTGCGATTTTCCGGAACCGTTCGTCATGCGGTAGATCTGCTCCTAAGACCATTCATGGAGGGTTCGGCTGTTTGGTGAGTATTTCTGGTTTTTCGTATACTCGAACCCGTAGAACTGGAGTAGATATCAATGTTAAAAAACTCTATACTGCATTAGTCATTCTTGATGAGAAAGTCTGAAGGGTATAGGAAGCCCTTCCAGCGTCACCGACGAGTTCGCACATTGAAAGCAATTGCACCTAGGCATGATCTTCATTACGCCATGCCCATAGCGGAGCAAATCGCCATCATACAATAGCTTAGTTAACAGCTAACCTTTGCGTCGCATTTCAAGAGGCTCAGGAATACTTGTGCTTCATTTTTTCTTGGCCTGTATCTTAAGTTGACATGGCCGTGTCCAAGAAGTATCTCTACCACGCCCTCGTGTCCGTTCTCAGTAGCACGAGAGAGTGATGTTCGGCCGTATATATCTGGGCCGCCAGGTTTGGCGTCATCGCGCTCGGGTAGTATAAGTCATTATATAAAAGTCTTGGTGACGGCGCAATATCTGACGTTGTCCGTGCTCTACTCCTCTAACTTAAGTTACAACGGGACCGTACGCTTCTTCGCAAAGCAAATGAGGGGACATTTGGTAAAAAAATATATATATATATACGCTAAGTTATAGACTAGAAATTAGATTAAATATTCAATAGTAATAGAACATTGCGCTAATTCTCCTTCTAATATCTACTGTATTAACCTTGAGCGGTGTTTGCAAGCGGCTAGTCCGGTCCGGATTGTGCCTAGCGGGCGCGCCAGGGCTTTTCCGAGAGCCCACCTGGCCGGACTACAGATATCTGCAGGCTTCCGAGTCATTGAATGTGATTACTATAATTCCTGGGGAACATTCAGGACATGTTAATACATCGCCATAGATTAAGCGGCACACAAGTATATACGCCCACACCCTCTGCGCCTACACGCGTTAGGTTATCTTCCACGTTACTATATTTACCATATGAGTTAAATGACCGGTCTGCACACGACATAGTAGGGATCCGCATGTACTCGTACAATACACTCACATTCTTTTCCAGATAGTTGTATCCAACCTGGGGATCAGAATCTAGAAGTGGAGAAATAGTTTGCGGTGGGAAACCGTTGGGACGAAGAGTACTTGGGGAAGGATATGGTGGAGGAGAGGTTGTAAAGACAACGGTGGGATATTTTACGCTTTTACCGATACCGATGTGGAAGGGAAAATAGCATGAGATCACAGCGGAATAATATTTGTTAAAGTGTGAGTAATTTTCGCACACTTTAGGAATATATAGAGGGATAGGGGATTGACCAGTATCCACACTACCCCCAAAGCGTGGAATTGAGAGAATCTCTTTTTTTTTCCTTTTTTTCCTTTTTTTCGATTTCTATTCACGTGTCCCGGAGCTGAGCCAACGGAAGATACCTTCAGATATTGCATGGATATTAGCGGATATCTGCATATATCTGCAGCCATCTTCGGATACCTGCCGGCACCTCCAGATATCGGGAGATATTAACGTGCATCTGCAGTTGTCCGCCACGCACTAAGTAGGTACTAATTAGATGGGAGATGCCTAAATCTTGCCGGTATCGCTAGGTATCTATGAAGCCCGTAGGCTTTCAAAGGGCCTTGCCTACAAAGCCCGGGCAGGTTTTACATTGACCTTGCCTGGCCGGACCCTTTACATGCCGGCTATCTGCAGGCCGGCCTGGCCGCCTCCGAACACTGGCCTTGATCATTGGCTATAGCAACGACCTTAGAAGGAACTAGACAATAGAGCTTCTTTAAGCGGGTACCCAGTGTCCGGAATGGCTACCAGAGATTCGATGATTAGCCAGCGGGAGGGGCATTTTCAAGGCCCCTTAAGTCGGTTCGCTTGGCGAGGAAGTCGGGAACAATTGACAAGCCAACTCTTTAAAGAGATAATGGTGGGGACGGATCGGGTAGCGGTGGAGGGAAGACTAAATGACTGTGTGGGGGACAGTAACAATGTGTGAACAAGAGTGACAGATAAGGATGCTAGCCTCATTCGTCTCTATCTAAACTAACTGTAAAGACAGCAGTATAAGTAAAACATAAACAATGAAACCTGATCCCTCCGGGGATCACCACAACTATCACTAACTCTCCATGCGTGCTTCCCTTTCCTCGTACACTCCCGTGATAACAAAGGAAAGAAAAGTATAGAGAATATACTACGGGTATGTCAATCTCTGAACCTCCACACTGAGATATCAAACTTTTGAACTCTCCACCCGACTCCCCAAAATTCCAAAATCTACAGATCCAGTCAATACTGCCAGATGCTGAGCCAAAGCCGCCCTGTCCGCGGAGTATTTTCGCCCCTCCTTTTTGCCCATTCCGCGCAGCATTATAGGGTGGTATTTGGTTGGCGGTATCTGATTTGCCAAGGTTGATGTCGTCTCGTATAAGTAGTGTTCCCACCACCCCCTCATACACATTCATAACAGGACAATGTAGTGGTGTTCCCCCGTATGAATCTGTTTTTTCGGGGCATCTTCGTCCTGCTTGAGGAGCATTTCCTCTAATTCCCTCGTGCCCATTCTGAGCAAACTATACGAGAGTTGTATTACCGGCGCAACTGTTCTCACTGATACCATAGCCTCCCATCCTCCAACAAACGAGCTCCAACCTCAACAATCCGCAATATAGACCATTGAACATCGAAGGCTCCCAGAAGTCAATACTCCGCGACACCACCCCTGTACACCCAGGAGGGTTTAATTGGTATGAGATTATGGCAGTTGTCAAATAGCCATTGATCCCAAGCGGCCAGTCCGGACCATGGTTCTGAAAAGCCTGGGTCGGTTTGGTCGAAATTCTCAGCGGCCGTCAAACCCGGCTGTGTCCAGACTACCCCAGAATCGGGTCTTGGCACCACCGAGATCAAAGCGGCCGGATGCCCAGGCAATCCGAAAATATCTATGAACAGCCTGCAGGCTTTCCACTCTAATCACTAGGGATAGAAGAACAACATACTCTAAGTGCTATAGATTTCGCTCTAACTTATGACATCTACTAATCAACCACCATGACACCCACATCTACCAAACCTTTTTTATGATAACATTCTTCACACCGACCCAACCACCCCCGGCGATTATGTATTACCGTAACGGAAGCATTTTTTATGAATAATTAGTCCTGTCGAATAATACCTGTAATATTAATAAAATTAGTAATGAAATACAAGTGATCAGTTGAAACATCGGCTTGCAGGTGAGCCAGGCCGGGCCCACCATGGTTTTGACCTCACTCCGGCCATACTCAAGACCGGAAAGACTTGCTTCTTGGGTTGACCGCGAATGGCTTTAGCACAAACAATTTGGCGCAATCTGAAAGGTCCCTTTTTGAGTGAACTCTCCAATATAAAAAATATTCGAGAAATGGTATCTCTTGCAGATTAGGAGAGGGGCTTGTCGCAAGAGTCCTAACCCTCTGCGAATTCAGCGAGGATAGGTTGGTATCATAGTTAATGTCGCTACTGGGGGAGGATTGTCGGTGTTGGGGTTTGGCAATCCCATTTCGGTTACCGGTGTGGAATTGTTTTCCGTATCGCGCCTTTAAGAATTGTGGTAAATTGACAAAGCAGGACTCGCAAATTATCGTGATTGTGACCTCCTATTAAACCGTAGGATAGTGTCACAGGGAATGGACTCGCTGGTATATCGTATCGCTAGGTAAAGAAGGGATGAGAAAAGCACACAAGAGTGGACCCAATTGCACGTGGGTGGAAGCGTTGTCTATTGCGTTGTTCTCTGCAGGTTGCCTTGTGCTAGCTAAGGTAGGAAGGTGGGGAGTGCTTAAGAGGACAAAATTCCCTGCCAAGCCTCACCCCCTTCTGTGACATGAAATTCTATGGAGCGAACACCCCATAGTACAGGACCTAACCCTTCTAACCTCTCACTCTCCCTCACCGGTAATGTACCGTACTAGGACGTGGCGCAGAAAATCGAGCTTACAATACGAGTCGGGAGCGGAAGGCGGCTCCGCATCCGAGATGCATATTCAGGCAGCCATGCCAAGACTCGCTTCCCCCACCATGTCTCGTCCGTCTGTCATACCAGAAAGCGTCTGTCGCCTACCATGGATTGTTATTCGTCTTTTTTTTTGAAGGATCGCATCGATGTTCAGCGAGGCTAACTGGAATCTAGATATCCATCAGTGGATAACTTGAGGTAGCTCCTAGGATTGTTGCATGCACCTACATTTCCGAAACCACCCACCTCGCTTACCGCATAACGTAGAAAATTTTTTTTAGCAGGCTCCAGTACTGTACTAGATCAATAAACCCTCTAAATTTACAAGTACGGTACGGAACTCGTACTCGTACAGTAGGGCTCTAATTTCGACGCAATTGTGCTCGAGTAGGTTACACCTCAGCCGCTCGCTGATTCAATGTAAAAGTGTGTGCTGGTTTTTGCCATACAAGTACTATGCAGGTAACTCCCGGAGGCTGTCCTCTTGACGAATCAGCCGCGATGCGTGGGGTGGGTTTAGGAGTGCACAAAAGTCTTTCCAATTCTTGGCGTAGTGGCTGGATCAATCACGTTCTCCGAGTGGTGGAGAGTGGTGGAGATTGCCGCGTAGCCAACCAGGGGAAATTCGGTTGACTTACCCAGTGTTACCAATGCAGTACTCACGTCCTACGCGTATTCTCCCACTCCACGCCGACCATGCCTATCCCTACGCACGTCTTCTAGCTCTTACTCCATCTGCGGTGGGGCGTTTAGCCTTGTGATAGCGACAAATGAACCCTCTTCGGAGCGGCTGATACTCGAGCACCATAATTCAATTCTCGACCCCACCCACCGTAGATACCGGTACGGTAGGGAAGCTACCCTTCCAAAAATTGTTCACAGCCACAAATTGTGGCAGCATTTATTAGTGGCACTTGAAAGGGGGGGACGAAGAAAGGCTTCGAGTCTTGCCCCGCCGTATGTACTAGTACGAACAGTACTGTACAGTACCCGAAAATCATCCACCACACCGGCGAGTCTGTGAGGGAATCGTACCTTCAACTTTGACTATCAGCTCCATTTTTCTATACCCTGACCTCTCCTACTCGCCTTCCCTCCCCTCATCCTCCCGACATCCCCGTGGAAAAGGTGGTTGCGGAGAGTGGCCGGTTACGAGACAGGTGGTGAGCTATAGGCTACAGTTGTGGGAAGAAAGCAAACAGCTGAGTCGGGGGTGATTGGGTACAACGCGGAAAGCAAAGTGTCTAATACCGTAGCCTTTGACCCGTACTTCTTGATCAGTACTTCTTCATATGATGACGCGATACCACCTGTCAGTAGCGGGGTCATTGTTATGGTTTCCCACCTTAATTGGTCTATCGGTTTCTCAGTCTGCTTGGTCGTTGGATCCTCAGAAACATCTTGCTCTGATGCTTAATCATATGTGTACCCCTCGCCCTGCCTCGTTCTCTTATTTCTTCCACCCGGGTGCCACCTGTTGTGCTTCGTGGATTTTACTAACAATTCATTTTCAATTCGATAGCCGCTGTGGTTAACAGTACCATCTACACCATCGGAGGAACAGCCATCTACTGGACCCCGGAATCGACTGCCTTTTCGAATGTCTCTAATAACAATAATTCTGCTTATATCCTGGTAACGGGCAGTGAGTTATCCCTTCCTCAGTGTCTCGGTCTGCCAAGGTTATACCTGTTCACAGATTAACAAACGAACTTCTTCAGATTCGCTTCTACGAGCGCTCGATCTCTCGAAGCCTGTGGATTTTGAAGCCGAATTCTCGGACACAACAGAGGTCATCTCAGAGCTCCCCTTCAAAATCCCACTCGTCAAGCGTGGCGCGCTCTGGGCAGACCAAAACACAATATACTACTGGGGTGGAGAACTAGAGTGGGAATCCATATACCTCGACGGGGCGTTCCAGAATACCACGAAGGAGTGGCCGGACCCTATGAAGTACTACACTTATGACCTCAGTCAGCCGAGGGGGTTTGGGACTTGGAAAACTGTCTCGATCTCGGAGGCTATGGGGTCGGACACGTTGATCAGCTCCCCGGGTTATGGTGAATCCACTTACGCTGCCGAGGCAAGGAAGGGATTCTACCTTGGGGGGTTTATGGCTAGGTATCTGTTGAAGAATAAGGACGGGTCGAATGCAACTAGTAGCAGTGGTACTTTCTTCCGCGACGTGAACTCGATGGTCGTGTTCGATGCTGCGACGAATGTGTGGAAGAACGAGACTATGGTTCCGGAGTTATATGGCTTCCGTGAAGGGGTTATGGTGTATGTTGCAGGGGTTGGAGAGAAGGGTATATTGGTTAGAATGGGGGGGGAGTATTTTCTTGGCAATCATGGATTTGTGAGTGTTACCTTCATTCTCAGTCACATATCCATCTCAGCGGTTGAACATATATGTTGCCATTCAATAGGGAAGGGAGGGGTTTCTCTAACATATTTCCATCGTATAGGTCAGCTTTGATACTGTATACGTCTACGACATCGCCACCGGAGTTTGGTACCGCCAACCAACTACCTCCAAAACAGGCATCTTCCCCGAAAGCCGCATTGGGGGATTTTGTGCCGGGGCCGTCGCGGCCCCGGACAAGACCAGCTTCACAATCTATATCTATGGGGGATCCTACCTAAACAAGTATATAAAGAAAACTTGGGCCTTAACAATGCCCTACTTCCACTGGCTTCCCGTGCGCTCCACTGACGAGCCGGAACACGGGCGCTCTGCTACGACATGCCACACAGTCGGCGGACAACTTGCTATGGTTCGTGGTAATGGGGAGCAAATATATCGAGGCGATACGAATGGCGGGACGTACTTCTACGATATGACGAACCTTACTTGGTCCCTTAAGTATCGGCCTTCAGAGTATCGAGTGCCGAAGGCCATCTACGATGTTATCGGTGGAAAGTAAGATCTTCTCCCCCTTCGGATCTCTTTCCTATGCTATGTGTGCTGGGGGTTAACAGTTACGAAAAGTGGAGAAGGGGGTGCCACTCTCACTAGCCCAGCAGACAACAAAGGTTTTGACGGAGGCCTAGGTAGGCTATTCGCCGCAGCGGCGAACCGCACTAATTCTGCCAACACCGGCACAGGAAGTCCTAGCTCCGTTGCTCGTGGAAGTTCTAGCTCAACGGGTGCGATTGTTGGGAGTGTCATTGGCGGCGTCGCGGCTCTTGTTGCTATCGGGGCGGGAATCTGGATGCTCAAGCGCAATCGACGCAAACGCGCGAACACGCCAAGGGAACACGAGGCTCGGGTTGTGCGCCCCGGGAGCCCAGCCACGGGAGCGGGAGGGGACCTGCCCCCACGGGATCACGGGGGGTTTGCCCTGTGGACATGATATGGATAGCGTGCCCGCCTGATACCATTGCCGTTATACCGGCTAAGCAGCCGAGGAGCACAAGAAGGGACATGTGGATTGGGTTCTTACAAAAGGAAAATGAATGGCGGGGAAATTAGGAGAAGGATTTGCCCAAAATTCAACTACACGAGGACGAACTATTTCATTTGCATAGGCCACCATACCTATCCTTAATCCTCCAAGCATGCTCCCATTCCTCCGCACACTTCCGTGATAACAAGGGACAAGCATGTCTAGCTAGAGAATCTATTTTGTAAATATCTGAGCCTCTACACTTATCTATCGAACTTCTGAGCTCTCCGCCAGAGTCCCGAAGCTTCCACAATGTACTCCAATCAATCAACATCCATATAGAACCTGCACCATCTACCAAATAGATATCTATGGAGCAAACAGAATCCCCGAAAAGCGCCACAACAACCCATAAACCAATACCTCCTTCGCACCGGCCGGCCTAACTGAGCCCATGAGATGCTAGATATGATCGACAGATATAACAGCTAATGAGATACAGTACCCAAAATTTAGTGTCAAAAAATGAAAAGTAAGTGCCAGCAGCTAGCCTTTTAGGGGCTATCAATAGACCGCTTTTAGGTTAGCCTATTCTCGAGTATCATGACTTAATTCTCGACACCAAAGATTCCATGTGGTTAGGCTACTTTTGCAACTATTATTCTCTGCAGCATATCATAACAGCATTTATGGGTGGAACTTAAGAATCAGGGAAGAGAAGGAAAGGTTTAGCGTGACAGCGCTGATGTACGGACAGTACTAGGCAGTTTCTCCAGGAATCATTCCTTTACTCGATTGTCTCTTCGGGCTTTTACGTTTGAACCTTCTCTGACTTGCTTGTCACCGCCATTCTTTCTTACATTCTACTCTACTTCTCGCCCTCTCCCTTCTCCCTTCCCCATTATAATATCCCAGTTGGAGCGTTGGCTGCCGAGAGTGGTAGGAAGGAAGCAAACATGCGAGTCGGGAGTGATTGGGTACAACACGGAAAAACGAAGTTCTAATACTGCAGCCTTTGGGCAGTACTTCATACAATGTGCAATACCCCCCATTGGTAGCGGGGTCGCTGCTATTTCTTTCCACTTTAATCGGTCTATCAGTTTCTCGGCCTACTTAGACGTTAGATCCCTATAAATACCTCGCCATGATGTACTAGTATTGTCGTATGTGTTTGTACTGGCTTTGGCTTCTGTCCTTCTTTTGCGCCACCCTGGTGGAAGTAATTAATTATTTATCGTGGGCTTTACAATTTATTCGAAATCTGACAGCGGCTATGGCCATCAGTGTCAATCCACCATCGGAGGAAGAGCAATCTACTAGACCCTACAATCGACTGTCTCTTCGATCGTCCCATGCAACAATAATTCCGTTTATGTCCTAAGTGCGGTCAATGAATTATCCTCCCTCCTTAAGCAATGTCTCGCTCTGCCAATATTTTTTTTTTCACGTATTCGTAAGCAAACTTCCCCAAGTTAGTTCCAACAAGCGCTTGTTGAGGGCATTGGGGAGAAGAGTATTGGTTTGTCAGAATGGGGGGGGGGGGTGCTAAGAAATACTCGTGTATGAGTGGGTGGGTATTCCCTTGATTCTCCGCCACATTCATAGAGGAAGCTGTATGTATACACGGTGGCTCACTAGCGGGGGGTATCGCTAACATATTTCCATCCGTCAGTTCGGTTTCGAAATTGTCTACATCTACGGACGTGGCTGACAGAGCTTGGTACCACCAACAAAACTACTTCCCAAACAAACACCTATCCGGGGAGCAGCTTCGGAGGATTATGCAACGGGGCCGTAACAGCCCCCGGACAGGGATATCTTAACAATCTACATATGGGGGAGAGGACCATCAACCGATGCGATTACTAGGGGTGTCATTGGTGGCGTCGCGGATCTTGCAGCTACAGCTGCGGGTATCCAGATGCTCTCGCGTCGTTGCCGTAGAGGCGCGAGGACCCACGGGAAACAGGACGCTAGCGTTGGACGTCCCAAGAGCCGAACCATGGGAACGGACGGGGACCCGCCCACCCAGGGTGAGGGGTGTTTTGCCCGATGGACATGAGATGGACAGCATGCCGGTACCACAACAGGTACACGGGCTAGAAAGCACAGGAATACCAGGAGGTATGCAAAAATAGGAGTCGTACGAAAGGAAAATGAGTGACGGGGGAAATGGGAGAAGGAGTTACCCAAAATTCAAGGGCATGAGTAAGAACTATTTCATTTATAGCAGTAGGAATGCCAAAAAAAAAAAAACTCATGGATTAGAAAAGGGATGCGCTACCCAGGGTATAGATGTTTTAGGAGGACGGCTACTAGTTGTTGAATCCTCTGAATCGCTCTGTCAGTAAATTCCCTCCACAATATCAGATTTGCTCATACATATTTCCCCAGGGAACTCTAAGTATCTATACGGAGGTATAGCCCCTAAGTATTGTATATTTCACTAGCAAGGGGGGTTTGGCTAGCGTGGGCAGAAGCATGGAATTGGGTAGGAGGACTACCTAATTGAGTATGATGACTACCCTATTCATTCCCTGACCCCCGCCAGCGGAACACCAGTCCTTAGTAAAATATACAATACTTAGGGGCTATACCTCCGTAGAAATCGCTACATCTAGGACATGTACTATACAGTTTATATTGAAATTTTTGCGATTTTTCTTAACCCCTATATATTTTTTCTTGGTCCTTTGATCTTCGATAAATTCGTTTAGACTTATAATCATTCCCTTTCAGGTGTCTCAGGGTTTTGAATGTTCATAAAGATGTACTTAGAGGGGTTTTAGGAGCCAAACATGCTTGCGATTTGATTTCCTTCAGAATTTGTACACTGTTACCTAATTATCATCCTTATCTACGCAAAGGTCATCAGCTGCATCAGTAAAAATGATAGAACTGCACCTAATGCATGCGCACTGCGTTCTGATTTATTCCGTGCAACAGTGTCTGCCACCTCTAGGAGTGCAGTTCTTGACATATCCCATTGCCTTGCGGGACACGCAGAATGGGGACATTCCGTGATAAGTAAATTTTTATGATATCGCACGAGATACTACTCGTCCGAATGCTGTGGTTAGCCCCCACAACCCACGAATGCGCGGTGGATCGCGAGGGTGGGAATTCCTCCAGAACGCCCGACAACTCAATGTAGCTTTGTGGCTCAACATAGTAACTTTGTGGCTCAAGGTCACTCCGTGGTTCGTCATCACTTTACGGTTTAGTGTCTCTTGGGATACACTGGGTTCGTCCTATTGCCTTCTACAAAGTGACCCCAGCGATATATTTTCTTTCCTTTCGTTTCTGGATCAATTTTTAGCGAAGAATGGTTTTACAAAACGTAATAGAACCGTTACATTAGAATTTACGCTCAGCCATAGAGGCTTGCTAAGTACCAAAGTGATGTGAGGTCACAAAGTTACTATTGAGCCACAAAGTGACGTGAAGTGGTCGGGCGCTCTGGGAGGTGTCGCTACTCTGCATTCTCACCAGATTATACTCGATTACCGTCAATTATCGACACCACTGGGGGTAGGTGGGCTGCTTTTGCGAGTGCTGCACGTGTAGTATTATTCCTAGCCGCAAATATTGACAGAACTTCTTGGTGAAGTTTGGAAAGGGAAGCGGAGCTGAGGCTTAGCATCACCCCCTGCCGTATCGCCTAGCTTTCTCATAGTACTGTACCCGGAAATCCTCTGATGCACCCACCCCTCTCTCGTGGAATCGCTCCTCCTTCTTGATCCCCCCCGCTTCCCCTTCCCCATTAGGACCTTTAACTTTGATCGCCACTCCCACCCCTATTTTACCTTCACCTATCCTACTCGCCTTCTTTCACCATTCTTCCTTCTCCCTTCTAATATTCCTGCCGGGACGCGGGTTGTTGAGAGTGGCTAGTTAGCGGAGGGGCAGTGAGCTCCTTTGGTAGGAAGGAAGCATACATGTGAGTTGGAAGTGATTGGGTGCAGCACGGGAAACACAAAGCTTAATACCGCAACCTTTGATCAGTACTTACACGATGGCGCGATACCACCCATTAGTAGCGGGGTGGCTGTTATGGCTTTCAACGTTAGCCGGTCTAACCGTTTCTCAGTCTGCTTGGACGTTAGATCCTCAGAAATACCTGGCCCAGATGTTTAATCACATGTGTTTGTACTCCCCATTCCAGCTTTGTTTCTTGCTCCGTTCTATCGGTCCCGCGAATTCTTTATCATTGATTTTCCTGACAATGTATCTGCGATCTGACAGCGGTTATGGTCAACAGTACCATATACACCATTGGAGGAACAGCCCTATACTGGACTCCAAGCTCCACTGCCTCTTCGATCGTCTCTGCCAACAATAATTCCGTTTATATTATAAGAACAGCCAGTGAGTTATTCTCCCCCGCTCCCCAATTTCTGGGTCTGCCATGATTGTATTATTTCGCGCATTAACAAGCAAACCTGTGCAGATGGGTTCCTACGAGCCCTCGACATCTCGAAACCTCTCGACTTTGAAGCCGAGTTCTCAGACACAACGGAGATAATCTCCGAGCTTCCCTTCACAATTCCACACGTCGCGCGTGGCGCGCTCTGGGCAGATCAAAACACTTTATACTACTGGGGTGGAGAGCTGGTTTGGGAATCCGTATACCTGAACGGGGTGTTCCAGAATGGGACGAGGGAGTGGCCCGACCCTATGAAGTACTACACTTATGACCTCAGCCAGCCAAGGGGGTTTGGGGTGTGGAAATCCCTCTCGATCTCGGAGGCTATGGGGTCGGATGCTCTGACCAATTGCCTCAGTTATGGCCAACCTGCTTACGTTGCTGAAGCGAGGAAGGGGTTCTACCTTGGGGGGGTCATGTCTAGGCATGACATAAAGAATATAGACGGGACGAATGCAACTAGGGGTGGTTTTGCTTTCTACGATGTGAACTCGATGGTCGTGTTCGATGCTGCGACGAATGTGTGGAAGAACGAGAGTATCGTTCCGGAGTTAAATGGCTTACGTGAAGGGGTTATGGTGTATGTTGCAGGGGTCGGAGAGAAGGGTATATTGGTTAGAATGGGGGGGGATTATAATAATGGCACTTATGGGTTTGTGAGTGTTCCCTTGATTCTCCGTCACATATTCATCTCGGCGGTTGGATATATATATTGCCGTTCAATAGGGACGTTCAATAGGGAAGGGAGGGGTTTCGCTGACATATTTCCATCGTACAGGTCAGCTTTGACACTGTCTACGTCTACGACATCACCGCAGGAGTTTGGTACCGCCAACCAACTACCTCCAAAACCAAAATCTTCCCGGAAAGCCGCATTGGG
This sequence comes from Tuber indicum, assembly GCA_006112555.1. NCBI lineage: Eukaryota > Fungi > Ascomycota > Pezizomycetes > Pezizales > Tuberaceae > Tuber > Tuber indicum. The sequence goes on from VBSK01000159.1 coordinate 770,319, forward strand.
GCATTCTGTGCCGGGGCCGTCGCGGCCCCGGACAAGTCTAGCTTCACAATCTACATCTATGGGGGATACAACCTAAACGGGTATATAAAGAGAACTTGGGCCTTGACAATGCCCTACTTCCACTGGCTCCCCGTGCGCTCCACTGGAGAGCCGGAACACGGACGCTCTACTACGACATGCCACACTGTCGGCGGACAACTTGTTATGGTCCGTGGCCAGGGGAAGCAAGATAATCGCGGCGATACCAATGGCGGGACGTACTTCTACGATATGACGAATCTTACTTGGTCCCTTAAGTATCGGCCTTCAGAGTATCGAGTGCCGAAGTCCATCTATGATATTATAGGTGGAAAGTAAGCTTCTTCTCTCCTCCCTTCTGCTCCGCTTCAAATACTGTGCATGATGGGAATTAACGATCACTCAAAAGTGGACAAGGCGGTGCGATAATCAATGGCCCGGCAGATGACAAGAACTTTGCTGGAGGTCTGGGCAGACTCTTTGCCTCAGCAGCTCCCACCACTCATACCTCTAGTAGCGTAATCCCTAACTCAACCAGTAGCGTAAACCCTACCTCAGGTACTGGAATCCCTAGCCCAACCAAGGGTGGAGGTTCCGGCCCGACCGGCGCGATTGTTGGGGGTGTCATTGGTGGTGTCGCGCTTCTTGCGGGATTTGGAACTGGTGTCTGGGCGCTCTTACTCCTTCGCCGTAGGATCGCGGGCACGGTCGCGGGAGGGGGAAGTATCCATGGACACCAGGAGAATTCACTCATGGGAATGGCCGAGAACGCGCCAGCCCCAGATCACAGGGGGAATCCGCATTTGGGGTATGAGATATATAACGGGCCCCTACCGCAACCGGCACCCGAGCTAGACAGCACGAGAGTATAAGGAGGGACACATAAATACGAGCCTAATAAAAGAAAACCAAATCACAGCGAAATTGCAAGAAGGATTTACCCAAAATACAATAGCATGAGTACGAAGCATTTTGATTTATAGCAGTAGGAATACATACAGAAGTCGCGATTTGGAGGAAGAGGTGTGCTACTTAGGGTAGGATGTTTCAAGACAACCTTGGCAGGGTTTGAGAATGACGCAGTGATTTCATTCCAATTTTTATTGTGGCTAAAATGTTTGAAAGTGAAATAATGAAGATTTAGCACAACACCCTGTAGCTTCATATATTCTCTTTGCTTCTCACCAATTTTATGAATCCTATCAAGCGGAATTTTGTGTATAAAAGCCAAACTATTTATACCAGGAACGGGTCTACCATGCTGGTTGTTGCAATTTCTTAATCGCTTTATCAGTCTCTCCCCAATATTATATATCATAGTTTCATACCCGATGTTTCGGAGAGCCCTAAAGATCGCAGACAAACAACCGCGACAGCAACTATAAAAAGGGAAGTTGGTTCTTGACACTCCTCTTCTAATAGCTTCTCATCTATACTTCTCAGATCTCGAATCTTATTGATCCTAATTTACGACGAAATGGCGGACGACAACCATCACATGGCGAAATGGCGAAGAGGCAATGCACAGTAAGTCTGAGCAAAAGTAATGATCGTTCGAGCATGACGTCGAAACTGGGGAAGCTTGTCCGCTCCCATTCGGCCCTCGCTTGACACTACGAGTATCAATCCATCAAACAAACCACTAAAGCAACCATTTCTTGCTTGTTTACTTTAGGTCTTATTTTACTATTTGTCAGCTGTGAGATTTTTGTTCATCCCACTTATGCCGGTGATGCTTTTGTATTTACACATCACTTGTCTCTTCCCAAGGCAGCTAAAGAGGATAGTTAAGCTGATTAATGCTAAAGTTTCTGATGGCTGAAGGCGATGCAGTCAATCCCATTGTGTTGTGGTTTCATATATATCAGGTTGGGGCACATTGGCGAGAATGTAGTTATGTTTTGTGAGCCAATGGGACTGGTTTAGGGTGGTATATAAGTGGGCAACTGCCGTGATATTTGTGTAGGCCATACCATCTTGGCATATCGTCTGTCTAGTTTGTGTGTATGCTTAGTATCATACCACAGTTGACCCCCCCCCCCCAAGCCATCCAATGGGTTGACCCGGGTTGACAAAGGACAGACCCAACCCAACCCAACGAAGCATGACCCGGGTTGACCCAACGAACCCATTGGGTTCATGACCAAGAATAATCAAATATGGACTAAAATTATAATATTCCGGTGCATTATGAGACCGGAATTCTTGTGATAATATAGGATGAATCAGAAATTAAGACGGTACTTCATGGTGATATTGAACATTGCTGATACTGCAAAGCGGGTGGCGGTCGCAGACACTTCCTAATGGCTAGGCCAAGCTGGGAAGCAGACTATCCGCATTGGTAACTTAACCTTTCAGCCGCCACGATTCTACTAGCAGGGGAGCACGTTTCAGAATTTGGTGCGCTTTGATAATAGTTTCCATGGTAATGGGAATTCTGCGGCTACAAAGCAAAGCTAGTGAGCCATCATGGGTTCGTTGGGTAACCCGGGTTCGGCCCAATTCAACCCAACCCAACCCAAAGAAGCTAAATCCCGCACCCGACCCAACGAACCCAACCCAACCCAAGGAACAGCCCGGGTTAACCCACCCAAGGCCAGACCCATTGGAGGGGTTGCCCCCCCCCAGACGAATAGAAAAACAATACTTGCTTCTACTGAACGCGCTTCCTCTATACACATATACGCACACAAATCCCACTCCCTCCCGATTGCTATGTGATACCTCCATTGGAACGTCCTCTCCAACATCTGAGTATTGTAGCGATTTTAGTCGGTATACGGCCACCATTGCGCAAATGTGCAAAGAGGATATTGAGCCGAAAAAAGAAACAGTGCTACAATGAAACTTGGGATACACTGGCTTCTTCCTGTCGCCTTCTACAAAGTGACCTTAACGGTATTTTTCCTTGCGTTTCTGGACCAATTTTAGGGACGAAGGTTTACAAAACATAAGAAAACGGTTACATTAGAATCCACACTCAGCCACAGGGTCCTGTTAAGTCTCCAAGCGATGTGAGGTCACAAAGTTACGTTAGGTTGTCAGGTGCTCTAGGGGGGTGTCGCTATCCGGCATTCTTACCACGTTATAGGACGCCATAAAGAGCCTGGGGGTGTTGTAATGGTTATTGTGTAACATGACATCTAGCGGAATAGGTCGTGCTTTTTCTGAACTAGTACTGCGGTACCGGTAGTTTCATTCTCGCTTAGTCCTTTGCCGGCTAAGTTTTCGCCAAGGGTTGGGTCGAAGGATTATTGATTGATCATTACTCCGGGGTGGAGAGAAGTTAGGCTCACTTTCAGAACGAGCATGGCATGCGCGCGGAAACAAAAATTAGGCCATTCCGGTGATAATTCACAACAATGTGTAGTTCCCCTTCTAAGCATCTGCTCATCTCTTGATTCTCGAATGCTTGACAGCTACTAAGACTCTCTGCGCATATATCTTACAAACCGATTCGAGTTACAGGTATACCAATAATACCAGTGTCTAAAGTATTGAGGGAGCTGACAACTCTCTGCATTTTAGTTTTAAGATACAAATAGCCAAAATGTGGCAGATAAGGTGTGGGGCTTACTGTAGAGATAGAGGTGGATATTGGAACAATGTTTTCTCAGCATACGGTAAAACCGAACCCAGCATACTTCTGGATTCCAATGGTCCTGACACTAATGCAGACTAATGCAAATTGGCAGAGCTCAGTAGGAAATGAGACTAGATGTAACAGAATCCTATTATCTCTTACTATTATAACTAGCTTGTTATTGCTACTTATTAGTTCTTGCATACCTAGGACTGTACCTAGTAGCATATATGTTCTTTTATGCTTAGGCTTGCCTAGGTGGTTATGATTTTCTTGTTTGCTTATTTGTATATACTTTTGTTATGCTATTACCCACTTGGGTATTTTCTAGTACTACGGTTACTACTAGACTTGCACATTGGTAGTGACTGCTTGTTTTATCGTGTTTGGATTGCATTACTTGTTTAGTTAGTTTTATCCTATTGCTTTAAGTTCACTTCTTTAGGATTCACTTTGTTTTAACTTTCCGTAATATGTAACAAATATTCATTTTTCTTATACAGCCTATTATTGTTATGTTTTCTAGCTACAATCTTTTACATTTAGGAGCACATAATCCCTTAAGGATTTAATCTCTCAAGCTGTGCAGGAATACCCTGCTTAATATACTACAAGTTGAATGGTCACATTATATCTGCCTCAGTTTTACTATATCCTTAGAAGAATATCGATCTACACTTCACATGCTAATATGATGCTATCCTAATGGCGCCCACATATTTCTCAGAGATTCTTATGACACTTAGGAATAGGTTACATTGGGGTCCGATAATGACTACTATAAGGTCACCAAACAAGTTCTTATATTTTTAGTTCTTTTGAGTATCTTTTCTGAAAATAATACAGCGTGCCTTTTCTTGTAGTCTTAGACAGTGATCCCAAGCGGCCAGTCCGTCCGGCTTTAGCTTCGGCCGGACTGGCCCAGGCTTTTTTACCGATGGCCTGGCCGGACTGCGGGAAACCGCAGTCTTCAAAACCATAGCCTGGCCCGGCCTGGGCATCTGGCGGCTTTGACCAGTGTTGCGCCAAGCAATTTGTGGAACCGAACCTCCTGGACTTACAGTACTCGGGTATTTTCGTTTAAAAAGTCACTCCCAAGTACCAGGTTATGATCTAAATTACCCATCTCTAAACCATCACGGTAGGATAAATTAATAGTAATTGGATGTATGGTCTTGCGGAAGGCAATCAAACATTCAATAGTTGAAGAGATATGAGTATCGTGGTGATTGACCAGCTGGTTCCATTTAATTAGGAGTTTAAGCGAGATTCACGCCACCGGTATCGTGGTATTATTACCCATATCAGCAACAAAAAACATCAAGCGGGCTGGCCCTTCGCAGATAACTTCTGGTTTTCAGGGGATCTGGCGGCTTTACCTGGGAATCTGGCGGCTTTGCCTGGGCATCTGACGGCTTTGGCCAGGGTTGTGCCAAGTCTCGACCCGGCGGTTGCCTGGGCGCCGCCAGGCTTTGGCGGCCGCCCAGAATTTCGACCGGACTGGCCCAGGCTTTTTAAAACCACGGCCGGACTGGCCGGACTGCCGGCCCACAGTCCGGACCATGGTCTGGACTGGCCGCTTGGGATCACTGCTTGAAGATTCCTAGTAGTGCTTGTTATGGCATTGTTTCGTTCGCCTGTTAGTGTAATCGATGGGTGACAAGATGAGGCTTTGCTGGTGTTTGATGTGAGGTTGGTCACATACCAGAGAGACTTGGGCTGATTGTTTTTGTACTAAGCCAGCAGAGTAGTTTAATGACATTGATGACTCAGGTCGATATACGAGATCTGTATGATACCTTAAACAGATAAATTCTAGGGTTTTGAGAAAGTCATGCCTATTCCTAGCGTGCTACCAGCCTATGTTCTATTCTACCTTCTACTTCTTGCTCTCCATAACTGGCGGACCCGCTTGAATTTACCGGGATGCTAGGCAGACACAACTAGCAATGAATAAGATACCTCAACCTTTGGAGTCGAACGATCAAGGGTATATGTGGGTATTTGGTTCTATAATAAGCATTGATGAACTCTTTTCAGGGTAACCTATAGTCGAGTACCGTCAGTTCTCGACACCACCAGAAGTAGGTGAACTGCTTTTGCAAGTAACCTACTTGTGTACAGTGTTCGCAACGGGGCAGTCCGTCCGACCTGGGCTAGGACGAGGACGGACGACATTTGGTCGTCCCGTCCGGTCTTTTTGTCAATCTGCCCCATAAGTGAGAATGAAGGACGAGGACGGACGACATTGTGTCGTCCCGTCCCGTCATTTTCGGAACTTGCCCGACAATTTAGAGCTAAGGACTGTTCCCCCTGCTGTCCCCCACAAAATCATCTCGTGCTCCAGATGCAAAACCGAGTGATAATGAATGCAGAGGGATGAAGAGAGTAACTTACAGCGAGCACATCCCAAGCGTGTTTTTCTATCTATTGTTGTGTACTCCGATCCATTTTCTGGGAAATAAACCCAACTCATGCGAACTCGCCTTTTCCGTTCATATATTCTTCTTTGAGACCCCCCCCACACCCATCCTCCCCGTGATTACTTCCGACAGTGGGAGTTAAAAGTCCACTTGGAGCACTACTTAGTGCACTACCCGGACTACTTCCCCGACTACCCTCGATTGGATGTGCTGAAATGGTTGTGAGACACGCACTATTCGTAAGTCCAGAAACCACATCAATATCAAAATCCCAGATTGTATCCTGTGATACTGTCGCTTCATCCTCCTGTGACATAGAAACAGCAATGGAGATTCAATACTAAAGAGTGCGGAGCGGAATGCGTTGAGGTAATTGAGATTAAAGGGTTGGATATTGCGGTATCTGATAGATTCTGCTCTCATATTTCTACCTTAGAGCAAGTCCATTCTTCTATTTATCTCCCCCCGCCTGCCTCTATCATATTGCTATATCATTTGGCGACCTTAGCATTATTCTCAGAGGGTGTGGGAATACAGCGTGGATAGGATGGATTTGATAGTACCTGGCCAGCACCCACAGTCCCCGGTCGTCCCCCGTCGTCCCCCGTCGTCCCCCACCGTCCGACCGTCACCTGCCGTCCCCTATCGTCACCTGCCGTCCCCCGTCGTCCCCTAGCTGAAGTTGTCTCAGACTGTGGGGCTTGTCGTCCTCCCTAATGACGGCCGCCCTGGGAGCTTGAGGACGAGGACAGACTACAGTTTGCCGTCCCGTCTCGTCCGGGGGTCTTGGCAGTCCCCCCGCCGGGCCCGACGGGGGCCCCGGACGGCTGAGAACACTGCTTGTGTATGGTTATAAAGGGTGGTAAAACAGATTGGCAAGATCTCATGGGGTAGTTGGCAGTTGGTCGGTAATAGTGGAAAACTGCAAGGCCTGGTTGACGTGAGCCACCCGGAGTGGATACCAGGTCGATAATATTACAAACTGGATGAGGGTGCTCGGGTAGTGTAAGGTAAGATTCATGAAATTGGGTTCAGCACAGACTAGGTCCCATAGGTATTGCTTGGTATTATGAGTAGTTCTTCAGAAGCTCCAATCCGTATCCCTAGAGGAAAGAAAGCAGTAATGCAACCGGTCTGGATTTCTGACTTCTACAAAGCCATGTTTCATTCCACCTTGTTTATGGATCGATCGACATAATCCCCGCTTCGCCGCTAAAGGATTTCTGCCCTTTATGACCATCCGCGAGCTCGGCATTATCCCCAGCCGCAAAGGTTGAAAGAACCTATTTGTGAAGCTTGGAAAGGAAACGGGAGTTGAGGCTTAGCACCACCCCCCCCGCTGCATCGCCTAGCTTTCTCATAGTACCCGAAAATCCCCTGACGCACCCACCAGTCGGTCGTGGAACCGCGCACTCTTGGTTCTCCCTCCTCCCCCTTCCCCATTCGGACCGTTAACTTTGATCGCCACTTCCATTTCTATTTTACCTTCACCTATCCTACTCGCCTTCTTTCACCTTTCACCTTTCTCCCTTCTAATATCCTTGTTGGGACACTAGTTGTTGGGAGTGGCTAGTTAGCGGGGGAGCTGTGAGCTCCTGTTGTAGGAAGGAAGCATACATGTGAGTTGGAAGTGATTGGGTGCAGCACGGGAAACACAAAGCTTAATACCGCAACCTTTGATCAGTACTTACACGATGGCGCGATACCACCCATTAGTAGCGGGGTGGCTGTTATGGCTTTCAATGTTAGCCGGTCTAACCGTTTCTCAGTCTGCTTGGACGTTTGATCCTCAGAAATACCTGGCCCAGATGTTTAATCACATGTGTTTGTACTCCCCATTCCAGCTTTGTTTCTTGCTCCGTTCTATCGGTCCCGCGAATTCTTTATCATTGATTTACCTGACAATGTATCTGCGATCTGACAGCGGTTATGGTCAACAGTACCATATATACCATCGGAGGAGCAGCACTATACTGGACACCAAGCTCCGCTGCCTTTTCTCAAGTCTCTGCCAATAATAATTCCGTTTATATTTTAAGAACAGCCAGTGAGTTGTTCCTCAATTTCTGGCTCTGACAAAATTGTATTATTTCGCACATTAACAAGCAAACCTCCGCAGATGGGTTTCTACGAGCCCTAGACCTCTCGAAACCCGTGGACTTTGAAGCCGAATTCTCTGACACAACGGAGATAATCTCCGAGCTTCCCTTGACAATCCCACACATCACTCGTGGCGCGCTCTGGGCTGATCAAAACACTTTATACTACTGGGGTGGAGAGCTGGAGTGGGAATCCATATACATGAACGGGGTGTTCCAGAATTGGACGAGGGGGTGGCCGGACCCTATGAAGTACTACACTTATGACCTCAGACAACCAAGGGGGTTTGGTGTGTGGGAAACCCTCTCGATCTCGGAGGTTATGGGGTCGGATGCTCTGACCAGTTGCCTCAGTTATGGCCAGTCTGCTTACGTTGCTGAAGCGAGGAAGGGGTTCTACCTTGGGGGGGTCATGGCCAGGCATCAGTTGAAGAATAAGGACGGGTCAAATGCGACTAGCGGTGGTCTAATGTTCTACGATGTGAGCTCAATGGTCGTGTTCGATGCTGAGACGAATGTGTGGAAGAACGAGACTATCGTTGCTGAGTTAAATGGCTTGTGGGAAGGAGTTTTGGTCTATGTTGCAGGGGTTGGAGAGAAGGGTATATTGGTTAGAATGGGGGGGGAATATGATAATAGCACTCGCGAATTCGTGAGTGTTCCCTTGATTCTCCGCTACACATTCATCTGGGCCGTTGGATATATATTGCCGTTCAATAGGGACGTTCAATAGCGAAGAGAGGAGTTTCGCTAACCTATTTCCATCATACAGGTCAGCTTTGACACCGTATACGTCTACGACATCGCCGCCGGAGTTTGGTACCGCCAACCAACTACCTCCAAAACAAACATCTTCCCAGAAAGCCGCCTTGGAGGATTCTGCGCCGGGGCCGTCGCGGCCCCGGACAAGACCAGCTTCACTATCTATATCTATGGGGGATTAGACCTAAGCGGGTATATAAAGAGAACTTGGGCCTTGACAATGCCCTACTTCCAATGGCTCCCCGTGCGCTCCACTGGCGATCCAGAACACGGACGCTCTCTTACAACATGCCACACTATCGGCGGACAACTTGTGATGGTCCGTGGTCATGGGGAGCAAGTAAATCGCGGCGATACGAATGGCGGGACGTACTTCTTCGATATGACGAATCTTACTTGGTCCCTTAAGTATCGGCCTTCAGAGTATCGTGTGCCGAAGGCCATCTACGATGTCATCGGTGGGAAGTAAGCATCTTCTCTCCTCCCTTCTGCTCCGCTTCCAATACTGTGCATGATGGGAATTAACGATCGCCAAAAGTGGACAAGGTGGTGCCATTATCAAGAGCCCGAAATACGACCAGAACTTTGCTGGAGGTTTGGGCAAGCTCTTTGCCTCAGCACCTCCCGCCAAACATGCCTCTAGTGGTGTAATCCCTAGCTCAACCAGCAGCGGAACCCCTAGCTCAACCAGTAGCGCAGGTTCTCGTAGAGGAGGTTCTCATCCGACCGGTGTGATCGTTGGGGGTGTCATTGGTGGTGTCGCGCTTCTTGCGGCATTTGGAACTGGTGTCTGGGCGCTCTTACTCTTTCGCCGTAGGATCACGGGCACGATCGCGGGTGGGGGAACTATCTATGGACACGAGGAGAACTCATTCACGGGAATGGGTGAGAACGCGCCAGCAGCGGATCACAGGGAGAATCCGCATTGGGGGTATGAGATATATAACGGGCCCCTACCGCAACCGGCGCCCGAGCTAGACAACACGAGAGTATAAGGAGGGACACATAAATAGGAGCCTGATAAAAGAAAACTAAATGACGGCGAAATTGGAAGAAGGGTTTGCCCCAAATACAATAGCATGAGTACGTACGTTTTATTTATAGCAGTAGGAATACATACAGAAGTCGCGGATGGGCAGAAAAGATGCACCACTTAGGGTAAGATGTTTCAAGATCGCCTTGGCAGAGTTTGAAAATGCGGCAGTGATTTCATACCAATTTGTATTGTGGCTAAAAAGTTTGAAAGTGAAATAATGCAAACGGAATTGTGTGTGGAAAAGTCACACTATTTATCCCAGGAAGATGTCCACTGGCTGTTACCATCTCTTAATCGCTTTATCAGTCACCCTCCCCAATGATATCATATCATTTCATACCCGACGTTTCAGAGAACCCTAAAAAGCCCAGACAAACAAAGGCTACAGCAACCATAAAAATGCATCTTGGTCCTTGACAATGTAGGCCCTCCTCCTCTATCAGCTTCTCGCCCATACTTCTCACATCTCGAATTTCATTTATCCTAATATACGACGATACGGCGGACGACAACCATCACATGGCGAAATGGCGAAGCGGCGATGCACAGTACAACTGAGCAAAAGTGCTGATCGTTTGAGCATGACATTGGAGGTTGGAAAAGCTTGTCCTTTCTCATTCGGCCCTCGCTTGACACTACAAGTATCAATCCATCGAACAAACTACAGTAGCAACCCTTTCTTTTTCCTGTTTACTTTGGGTCCCCTTCTACTATTTGTCAGTTGTGAGCTTTTTGTTCATCCCGTTTATGCCGGCGCTGCTTTTGTACTTGCACATCACTTGTTCCCTCCGAAGGTAGCTAAAGAGGATAATTAAGGTGATTAATGCTAAAGTTTCTGGCTGTCGAAGGTGATGGAGTCAATCCCATTGTGGTGTTGCGGTTTTATATACGAGGTTGGGGCGCGTTGGGGAGAATGTATTATAGTTATGTTTTGTATGCCAATGGGACTGGTTTAGGGTGGTGTATAAGTGGACAACTGCCGTGATCTTTGTGTAGGCGATATGATACCATCTGAATATATCGCATGTCCAGTCTGCGTGTATGCGTAGTATCGTACCGCCGATGACCACCCCCAGATTGGTGGAGAAACAACACTTGCTTTTGCCGAACGCGCTTCCTCTACCCACACATACACACAACAATTCCGCTCCCTCCCGATCGCTATATGATATTTCCATTGGAACGTACTTCATAAAGGTCGGAGGTTGTATGATTTCCGTCTTCTCCAAGAGTGTTGTAGCAATTCTAGTCGGTATAAGGCCACCACTGCACGAATGTGCAAAAAGAATATAGAGCGGAAAAAAACAAAAGCGACGATATAACTAAACGATATTATGATGGAAATTTCAGACTGCACTGATCTCAATACGATAAGAATGGCCAACAGAATAACGTAGATTATAGATTAAGACTAATGAATTCTAGCTCGGATATAGAGGGACTCGGAAGTCCAATATGTGCCTTGGCATGTGATAGATAATTCCTCGTGATCGCGCAGAATTTCCTACGACACATGGGGGGATATTCGGGCGGAGCTCCTGCTGAAGGTGTAATACGGAAGGAGAGGAAGGACAAAGATTACAGCAAGGCAGTGTCTCATGTTGCAGGAGGTTGGACGGGGATGAGAGTGTAAGCGTGGTGGTGAATCGATATGTGTGAACGTGGATGAAGGAAGGAGGATGGTCGTTGAATTTCCCTGTTCCGTCCCCAGTCTCTATAAGGTGAAATACATAGTAGCCAAGACTCGCCCACTGGCTCTCCTGCACCCTAACTCTCATACAGACAACCCCAGTACCTATACCTACCAACGCTGCTAACAGAGAGGAGGGAGGCAGTGGCTGTGGTAGGCGTGTCGGTATGGCTGTTGTTATCGTTGGAGAAATGGCATATAGACTATGGTATCCGTATTCTAAGGAGCCAAGGAGGGCGGCGGTGCCTCCTCGAGCTTAGGTTGTGTCGGGGGAAGCGGGTGTTAGGGCTGTGGTAGTGATATTGCTCCCGCAAGAGGATGCAAAGTATAGTAACCTGCCAGAGCGGGAACATTCGGACTGTTTTGTCCCGATGGTGCCGGTAGTGCGGCTTGACGTTGTCTCATCAAGTTATATTTTCACCACTTCCTCATGCAGGTTCCCTGCAGCGCAATAGAGTGGGTAGGGACCTTGTTCGTTGGGGTTGACATCATCCCGCCCGGGCAGTATTTTCCCCACCCCTTTGTACCCTTCCAAGAAGCCCATCCGAGAGGTGTATTATCCGAGCAGTCCCTTTGGTTGATATCACAACATTCCAACCTCTATAAAGCTAGCTACAATATCATCAATGCCGGGGATGTATGCGTGTGTAGATGACTGAATTGGAAGGGTTTGTTGAAACAGGAAGCGTAGGAATACTGACTACGTGCTTCTAAGGAAATTTTAGCCAGTATATGATCATTGTAGCTGTCAAAAAAATTCAGGGGAAGCGATTTCGTGGATTCTGAAAGAAATGCTTGGGAGATTGGGGGAGGGAGTGGTCAAAGGGCATTCACCTAATGCGAGTTCACATAGCCTAAGAATGTTCTTGCCTTTGTGGGGCAAGCTGAACGGCTAAATTCGGGATGAGCGCGGAGGTATTCTTAGAGTGTAAAGTGGATTAACCGGACCGTGGAAACCTCCTCGTCTACTGCAGCAAGCCCTTGGAAGCGGGGTAGAAGAAGGGACATTGTGAGTATTGAGACTAGGCGACCCGATCTCGGCCGCTAGGGGTGAGAGATCCACATTAAAGCCTCCATGCCAAGCCTCGATCTCTCCCCACCCTGCCCTTTTACCCGATCCAGTGTCTCACCGCCATCACCCCTAACCCCAAATGATCAGCTATCCCGCTCAGATTTTGTCGCATGCGATGGATTGTGGTCTCTTGCAGGATCGGATCGATGTTCAGCAAGACTAGTAGGAATTGAGATGTGTATCTGTAAGCGAATAGCTTAGGTAACTTCCCTAGCGCCGTTGCTTCTACCCTCATTTCAAAAATACCTTCTGGAATTTTCTTAGGATATCTGCCTCTAGACTACTATCCATCGCATGCGAGTTTGCATCCCCGCACAGCATTGTACTTGTATAAAGATATCCTATAACATCGTCTCTGTTTAGACATGTGGATATGCCCCGTGCTCATCCAACAAGAATCCTTTCGGTCTCGGGTCAAATAAGCTGTCTACCGGCTATGATTATTCGAGTTCAGGGAGACCTTTGAAGTGTATGGTTTGGCCAATCAAGAAGCTTTACCCAATGTCCTTCCACACCTTCGTCAAGGGTATCGATGCAAATGAAGATGCTCTTCCTGGAAGAGGTGGTCTGCAACATCTTCACAATATTGGCAAACTGCGATCCCTGCACACTAATGGCATTTTTCTAGCCTTCATAGGGTTGCCCTCCCCCCCCCGGTATCTCTCTCAGTCCGTCACAACCTGATTGAGAAGGGCCCCAAGCACACTTGTCGACAACTATTCCTTTTGGGCAGAAACGTCGAAGTAAAACCACGTAAGCCTTGACGTTGTGTCCCTGTCCTTATCGCACAACCGGTCTATCACCAATGAGCTAACATCAAGGTTTGTCAGCACTGGCACTTTTTTATCCATTTCTCGGGGCTTGTCTTTGTTACCTAATGTAAGTCTTACCGACCCCCGGACTTCCATAACAAAACAAACCGGTATTATCGGATTTATTTCTCCCCCCACTAGCAACTTACCAGCTTCTCAATTCCTGTTTGTAAGGCCATTCCCTGCATTTTTGGCTCGGCGCTCTTGCATGTCTCTGCGCTGTAACCTAGCTTAGCAGAGATGCCTAGGCTAAGATAATATGTAGTTCATCGGCAACAGTAATGTTATAGCTGGTATTATTGGAGTCAGTACTATCGCAGTAATATTGAATCATCTTTGTTTTCCGGAAACGGGTACGGTACGATAGGTGATTGAGTTGGTCCATTGATTGAATCGCAGAGAGCTGAATCAAGTCGGGTCTTTTAAGGAAACCTATGGATATCCCAAGGCCACTCAACCAAGTACCCCAGATTCGACCCCACAATGCCCTGCTTGCAACTACCGCATCCGCATCTCTATATGTGCTATTCTGTGGTATAGTTCTTCGACAAAAGTCATCGTTGGTGGGCCCAAGTATCATACCGGCCTAACAAAACAAAATGGCCAGAGTTCAGGGTAAAAGAAATCGCGATTTACACCACCACCTCTTAATCAATTAAAGCAAAAAATGTATCAATAGATAGCTGAAGACCCAGCGTTCTGAAATTAATATTTCCATAACAAATCTCTCTGTTCTTAGAGTAGCTCTTGTCAATTGGTGAGAATGGTTCCAAAACTGGACTCAAGCGCCAAGAATCTGTATGGGCGGTCATACGTACAAAAAGATACCTGTTTTAGAATCGCGGATTTCACATTGCCACAGTTGGGCAGTATTACATCATACACTTCAAAATTTAAACAATGGGCCTAAAATACCCCAAACATCTATCTTGTGAAGAATTGACTCACTTCCACAATCGGTGGTTGAGTTCTGATGCTGCGGAACACGGAATTTTTGGTGTAAAACAGTAAAAGTGGCCATCAACGGTGACTTTTGTCGCCGTATTTTTTTTCCATTGCCACACAATTTCTAATTGCAATAGGCCAACATGCTAGAGCGACTACGCTCGAAACTGCTCTCTCAGACGGCACACCATACATGAAGCCTTATCAGTAAATCGATCCAAAAATCTGCATATCAACTAATTAGCGTAAGTATCATAGAATAGTCCTTCGTTGTACTGGTGGATGTCCGAAGGATCACCGCGTGACCTTGTACAGTACTCGTACGCAGTGTTCCTAACCGTCCCGTCGGGACGCTAGGGCCCTAGCGTCCTATAGTCCCGTCCGTCCCGGGCAGGGTGGGTAAGGACGGCCGGGCACGGCGTCCGTCTTTTGTAAACACCGCAGGACCGTAGGTTGACGGCCGGGCCCCTCAGGCTTTTTGGAAATGGTAACTTTCGGTAGGGCTCGGCCGTCATGAGTAATGACGGGCGTCACCTGTGGGTACGATACCTCAAATAATGGGCTATGATAGGTAGAGAGTGTCTGCGATTCTTGTTCTTTCTATGCTGCCGGAGGTGTCCTATATATACACGAGCTGTTCCTTTGCAAACATATTCTTCGTCCATCTGCCTCGCAGAATTCCACACCACCTTCTCTTCTTCAAGATGCCTCGCCGTTCCATCCACACAGCTCCTTCAAACATCCTCCGAAACGTTTCTCCTAGGCTATCGCTGTTCCAGACAGTCCCGATACCTTCGTGCTTCTTCTCCCGTTTCCTATCTCCTATAGTCCGACACCTGGTTGTCGACTAGACCTCCGGAGTGTAACCCGTTACTTCCGGCATCCCTAGTGCTACCTCCAAAACATCCCAAACACTTCTCCTTGCACTAACGCTAGTTCCTACATACTCTTACTTACCCGTTGACTCTTTCGTTGACTCTTTCCTTTAGCATGTTCCACCATTGTGTTTCTAAACCTTTGCCAAACAGCCATCGCTTCATACTCTAAACAGTGGAAGCTTCGTGATTTTCAACAGTACCTACCGTCCTGGGTAAGGACGGGCGTCCCTTGCATGCCCTGACTGCTTCCCCCATACCCGAATCACTACCGCCTCGGCCCTGTCGTCACCCATATCGCCTAACCGATTGCCTATAGGCTGCGTGATCGCTCCACACCTCTGCCTGGGTTAATAAATCCAGACTTGAGAGACGAAGGTTAACCATTTTGAGAAATCCTAGTGATAAAGCAGAGTCCTCGTCCCTTGGTCTCAATCACTTAGATCTTGTACTCTCTAAACCTTCTACCTTACCTTCTAGCGAAATTTGCTACATGATAGTAGAACCTGAGCTTCTCTACATTGGAATAAAAATGTTTCACTTCTTAATAACACTAACCTAATGCTAATGAAATTTGAAAACGAAACATAAACCAAGACACCTATAGGGCCCGGCCGTCCGTCCCAGGCATAGGTCAGGACGGACTGCAACTGGGCGTCCGTCCCGGGCAAAGGTCTCAAACGTGGCGTCCGTCCCGTCCTAGGCGAAAGACGGACGGACTGGACGCTTGGGAACACTGCTCGTACGGTACCAAGTTCTGTGAAGATAGGCCCCGTGAGCTGTGACAGCCCATCACGACAATCGAGTGCTACATTTATCATAATCCACCCCGCTGTGTTCCTGATCGAGGAGTAAATTAGCCAAAACCAAACATCGTTCGGCTACCAGCTTAAGCACTGACTCAGCTCTTCATTCAAGATGCAGGATCCAAGATCTACCACAAGGCTGACTAAGCGACAAGGCGATTTGAATCTCCGGCGACAATAGTCGGTATTCTGTACCTAAATCATAACCGAAACTATGATTCGTGGGGTACTGGATGAAGAAAAACATCAAGTCTGATCCAGTCTGTTTCATGCACGGCGGCACTTGAGGGCTATTATCTCCAAGCAGGTAATTTAGTGGTCAGCACTCTTTGGCCGGCGATCGTATGACCCCTTCACAAGCTGTCACTCGTCCTAGCTTAGCCTTCTGTTCCGACGGTGGGTTGACATAGCGCACCAGGCAATCTAATATGGTACTACGGCACAATAAAGCAACAGTGATGTATCCCATAGTGAGCCCACCAGGCTCTGCTAGCTAGGACAGTGCAAGAAAAGGCTTTAGCTCTCAGCGGAGAAGCGTGATTAATGGGATGGTATGGTGGGCACAAAAGAGAAATAGCAACCTCAATTAGTTTGGGGATAAAATCGCGGTGGACCCAACCTGGAACCTCCCTAAATAACACCCTCTGCACGCAATCCTGCAGAATCCTATCAAAACCCCATATTTAAGTCTTTTGCTTGACCATCCTCCGATCTCCGATAGTCAAAGTGACCATTTCTGTCAAATCTCAAATTGCGAAATACCGTTTTCCAGTTATTGTGCCCCACAACGGTAACATACGGTGCGGGGTCAATTTTCCACGATACTGTTAGATACCGTTTTATTCAAACTCTATTATCCCAGAAAATGGCTGGAATTCCCGTGGCCGGCTGTGGAGACTATATGGGTTCTTGTGATAAGCTCAGCATCAGACATATTGCGCTGGGAGGTAAAAGAAAATAAAAAGGATATTAGCGAGAATGATGATCGGGGAGGAAGAGACTCGATATTGCTTCGCGCTGTGTACGGTTTGATCATTCTTGATAAAGTTAGTTCTGGATAGCGGTATGCTCAAGAAACTCGCTACGTACCTATGTATACACGCAGGGATATTGGGCGCCCTAGCAACACAATAGTGGAGAAAAGAAAGAGGAGAGCGTGATGGCAAATTGCGAAGTCATGTTCGGAAAAGCAGCCTTCGAAACGTTGGCAAGTCCGCTCGGGATACAAAGCGAGGTGTGGGCAGATTGGAGAAAATATACCATGCTACTATACGCCAGATACTACTCTCCAAAATCGTACGCTATGCAGATGGTCTGCACCTAACTCTATTCAGGAAGGGTTTTTTCGGCGCTCGTGCTCGTAGAATGGGAGTCATAATTTCACGGTTGAAAGACTCATGGCTGTGTTAATGGGCAAGACTAGAAGATGTGGACACCATCCTATCCTCACCTTCAAGCCCACAAGTGGAAGGCACGGGCATAGCGGTATACGGTAAGCAGGAGCTCCGCTCCGCGATGTCTACGGTGGAAATCAGTTGCCATCATACCCTAACCAACAACTAGCTTTTACTTGGCTTTTCACAGCCGTTAGGGATCCTCGCACTACATTTCTCCCTTTCTCTATATCTAAACAGCTCGGGTATTTACGCCTCAGCGGAGAAGGAAGAGAACAAATGAGCATATCTGTTACAGTAATATTTCAGCCAGAACAAGACAATAAAAGCATTATAATTTTGATGGTAATTTCGTGCCACACCGGGTCACCGCGACTCAATAGAATCCACCTCCAAACTAGCCCCAAACTGCGGATCTGGGCAAAAACTCGGAAACTCTGAAGAAAGGATGGTATGGAATTCTGCGAGGCAGATGGACGAAGAAAATGTTTGCAAAGGAACAGCTCGTGTATATATAGGACACCTCCGGCAGCATAGAACGAACAAGAATCGCAGACACTCTCTACCTATCATAGCCTTATTATTTGAGTACTCAGGTATGGTCCTTCATAGTGCGCTCTACTCGTATCCATGCGCATGGAAGGAAATCCAATTTATATCCCCAACCGCGCAATGAAACCTGTGCTTGCAGATGAAAATAACCTGGATCCACCATGTACCTCCCCGGTACCATCGTCCCGCGCGTAGCCCCATGCTCGGGTCCGTTGCCCAACAAGCCTCCAACCCATACAATAGTTACAGTATAAGTACCCAAAAGCCGCTCGTTACGATATCATATTATTATATCTCAAAGAAACCCAATCCATAAGCCCCGACGTCAAAAAAAAAGAACACCCATTTCGTGGACCAAACCGCTTAACTTACTGCGAGATCTCATGCCACCTTCAAGTATTATGCCTCAACAGAGAAGGGGAAAAAATCCAAATGAGCATACTTGTTAAGGTGATTGTTCAGCCGGAAAAAGGCAATCAAGGTGTCATAATTGTGATGGTAATTTCGTGCAACACCGGGTCACCGCTACTCAATAGAATCAGGCTCTGGACTAGCCTGAACCCCGAGATTTGGGGGAAAAACTCGCAAACCCTGACCCGAACATACGGAAACCCTTGTGGAGGAGGTGACGCGCATATCATAGATATGAGCAGTCCCACGGCGCACAATGTCCTGCGACCAATGGAAGATCATTTTAGCCGAGTTTCAATGGCAGGCTGATTCCGGAGCTGGGAGAGGAAGTATCCCAACTAAACAAGGATGGAATCCTAAATTGAGGGAGGAGCCCGGCCAGGGACGAGGGGAGGGAGGTACAGTGCGGTACGCGTACACAGGGCCGGATGAGTTTACCAGACCTCCCCTGGGGGCCCGATATCAACCCCGTTCTCAGCGGTTAGAAGCAGTTAGAAATAAGAGAGAGAGACAGGAAAGGGAGCTGTTCTGTGTCGGTTTGTCCTACCTTTTCTATTTGCCTACCCGGATAAACTCCCGTTCGATCTCCTCCTACCCTATCCCTCGAGCACGGGAGTCACACTCTGGACTTATGAACCTCCTCTTATGATACCAGAGTTGCTTAAAGAAAACCGGGTGGGGTGTAATTCACAGGACTATCTAGGGTTATAGAGTAATCTATGTCTCGCTCTGATATATGGTCTTGTAAATGGAGTAGATTTGGGGTAGCTATTGTACTTGCTGCTCAATTAACCAAACCGCACAACACTCACCCTCGCTCCTTGCTAACACAAGTGTGGCTATTCTCTGATATCTAAAACGGGTATATTTAGAACTCTAAGGTTAGAGTATCAGTTCACTGATTTTGGCAGCTCCGGTGATATAGCGGAACTAGCAGTAGTTTCACAACGTGATAGATAGTCCGCAAAGGAAACCGATTGAGATCACGTGGTGGTATCGAGGGAAACTAGTGGGAGAGGATAAACTGATTACAAAAATATGTGAGGAGCGTTTGAAAGCTTAGTTTATTCCTACCCGTTGCCAATAACGTGTGTCACTCACTATACACCGCGAGCTAGAAAAAAAAAAAAAGACAAGTATTAACCAATAATAGGAATGAAGAAATAAGAAAGGAGATGATATCGTTAGGCAATCACTTACGGAGCGGGGATATTTCAGGTAACAGAAGGAGGAATGTAAACGAGAAAAGCCAAATGACAAACGAAAGGAGTAAAATACTGATCTACCGATCTGCTGGAAGTGAGAGTTGATCGAGGGTTGTTTGGTGGGTGTAAACTTTGAGAACATACATGAAGATTAGGGATTGCATGGGAGAGTAGAGTGCACAGTCGAGGAGGGTCGCTATCAGCAGGTTGGAGAGAAAGTCTTTGAGGTCGGGCACCGGTTACCGCTCATCAAGGTCTGGTAATAGGAGAGCATGTTGGAAATTAGGGTCGGTGATATCGGCGATGAAATGACCACCTCTAAACGACAGACGCATAGCACCCGCCCCATACCCAACAGAGGATGGGAGGGGGGATTGGCCAATGCGACCTACTGCTATGTCAGAGTTGACACAGTCTGTCGCGTTCGCGCAGCATCCTTACGACTAGAGAATGTGCTTCAGAGAGACCGCAACAGTGTCGTTTCGTCCGTGCTATCTGGCGCGGCGGTGTTGACATCTTTCCGTTCCAACAGCATCTTAACTATCCCACCATTCCGGTTGTCAGTAGCCCACGAGAGTGGCGTCCGGCCAAATTTGACGTCCGCATGGTTGGGATTGACATCCCCTCGTTCCAAGAGCATCTTTACTACTCCCTCACGCCCGTACGCCGCTGCCAACGAGAGTGGCGTCTGGCCAAATTGTTTGTCTACATGGTCAGGATTGACATCCCCACGTTCCAAAAGCATCCTTACTACCTCCTGATGCCCGCTCTCAGCGGCCAATGAAAGTGGCGTCCGGCCATACGTGGTGCCTGGATGGTCAGGATTGACATCCCCTCGCCCCAAAAGCATCTTTACTACCTCCTGATGCCCGCTCACAGCGGCCAATGAAAGTGGCGTCTCGCCATACGCGGTGTCTACATGGTCGGGATTGACATCCCCTCGTTCCAAAAGCATCTTTACTACCCCCCCATGCCCTTTCAAAGCGGCCCACGAGAGTGGCGTCCGGCCACACACGGTGTCTATATGGTCGGGATTGACATCCCCTCGTTCCAATAACATCTTAACTACCCCCTCATCCCCCCCATCAGCGGCCCACGTGAGTGGCGTCCGGCCATAAAAGATGTCTGCATGCTCGGGATTGACATCCCCTCGTTCCAAAAGCATCTTTACTACCCCCTCATGCCCATTCTTAGCGGCCCACGAGAGTGGCGTCTGGCCATAATAGGTGTCTGCATGGTCGGGGTTGACATCCCTTTGTTCCAAAAGCGTCTTTACTACCATCTCATGCCCGTTCGTAGCGGCGCACGAGAGCGGCGTGTAGCCTAATTCGGTCATGGCAGGGTCAGGGTTGACATCCTCTTGATCCAACAGCACCTTTACAACCTCCTCATGCCCTCTCGCCGCCGCCCATCTGAGAGCTGTACTCCCCATGCTATCAGTTGCATTAACATCCCATTTACTCATTTTCAATATAACTTCAATTACCCCCACAATCCCGAGAAATGCTGCTCCGTGGAGCCCCGTGAATCCGATAGGTCCTCTCGCTGCATTAAAATAAGGGGGTGTGTCTCTATCCTCATGAAGACGCAATAAAATCAATTGAGCTGAAATATGCTCGTCAAATCTGCTCAGAAGTCTTAGTGCAAGCACTTTTACATTTTTGGTCATCTCCCTTCTTGCATGCTCCCCCCAGTAACAGGAAGCATATTCTAGAAGTGGCCATGCTGCGGGAGCCGAGTAAGGTACCGGCGAGAGACTCCGGACAGATTCAAAGTTGAGGTAAGTCAAGCAAACCTCCGCAATTGATGAGTGGGGGCTGTGGAACAAGGTTGGATCGCTTGAAAGATGCTCTTGAAGAGTAAAGTGCACTAGTCGGACAGTGGGCGAAGACGCCTCGACCGTGACAAGACCTAGACAAGACGCTAGAACCGTCCGTAATGCAGGAATATTCTCGACATCCAGATCCGTAGATCCCACCTCCACTCCCAATGCATGACAGAGCTCCCTAACCCGCAATGGCCGTTCCGAATATGATACCCACATCAGGGCCTTCAGTCCGAGCATGGATTTGTTTCCCTTCTGCGCCTTCAGTCGGGTTAGGGTTGCCGTGTAAGCATCGCTCAGTCCATTTCCCTTCGTCATCTGCTCGAGTTTCTTCCTTCTCTGACGAACTGTCACCTCTCCCAAAATAGTGTCGATATTTAGCGAAACAAGGAGGAATCTACCCGAAATCGTGGGTGAGTATTGGTGAGTGATAGGGTGGGAATGATAGTGCCCTTACATATCAGATATCTTTTCCAGGATAGTTCGGATAATATCCGCCCGCAACTCATCATTCATCGCCTCTGGATCGGCATCCCCGTCCAACCTCATCTCCAGATAACTCCTAATGTCATCTGTGTTAGGACTGATGGGTATCACAACCGCTCTAGTGAAATATCTCTGAACATCATCCTTGACATGAGGTCTACCGGTGAGGAATATCCGCGTCCTAGGGGACTCCCGAACAATATCTCTCAGCGATTTAAGAAGCTCCGGCAGATGCTTCGGTAAGCACTCGTCAAGTGCATCAATGCAGATAAAAACTTGGGGCAGTGAGGCAATAGTAGTCCTCAGCATTTCCATCAGATCAGGGAGTACCGGGCCCCTCCCACCAAATTCCGTTTTCGCTTTATTGAACGCCTCGCGCAGATATTTCGGGATGTCCCCTCTGCCTACCAGCTGCCCCAGAATAGCTCCCATGATGTTGGTGATGGTCTGCTCTTGCTGGGAGAGGTAGTCGCAATACAGGCCCGCAACGGCGATACCCTCTTGATCGCACAGGCTGTCAATCATTAGGGAGCTATTGTTTCTAGCCGTTAGCGATATCCGCTTCTTTAATAGGATCCCGCCACTTACCTCAGATATGTCTTGCCCACTCCCGGGATCCCGCTGCAAAACAAGACAGCCTTATCGTCTCCACCCTCGTTACTCCTCCACTCCCGATACTCGCTTTCTTCCAAAAGCCAATACCCGACACTGCCGAATCGCTCGGTGCGCACGCTTTGATGTCTCGTAGTTGGTTCTAGCGGCGATAGCCAACGGATAATTTGCGCATCCTCGTCTGACCTATAGACGTTGAAGCTACCTATTATGTTTCCGCTGTGGGCACTGCCGTCACCGATCTTGACATACGCAGTCTGGGCCATGATGTTCTGTTAAGAGTGTTGGTTGAATGTAGAAATGGAAAAATAATTTGTGGGAGTTTACAAAATTCCGTGAGAACCGCTGGAGCAAGCGGGGAGATGAGGCATGCTGTGTAACACTAAATATCCAATCATTTTGGTAGGGTGGATGACTAATATGAGAGAGCCACCGCCGATTTTAGGCTGTTTCAATATCACGAATCTCTCGAGTTTTCTGTCATGGGTCTCGTATGAGGGGTTGAGTGGGAGGTTATTGCGATTTCGCGGTGAGCAGGAAACTGTGATGGGTGGGGTTATAATATTTTAGAAGAACTGACTCCCTGGATTTACTCCGGTCACTGTATGTTCTTTGAGCTTACAGTTGTTGCACCTGTGCTTATATCCCTCCTGATATCTGATGCATCTTACGGTTCCTGTTTCCCGACCATATGGTGTTATAGGTAAGCTGTCGGAGTCTAAATGTAGGTCGTTTCTGGGATGAGTGCAGAGCCCGTGGATGGGGTGCATGGGGGCTCACCGCATAGCAAAACCGGTGGGCAGAAGGAGAGGGATTTAGATACTACTGCGACTCGGGAGAAGTTTTCATGATCTAAAGCCTTGTGATTTCGCAATACTGGCTCGGGCAGTGGGGAGGATAGCGTGATCTCAGGCTTGCGGGTTGTCAGCGATCCACCTTGGAGAGCAACCCAGAAACTCAGAATGACTGGTTTATTAGAAAAGTAATGTTGGATTATTGGTCCCCGTCACCTGAGTTTTCTTTCAAACACTTGGTAGTCTCCTTGCTTGTTTCAATATTGCGAAGTTAGGAGATCGGGATATCTCCAAGCTATTTGTTTCATTTGTTTCTTTGAAACTCTTCACCCCTTACTGGTAAAAACTCTTTTCTTTAGCGGGAGAAAATATTTCTCTCCCTTACTTGGAGATGAAAATTTTCACCCACACGGACTTGATATTGGAGGGAAACAGATCCTATTAAGAAGGACCTGATCATGTAGTTAGAATGCTATGCGAACTGGACAATCTGCGAATATCCTAAGAACTTGAATCTCACTCTATCTATCTCTTTACAGAATTCCTCCGCTCCTATTAGTCTGTTTATTTTTAACAAGTAAAGCAGAAAGATTAGAAATTAGAGGAAACAATACTGGCTATTCTGTTTTTTTTTTCTGGTGTTACTAATCGCTCAGAAGATCCTAGAGTTGTAGGAATATAGCGAATCGTAGTCAGCCGTTGTGGTTCCCGTAATGTAGTAACGTTCTTTGAGATACGCCATCCACAACCTGCGCGAGGTGATACCGTTTCTAAATAATTATATACACCTCCGCCACTTTGAAATATTTATTTAGCAAAAGGTCTATATTACCGGGAATGCTAGGGAGAATACTGTAGCGGCGCTCCCGAAACGATCCGGAGGCCCCCGCAGCGGGGCATAACGGGCTCAAAACTCGCAACCTGGCGCAGGCCCCGGACGGCACGAATCACCGGTATCCCCTTTTGTTCTGAGTTATCTCGATCTATCGGGAGGGTTCTCCAGACCTTTCTTTCCTTTGTCGTTACGGAAGTGAGCCAGTTAATGGGGGACATGGACGGGGGAAAGAGGTATAACTGGTATCCATGGAAGGATCAGCGCGATTTTGTTATGTTTTATACGTGCTCCTGTCCTCAATGTTAGTTACGAGAGTGCTGAACAAGGGAGCGGAGCCAATGATCATACCTCCTCCATAGCTACTCCCTACTGCTCAATCCCTATTCGATTACGATCGCTGTACTCTTGTCGCTACCGATAGTTGTCAAGGGGCCCAAGAGAAGAGCGGCATGACCGGGAAGAAGGACAATACAAAGTCATAGGTGGCACCTGTCTTAGTGAGGAAATATTTCACTATTGTCCAGTGTCATCCAATAGTTCGAGCAAATAGGGCGAGTTTCTAGAAATGCAGAAGAAAAAGGAAATTCTCGAACTCAGTGGCAGTGAAGTCTCCTCTAGATGTTATTGGGGTTTATATGTTTTCACTGCATATATTTCCAGATTCATTACATCTTGGTGAACGGAAGAATAAAGAAGAAAAATGTAAATCGACCAACTTGGATACTGGCACTATCGCTGGGGGGTATTGGGAAAAAATCCCGGTCAATTGCATCAGTTGAGGGTTTTCGTGAGGGAGCTTAGGAATCTGTGACATGTTTAGAGAGAGGCTTCTGCCGAATTATTGTAGCAGCGGCGAGGGACGCGTTTATGGAGCTGCTGCGATCCTTGCAGGAATGGTGCATACAATATCAAGATCCGAGGGACTGAATGAGGGCGGCGCCTCCTTGGTCTTTGGCTCCGCTGGTGATAGCAGGTTTTAACGCTGTAAAACGGCTATCAGCCTATCACTCCCACAAGGCCAGCATTAGTATCAGATGGGAGTTTGACGAAATTTGTCCGGCGGTTGGGGTTGGCCCATCTTGTCCGAGTAATAGAAAAATGTTTTTACCATTCCCTCGTTCCCATTCCAAGCAGAATGATATAGTGGTGTTTCGCCGTCATTATATGGTTTGTTGGGGCAGACGTGGTCCCTCTGGGTAGCATTTTCACCAATTCCGAGCAGCCCACACACTCGAAGTATGTTATCCAGGCAGTCTTGTTTGCTTATATCCAAAGCTTCCCCTTCTGCCAGAATATTCACAATCTTAATGATCCATGAGATGCACAGCTTAGACCGTTAAACATTGGGAGTTCATCGAAATTAAAATAATATAAGTACGGTGCCTTTGCCTCTGAGAATTTTTTTTAGTGGATATATAAGTCACTGCAGTAGTCAAATAGCTGTAGTATGAGTAATTTGGCACAATAAAAACTCTATTTTGGCGTGCATTCCCCGGAAGAATATTCGAGAAACGATCTATCTTGGAGATCGGGAGAGATCAGGGTCCAAAGAGCCATGATCTAGTGTCAATCTGGAGAAATTAAGCAGGCTTCTGCAATTTTCGAGTAGCCGCACAAAAGAGCTCGCATGAACCCAGAGGTACTCTTAAAGGGTAAAGTGGATAACCGGTCTGTGGAGGCTTCGTTGTCCCCGGAAACAAGTCCTTTACAACAGACCAGCAGTGTCCTCATTGAAGGGAGATTGTCGGTGTTGAGACTCGGCTACGCGATCTCGACGGCTAGGGCATTAGAAGAAGGAAGGTTCATGGGCTTTCAAGGCCCCTTCGATGTACTGTACATCAATGCGGCAATGCCAAGCCTCGTCCTCTCTCCACCCTGCCCCTTTATCAGGCCGCTTCTATTGTTGCGCCATAAACATTCCCTAACCCCAAGTCATCCCCCCGGATTGTAGTTTCTCGTATTATAGGATCGCCTCGGCATATACCCGACGAGACCAACAAGAATCCAAATTTAGAATGTCTACTGTGGAGTATCTGCTCACGTTAAATAACTTCACCAGTGCAGTTACTTTTGGGCATATTTCTAATAAGTTATACATATTGTGGGGGTTCCTTCAGGATGTCTGCCTCCAGACTACTGTCTCATCCAGGACGCTGATGTATACGGACGTGCACTTTATGTTGGTCGTGGGCTACTTCATTATCACCCATTTATTTTACAACCTGGCCACCTGTAGTTAAAAAGGGGGATAAAACTGCTGAAGAGTACCGGTAGAGGTTCGTTCCAAAACCTCCAGTTTTAAATTTTGTGTTGCAGCCCTATCATACTGCCCCAGTTGTAAATTAGTTCCCATTCACAGTAACGCGCCATCGCTGCAATAAATTATGTTCCTCTCCATCGTATTCCGAATATTTTCTTACACCCCTAAAGTGCTCTGACTTTCCGGAGAGCGAAAACCTCGGCCAAGGAGATTATGTACTAGTACAAACCATCACTCTGTTGAAACGAAACGCCCCAAGGCGACTAGGAAAAGATCAAAAGAGCCGCAAGAAAATTTTCTCTGCTTGCTCTCGTCAACTCGCTCGCTCAACTCAACCGACTGATGGAGAACACAGGATCCATATATCTGCCTCAACCTTCGCGACACAGATCCTTTCTTTTCTAAGCGCGTTCCATGCTTCCCCCCTCACTCCCTACTAACAAAAGAAAGAATAGCGAACACAAAGAACTTGCAGGTCCACAGCCTACCACCCATGTCTGCTCTTGTTTGCACAAGCCTACGTTACGCTTACTCCCATGCTAACAAAAGGGATACAGGCTTCCAGAAAGACTCCCGCGCCCGTGCTGGCCCCCTTGCCCCTACTACCTCCCGTTCTCATACTACATCCCGATTCCTCCCTCCGACGCGATCAGGCGAACGAACGGCAAGACGCGGAAAAAGATCACCGCTACCAGACGGCTGGTCAAACGAATGGAATGTTCGAATAAAGAAACGGATAAAACGAAAAAATCAACAAAGCGACCATCCAGCGTGTACAGTATACATGTTGGTTCTTTGCATGTTGCGCATGTTGTAAATGTGTGGAACCAGTTTGGAGTATGTTGGACGGGTTTTGAGCATGCCGAGCAGTATCGGGGGTTTTCCATGATTTCCAATAACACCTATAATCCTATCGCCAACACTTTAATAAATTTAAAACTGTAGATTAAATAATTAGTAAAGCTATATAGTCGGTAATATTGAAGAAACTCCTCCGCGAGGGAAACACAAATGTTTAGTCATATCAATACATTTGCTCTTGTCTATGGACCTTCATGTCCGCGCTAGGCTTTAGTGAGCCCGGCCCGGCCCGGCCCACATTGCGCACTGAAGGACATCCAATCCATGCCCCCAACCACGCAATAAACCCTGTGCTTGCAGATAAAAATAACCTGGATCCGCCTTGGACCTCCCACGGTACCCTACCATCCCCCCGCACATAGCCCCACACTCTTTTGTCCAACAATCCTCCAACCCACGCACTGGTTATAAGTATCCAAAAACCGCTCGCTATCATATCATATTATCGTAAAGAAACTCAATCCATCACCCCTCCCACAGCATAGACATTAACACCAAAAAACGCTCATTGCGAGCGCCGAACTGCGCAAGTTACTGCGATATATGATGCCACGTACCTACCTTACACCTGGAATCCAAGGCACCGCTCCAGTAGTATATATAGCATTCCTCGCACAGCTGCCACAATTGCACATTACCGTCTGGCGCAGACGCAACGTCGCGTGGTGGGGGCGCTGCTACAGCGGGTTGGCCGGATCAGTCGGGAAGGGGAAGGGGGTGATAGTGGGCAGATAACACTCCTGCCACGGCGTTGGTTCCGTCTCGCTAGATCTTGGAGAAGGAATGGCTATTATTCGGATATGGCAATCAGCTTTATTGATCAGTCATTCCTTGTACGGTACGAGTAAGTTACCACCGGATGCCAGTATCACCCACCCAATGGCTTGGGCAGCCCAAACCTACCTATGCAGCTATTTAGCTCTATCCAATACCTCTCAACCGGGGATAAGTTGGTCTCCCCTTGGGAGGGTACAATAAGGTTTCCTCTGCGCCGTTGGTTGAGAAATGGATTAGAACTGGTCTGCGGTACAGTACGGTACGGTACTGGCACAGAGCAGGGGTGGCTTGTCTTTGTTGTGGAGGTAATTTTGGAACACTGGGAAAGCGTACGGGTACATTCCAATCCAGGGCCACGAATGAGTGATGAAAAGGGTGAAAGGAAAAAAATAAAATAAGGTCAGAAACTGTTAGCTATGATCAGGATATATTTGGTTCATTATTCTCTAACTTTTTTGAGTTCAGTAACTCTGATTCAGATAGGATTTTGGTACCCATCTTGTAAGTGCTGTACAGTACCGCTGCTATCGAACCGCTGATCCCCGCTCTTTGCCATGAATTCATGATCTACCCTTGTATTCGTTGCCCCCTGCGGTCATACAATTAGAGGCTGTCATTGTTCTGGTTGGAGTCTGAGCCGAAGGCGTTGCGCGTCGTTAACAAATGGCGCGCTGCAGCATGATTCGGGTCTTAGACATTGACCCCACCATTGAAGCCAGGACAAGGGGTAAAGACTGAGGTGGGGAAGGAGGCTCTGCTTAAACTTGTATCGCACCCAGCACAATGCCAGACTGTGGTGCTGACTGGACCACGCGCCTACCGCTCAACCTGGCGAAAACTGGCCGGCGCAAGTACCGTATTATCTCGAGTTATAGAGTTTTTTGCCAAGCATCTTGCGTGCTTATTGCGTATACCCTATGCCTAATTGAGGTGCCAAGCTTGGATGTCTAACCTAAAATGATCTGACAGGTCAACTTCACCTCATTAAAGTACCAGTTAAAGCGTCCTTAATTATGCCTTATTTCCTACGATATCCAGTTCTATTCTTAATCATCCTTCTCCTTTTAGTTATCCCATTTACCTTAGCAGCACGGCCAGGACTCCGATCAGGACTCCGGCACCTTAACCAAAGTGGAGCCAATATTCAGCGGTCAAGTCCACGCGAGCGCCTACGCCCAGGGCCTAAGCCAAAGCCTTTAGAAGCAAGACTTTACCGACCACGAGGCCCAATCCAGAGAGTGCGACGCTCCTATAGCAAAGCCAGAAAGATTGAGGTTTTACTTTTCCTGCTACACCACCGAGTCGCAGTAGAGGGTACAGCCGAGTCACAGTTTTGCCCTCCAACTCAACTAGAAGCCTCACGCTACTGGAAAATACCTGAGGCTACTATTTAGAAGTAGTGGGCCAAGAGAGATGAAGTTCTCCAATTGCCCGGTACTGCACGAAGGGCACTACCAGCTACCTGGGCCTGCATGTGGCCAGCCATGGAGCAAGAACTCTTTAATGTTTTCTTGGCAGAGCGGCAGAAGGGAAGGTTAATTCGACGAGGATGGTTTAGGAGCCAGGCTCGAAGGCTTTTTGTTAAGCATTATAGGGACTCAGAAAATATTTTTGTATTTTCTGCTGGCTGGTTCAATGGATTCTTGAAGCGCTGGGGGATCTCTTGCCGAGCACTGACAAAGATGTCTTCACGCTTACCTGATGAGTATGAGCAGCTAGTGATCAACTGGCTAAGGTTTAATCGACGCAATTCTCAGCCTAGGAATATCGTTGAAAGGTCCAGGATTACTTCAGATATTGGCAGATTTCGACTCTCTAATATATTAAATTTGGATGAGACTCCAATTCCATTCGAGTATTTGGAGGGCCGCACTTATGACCTTAAAGGAAGTAGGACAATTTCAGGAAAGACTGATCGGAGTGGTTGGGATAAGAGGCAGGCTACACTAATCCCCTACATCTTCGCTGATGGTATTGCACATATCAAACCTAAGATCATATTTCATGGAAAGAGTGGTGATCGAGGTGTTATAAAGCAAAGAGAACAACATCAATGGCATCCTGGAGTCAATGTTGAGTTTAATGAAACTACCTATAATAACGAAGATCTCTTTTTACGCTTTATTGATGAGGAATTAATTCCTACCCTACAAAAGGCACCAGGGACTATTCCTGATAGTACACGAGAAAGTCTTCTGTTAATGGATGTTGCTGGCTTTCATACCACTCCCGAGGTTCTTCAACGTCTTCACTCAGCCTCGATCACAACCTCCCTGATTCCTTCAGGGTGTACCGGACTCTTACAACCTCTCGATACAGCGATCAACAAACCTTTCAAGCAATATCTACGGGAATTTACAGATGCTTATACTCTTGAAAAGCAATCTATTATTCAAAAGTGGAGCACTAGTGATAAGCGAATCATGGTTACTCATGTGGTTGGTGAGGCATGGGCTCTATTTCAGCAGGAGAAAAAGGAGTTAATCGCAAAGGCTTTTCGTGATGTTGGAGTTACCTTACCGGTCGATGGAAGCCAGGATTACGATATACATATCAAAGGTTTTAACAACATTACCATAGGAGATTGGAACTCTGATATTCTATTGTCACCTGCCCACCGCCCTTCGGAATCCCATCGACCCCTCCCACCAGAATCTTTACATCATGACAACCTCGAATTTTTTTGGACCTGTGAGGACTACACCCATCACCCGATTGATGGCTCCTCCAGTACTTCACAACCTCCTCTTCCACCTTCCGGAGGTACTGTATTGGAATTCTAAACGTATCTTATTCCTAAATTACCCCCTATTTCCTCTCAGTTTTGAATGATATCTAACTTTTTCTCTTTTTTTTTCTCTCTCTCTCTGTAGCACGCAGCCTGCCAAAGCTCCGACATTCTTTATTTTACACCTTCAACTCCGGTCGCCTACAGCCTATTCCTAACCTTACGACAGTTCCGCCTCTTAACACCAAATCCACCGGTGGCGCATGTGTAGGATGTGGATTTATGGGTTTTCCCAAGGACTAGGATGGTATTTGGATTTGTTTTGGGATGTGTTTGTGGTCTATTTGGGGTTCTATTCTGTTTTTTTTTTGCTCGTTCAACTCTCTTGTATTTCGCGATTTTTAGGGTTAGGGTTGTTTTCATTATGTCTAATCTACGTGTCATATTCACTAGCGCCTTCTTGGCTCTTGGCAAAAAACTCTATAACTCGAGATAATACGGTACTAGTACTAGTGGAGTGCTATGAGTACTCGTACAGTAGACACCTACGTTCAAGTAAGCTTTCCATCCCTAGGCTCATCGCGGAATGGCGGAGGGGAGTCGCGGGCTGGGTGTTTATAGCTAGGAATAAACGCTTCAGGGCTCCAATTTTGACACAATCTTTTTCGACCCAGTTTAACTTTATCTTCCGACCGGTATTTCAGCGAAAAATCCTCTGTCGGCTTTCGTCAGATAGTCTACTCGAGTACGGTACATGTGCTCGTAGCCTACCATACTCGAGTATTGTACTGTACTGTACTAGGCTGTGCACAAAAGTGCATCAAGCTCTTGGCACAGTGGTTGGAGCAAACACTCTGCGCTGAGCGGTCGGGATCTCCCTGGGACAAACCAGAGGAAGTACTGTACGGGTCACTTGCTCAGAGTCACCGGCACTGCGCGAGCATTACTCTCTGTGCTGATTCCAATCTAATTTACGTTCATCCATAGGCATGGCTGCCCTCTATCTCCAGAACCGGCAGACCTATTGGAACCCACTGAGATGTTGGGTACCATAGACAGGAAATGGCAACCGATAGGATACCGGTACCCTGACCTTTGGAATCGAACAATCAATACTCCGCACTCCTGTGGTGGCGATCAATGAACCCCGTTTGGGGCCATAATCCAATTCTCGACACCACCCAGCCTAGCTGGCTAAGCTATCACACTTTTGCAAAATTATCATTCTCGGCAGCAGGCAATGACAGCACTTCTTGGTGGAACTTGGAAACGGAAGGAAAGGATATACTTAGCTTCATAGCCCTGTTGCGTATAATGTATTGTACCTGAAAATCCGCTACTGCACCTGACAGCGTGTGTGGTAATCTTTCCTTCTCGGCTCCTTCCCTATTCGGGCCTTCGACTTTGACTGTCGCCTTCTTTTTCACTACCTACACCTATTCTTCTCTCCTTCTCCCCCCTTTCTCCGTTCTTTTTTTCTTCTAATATCCTTGCTGGGAAGTTAGTTGTTGAGAGTGGCTACTCAGCGAGCACTCTGCGAGCAACCGTGGTAAGAAGAAAGCAAACATGTGAGTAGTTGGAGCAATAGAGCACAACACTGGAAATGAAATGTCTAATACTGTAGTCTTTGATCTGTACTTTTATGCGATGGCGCGATACCGGGCATTAGTAGCGGGATCGCTGCTATGGCTTTCCTCTTTAACCAGTCCATCAGTTTCCCAGCCAATTTGGAAGTTGGATCCCCAGAAACACCTTGCCCTGATGTTTAATCATATGTGTTTGTATTCCTCGCCCCATACTTGTCCTCCATTTCGTTCTGCCTTGACGCCACCAATTATTCACTGTGGGTTTTGCTAAAAATTTGTTTGCAATCCGACAGCGGTCATGGTCAACCGTACCATTTTTACCATCGGGGGAACGGCAATCTACTGGACTCCAAACTCGACTGCCTTTTCGATCGTCTCAGACAACAATAGTTCCGCTTATATCCTAAAAACGGCCAGTGAGTTATCCTCCCTCCCTCCCCAGTATCCGGGTCTGCCGGGATTATATTTTTCACGCATTAACAAGCAAAACTACGTAGATTCGTTCCTACGAGCCCTCGACCTCTCGAAACCTGTGGACTTTGAAGCCGAATTTTCAGACACAACCGAGGTCATCTCTGAGCTCCCCTTCGAAATCCCACTCGTCAGGCGTGGCGCGGCCTGGGCGGACCAGAACAAGATATACTATTGGGGTGGAGACCTGGAGCAGGAACCCGTGTACATGGACGGGACGTTCCAAAATAGGACGAGGGAGCTGCCAGACCCTATGAAGTACTACACCTATGACCTGAGTCAGCCGAGGGAGTCCGGGGCGTGGAAAGCGGTCTCGATCTCGGAGTCTGGGGGGCCGGATGTGTTGACCAGTTCTCCGAGTTACGGTTCATCCGCTTACTCTGCCGAGGCGAGGAAGGGGTTCTTCTTTGGGGGGGTTGCCCCCAGGCTTGAGTTCCAGAATGAGGATGGGCTGTATGCGGCCAGGGCTTTGAGTGATTACTACAATGTGAGCTCGATGGTCGTGTTCGATGCTGCTACCAATGTGTGGAAGAACAAGACTATCGATATGGAACTAAACGACTTACGGGACGGGGTTATGGTGTATATTGCGGGTGTTGGGGAGAAGGGTATATTGGTTAGAATTGGGGGGGCTCATGGAAACGAGTTTGTGGGTGATGCCTAAATTCTTTGTCACATATTTACTCCGGAAGTAGATAAATATGGCGGTTGAATAGGGAATGAAGCGATTTCGCTTACATATCTCCTCGTGCAGGTCGGCTTCGACATGGTCTACATCTACGACATCGCCGCCGGAGTTTGGTACCGCCAACAAACTACCTCCAATACAAACATCTTCCCGCAAACCCGCTTTGGAGGTTTCTGCGCCGGGGCCGCAACAGCGCCGGACAAGACTAGCTTCACAATCTACATCTACGGGGGGCACGACTATGACAACCTCAAAGAGGGAACATGGGCTTTGGCGATGCCCTACTTCCAATGGGTCCCTGTGGGCTCCAATGGCGGGCCGGAACACGGACGCACACGTACAACTTGCCATTCCGTCGGCGGACAACTTGTTATGGTCCGTGGTCACGGAGATCAAATGGACCGAGGCGATACGAACGGCGGGACGTACTTCTTCGATATGACGAATCTCACCTGGTCCCTTAAGTATCAGCCCTCAGAGTATCGAGTGCCAAAGACCATCTACGATGTAATCGGCGGGAAGTAAGTTTCTTCTCCCCTCCCTCCCGCTCCGTCTCCTATGCTGTGCATGTTGGGGGCTAACGATTACCAAAAGTGAACTGGGCTGTGCGAATCTCACTGGCCCAGTAGACGACAAGGGTTTCGCCAGAGGCCTGGGCAAGCTCTTCGCCGCGGCGGCAAACTGCCCCACTTCCGACCGCGATAGCGGAAGTCCTAGCTCAACCGGTGCGATTGCTGGGGGTGTGATCGGCGGCATCGCGCTTCTGGCAGTTATCGGAGCTAGTATTTGGGTGCTCTTGCGCCATCCCCGCATAGCAGATATGGTCAGGGCACTGCGAGCAATGGCCAGAGGCCCGCAGATGGGAACGGGTGAGAACCCACCCACACTAGTAAACTCGCCTCGGAGGCATGAGATCGATAGCATGCCCGTATCCCGACCTATACATGAGCTAGACAGCGCGGGGGTATAAGTAGGGACGCATAAATAGGGGTCCAACGAAATGGAAAATGAATGACTGGGAAACTGGAGAATTTCCCAAAAATTCAATGGCATGAATAGGAACTATTTTTATTTATAGTACAGTATGATACGATACTAGAGTGGAGGGCACAGAGGTGCGGATCCCTATTTTTCCCACTCTGTGAGGCCTTTTAAATGTTTGATTTATATCTAATTCTAGAACACTCAGAAGCCAGATGTTAGATGAGCCGTAGTGATTGTGGGACCACCATGTGTTGCAATAAGCAAAATCATATGATCAAGACTTTCGTTCGTCGTTTTACACTGTCGTCACCAATCGTCACTCGTTCAAGTTTACTAATCTAACTATAAGTTTAGATCAGAATATATATGGGTCTTGCCGCTGCGTAGTGCTGTGTGTGACAACCGTGGGAGCGTGCACGTATGCGCCTCCACGCATACTCTCAGCGGCATTCATTTCTCGCCGCCGCCGATTGCTTTCTTTAATAGGATGTGGTTCATTCCCCCCACTTTGACACCCATCGCCTACCATTACGCCCCCTGCATAGTTAATAAAACGAAGAGGCTCCTTAACCCGTTCTGTTCGCAACTGGCTAGTCGCAAGGTAAATCGCAATAGCTTACAAAGCGTATGACGGTCAGCGTTTAAAAGAAAAGGGAGGGTATAGTAGTACTGCAGCAGACCAGACAGGCAGACATGCAAGGAAACATAATCTGCTACCCGAAACCGGCGTGGAGGTGAGCCCGGATGTTTCCTCTCGAAAAGCGGCTCCATTTGCCACAGTTCGGCCCGATCGTGCCTGAAAAGAGCTTGCGTCCTGATCAGAGCCTGGCGGACTCTCCGCTTGTGCTCGCTGGCACTTCGGCCTACCTACCGTACACTAACCGGATATCGTTAGCCTAATAAGTGCAATAAAGCACTTTTAGATCTCAATATAGATATCTAAGGGGGGGAGGGGTATTGATCGATCAACTACACGGCTTCGGAGGTGGGAATCTCGTGGGTCTAACTTAGCTCCCCACGGGTACATAATAATCCATATATGCCACTATAAAGACTTATATTTAAGTCCCTCTCTTAACAGTGCTCTGACCTCCTCGCGCAGGTGGTTTTGGGTTGCCCTTGCGGGGAGATTTAGATTCGCGGTTTGGGCATTGTGCTGCAAAGGACGCAATTTCGCATTAGATTTTGCATCATAGAAAAGGATACTGCCTTGCGGTGTTGTGCTTTGAAGGTGTCCTTTAACTTACGGTATCGGCTGATTACGATACGTTCTATCCGAAGGCTAACACAGCATGTTATAGGCGGTGGAGAGTTTATGAGAGCTGAGCAAGCGACGGAATGTCCTAGTAAGAGAAAAAATTGTAGTTGGCCAAAGGAGGCCACGGAATATCTCTTGCATGTGGCTCACAAGTCGTTATTTAATAGCACTCTAGGCCGGCAACTCGATCACTCCTGGAAAGTTGGGGTAGGATAACAGCAAAGGTTCGGTTCGAAAAACTAGCTGTCCCTTGGCAGAAGCGGGTAGGAATCAAAGCCGTTTTTGCCAAGCACTGATCATCAAATGGATCAGAGGTCACAACAGTAGCTGTTGAGCCCTGTTCGGGGGAGCAACACCGGTGGAATGGCTATCAGTATGGGTGCGGATTTGGGAAGATAGACGAGTGGATGTTGAATACTGCTTCCCAAAACGGTACGCTAGGCTAGTAGGTAAGCGGTCTGCATCCGAAACCATGCATGAAGGGTTTGAATACGGCCTTAAAGCTGACACCTGGAGGGGGTGATATCTAAGCATGCCCTTCATTAAAATATGTCCATAGCAGGAAAAAGCGACCATTTCGCGGTAACAGATAGTTTTCGTGCTGCCATTCACGAGAGGTAGTGGTAACTGGGCTTAAAATCGCTTTCATTACATCTTGGAAACCCTCAAGTCGATGCCTGAGAGCCGAGAAAGTGGGAAAAAGGAATTGTAGGAGAAAGGTTCAACTGGTAGCAAATCCGCAAAGAGGATTTACAAGCAGAGAAGTGGAAAAGCAAAGATGACGGAAGTTTCAAGTCACACACCGACCCGCCTCGGCAGGTAGCAATAGCCCTCCACCAACACCAGATATTATCCCAGATTATGAACCAGGAGATCTTGATGGATCAAGTGGATTAACTGGGCAGCAGAAGTCACGTTTTCCACGCCAACATGTCCTTGGCAACAGACTAACAGTATCCTTATTGAAGGGACATTGTCGGTATTCACCCTGGGACCCGATCTCGACGGCTAGGGCAGGAGAAAGTTCGTCGTCGGCTTTCAAGGGTCGCTCTGGATAAGAGATCAACATCAGGGTGGCAATGCCAAGCCTGGTCCTCTCTCTACCCTGCCCCTTTATCAGACCAATACTCCGGTTGCACCATAACTTAAGCATCCCCTAACCCCAAGTCATCGGTCATTGCGCCGAGCTTTTGTCGACTGTCAGGGATTGAGTTTTTTTTGCAGGATCGTGTCGGTATCAAGTGAGACTAGGAGGGATTTGGGGATGGATTAGTGTCTCTGTGGAAAAAGGGAGGTGATTTCCCTAGAGCCGTTTCTTTTGAGCATGTTTCTGATGCATATCTCGCGGAATTTTCTTTCGGATGTCTGCCTCCTGTTGTCTTCTTGCCCCCCCCCAACACCAATCATATTTTGTCCTCGTGGAAATGTCCTTACATGTTTCATTATCGCGAACTAGATTAGGGTACCTCCTTTATTGGAAACCCTCTGCCCACCACTAGAGAAGCATTTCTTCTACTTCTCGGAGAGGATCTTTCTCTGCCCTGGCTAGAGGTGAAAACTTGCACCCACACGGACTTGATATTGGAGGAGGCAGATCCTGTTAAGAAGGACCGGGTCATGTAGTGAGAAATATATGCTAGTTTAAACGCCTTCTTTTCGCCCAAGTGAACTACCCGAAATACTCAAATCTCTCTATCTACCCGAGTACGCAATTCCCTCCTCTCTGCCCGGTCCGTTTTATAGCACCTCTAGATCACTGTCCATCCCATTTAGGTTTGTGTCATCCATCACATAATGTGTAGATATCCAATAAAATTATACATGTCTCCCGGGGATAATGAATATACTCGGGCTCTGCCAGCAGCACACCGTCTATTTCGGGTTAAATATGCGGCTTCCAGAAACGAACACGCGGATCCCGAGAGACCCCCGGAGAATTTGGGCTAGCGAATCAAGGAGTTTGATTCCGATCGAGGTGAATGAATCGCTCGGTTCTGCTGGAGGCGGGGTGATGGACTTGGACATGGAGTTGAGCTTGAAGATGTGAAAACGGTTGGGAAGTCAAGGAATGTTATTTTTCTATGGTTTAGATGGGCCGATATGGATACACAGTTGTGGAAATGTCAAACACTTGAGGTCATGCTTACTCATGGACATCTATGATCGCCCTTATACCTCCACGGATAACTATACTCTCAAGCACTCCCAAACTAATAGATTTCCACCGCCAGGATTCCTATACCATTAGATTCCATGTTCTTCCGCACATTAATCCATGGGGCTAATGGGAATGGATGGGAACAAGTTAGTCTTTCATAGGGAAGGTGTAATACGGTTTCCCCTGGTGCTATTGTTTGGGCAGTAGAATAGAACTGGTCTGTGGCATTTGTTGCCGCCTGCGGCTGTAGAAGCGTCGCTGTTCTAGTCGGGGTTGGAGTGGGGGGTGTTGCATGTCTTTATCGAATAACGCACTGGACGTGATGGGGGCCATAGACTTCGAACCCAGAAGAATGGCAAGACCAGGACAAGGTGAGAAACATTAGGGGGAAGGAGGTTTTGCATCCCTCCAAAGGCTGCACCACTCTTAATACATATTACTAACGCTAGACTGTGACACAGACTGGACTACCTACTTACCGCATAATCTTGCGAGAACCGGTCGGCCCAAGTACACATCTACGTTCAAATAAGATTTTCATTGCAGGCCCGCCTCAAGATGGTGGTAGGGCATCGCGGACTGGGTGTCCGTAGCCCGGAGTAAGTGGTTTAGGGCTCTAATTTTGACGCAATTATCGAAGATTAAGTTTAACCTCAGCCGCTTCATAAAAGTGTTTCCCGGTCTTCGCCCGACTATGCGGGTATCTCCCTCAGAATGTCCTCATAATAAATCAGCCCGAGATACGTGCAGTCTGCTAGCCTTTGCACGAAAATCTGTTCACCTCCATCGGTGGTGGCTGGAGCAAGCACCCTTCTCTCTTCGGTCGGGATTTCCCACGAGCCAATGAGAGGAAGTACAACAAACGTAAGAGCACTTAGGGTTCAAAAGTCTGCCAAACTTCCCCTAATAGGTCGAGTATTTATGTGTACGAAATGCAACCTCAGCATACAATTGGTGGATTTCCTCATAATTTAGTAATGGAAAAAAGCCTGTCGAACTCTTGGCTCAGTACCCGGAGCATATCCTGCTCTCTAAGTGAGCAAGAAGGCAGGAACCAATAAGGCGGGGTTCGACAGACTTGTCCACAACTCCCGGTAACACTCTCCATGCTAATCACGCTCATCCCTAGACATGTCTACTAGTTCTTACTCCATTCTACTTTCTCTCTATAACCGACCGACCTACGAGAAAACCTCTGAGATGCTTGTTACACAGAGATAGCAACCGGCAGGATACCGCAACCTTTGGAGTCGAGCAATCGGGGATACGTGAGGACGTTTAGCATCGTAATAGCCATTAATAAATCCTTTTCGGGGTGACCTATTCGAGTACCATAATTAAATTCCCCCCTCACACCCACTCCATGAGGGTAAGCCACTGTTGCAAACATTGTTCTCAGCCGCAAATCATGACAGCACTTATGGGTGGAACTTGGAAGGGAAAGGGAAGGTGAAAATATTGCAGTCTCTGAGGCTGTCTCTTAGATACTAAGGCGGCACTGAGAGTTGAACGCAGTATAGTTTAGATATAAAGATAAGATTCCACGCTTGCACTAGCAAAGTACTTGGTAACAGAGGGAAATACACTTGGTCTTATATAGACATATTCCATCACGTGATAACATGGTTCTCCTGCCAAGGAAACCCCCTTTTCGTATCTTGTCACATGTGTGAGTCAGTTCCATGACTCATACCTATGACTCACAGGGTAGATAATGTATTTCCAACACTTCCCCTACATTTCCATCCCGATGTAACATAGCAATTTCTCAAACGTAACTCTAACTAATCCCTTTGTACATATGTCCGCTAGATTCTTTTCTGACTCAACTCATCTGATTTCTATCTCTCCTCTTGCCTGCAACTCTCTCACACAGTGATATCGCACATCAATGTGTTTAGTCCTATCGGAGACACCGTGGTTTTCGGTTAGGCTGACTGCAGCGGCATTATCACAGTATACAATCGGTATCGCTATGATTCCTATTTGTTTGAGTCCTCTGGTGACCCAAACTCCTTGATTTGCTGCAAATCCTAATGCCCTGTATTCTGCCTCTGTTGTAGACTGAGCTACAGTTCGTTGTTTTCGGGAGCACCAGAGTACTGTATTACCATAGGTTTGGAGTATGATACCAGAGAAGGACTTCCTATCACTAAGGTTGGACGCATAGGAGCTATCACTAAAGATTTCTATAGGTGGCTTTTCTGTGTTGATGCGGTAGATAAGTTCCATGGTCCTTGTTCCTTTAAGGTATCGGAGTACTCTTTTGGCTGCTAATAGATGGTTTCGGTAGGCCTAGCTGAGAATTGACTGAGGAAAGCAACTGTATGAGCTATATCAGGTCTTGTTGTACAGGCTGCATATATTAGAGAACCTATTATAGATTGGTATAGTTTCGTGTCACAGGTTGTCTCAGAGTCTGTGGCTATAACGAGTGGTGAGTGTAATTCGATAGGGGTTTTTGCTTCGTTGGCGTTTTCGAGTTCATCTTTCGTAAGAATCTCCGTGATGTATCTTTGCTGATTTATTCGAAGTCCATCTTCAGTTCTTTCTAACTGCATACCGAGTAGAAACGATGGTTCCCCAGAATCTGTACATTGGAAACGGGATTTGAGTTGCTTGACACACTTGTTCACTAAGTGTTGTTTGCCTGTTATTAAGATATCATCGACGTATATGCAGCAATACAGGTGTTTGGCAATGAGGATGCATGGGTCGAAGATGCCTTCTTTGAAGCTTATGTCTTCAAGAGTATTCGTGAGATGTTTGTACCATAGGAGAGGTGACTGTCCTAGTCCGTAAATGGCTTTCCGTAATTTCCGTACTTTGCCTGGTTTTCGGTACCCTTCCGGCATTTCTAAGTAGGATTCGTAGTCTATGTCGCCATATAGGAATGCACTTTTAATGTCAAGTTGTCACATAGCGTAGCCGCGGATAACTGAGATACTCAGTAGTACTCGAAGTGATTCTAGTCGTGCTACTGGTGCATATACTTCTTCAAAGTCCACCCCTGGGATTTGACTGAATCCCTTTGTGCAATATCTCGCTTTTCTCCTTTCCAATGTACCATCTTTCTTCACTTTTGCTTTGAATACCCATCGTCCTCTCAGAACCTTTCCTCCTTGTTGTTTGTCTACCACTTCCCCTACTCCGTGTTCGTTTAAGACTTTCATCTCCTCATCCATTGCCACCTGCCATTCATCGCATTCAAGTGATTCAATAGCTTCTCGATAGCTTTCAGGATCTCGTATGGGGTAGGATAATCCAACGAAGGACTCCTTATCAATGGCCGCCTGTTATTTTTGAATCTTTTCCTGAAGTTCCTCGATACGTAGTTGATGCTGTAAACCAACTTGTTGTACACTACCAGATCCGCCTTCCCCTCTCATATAGGATTTGAAGGCGTCATTCGCTTGTCTTAGCTTATTGTTGAGATCTTTAAGCTTTGTATGAGCTAGGTCATTTCCGTAACCAGCTCCTTTTTCGGTGTGTTTTCTTTGACAAGTTGACCTTCTGGTTGGTTTGTTTTGCTCAGGTGATACTGGAAAAGCACTGGGTACTTCAGATTCTTCTTCTTTTTCTGACTCTTCGGGTAATGGGATGTCTTCGGGTAGGGGTGGTATATCCTGTTCATCATTTCATGTTGCTGGTTGGTCTAGATGATATTCGAACGATACTCCTTCAATTGAACCGAATTTTATGTCTCTTGCTTCTGTCACTGTATGTTGTTTGGGTATGTATATACAATATACTATAGGACTAGAAGTGTATCCTACTAGGTGATCTTCCTCGGCTGTAGGGTCAAGTTTGCCTCTCTTTTCCGAAGGTATGTGCACAATTGTGTTTGTGAACCAAGGATGTAGATGGTTGATAGTGGGTTTCGTTTCGTATAGTCGCTCGAAAGGCGTTGTGTTTACCGTGGATTGCCAGCGTCTATTGTATAGGTAGGCAGCTGTTGCATAGGCTTCCCCCCATAGGAACATTTTATCGGTTGGTAACATACATCGTACCATTGTAGTTAAGGTACAGTTCATCCTTTCGGCGACTCCGTTTGATTCAGGATTGTAGGCTGGTGATGTGGTATGGAGAGCACCTTTTCCTTTTAGGAATTTGGATACTTCTTGGTTGATGTATTCGGTTCCATTGTCACTATGAAGGCGTTTGATCTTGGCTTCATGTTGGATGAGGACGAGTTCCCAGAAGTTCTTAATCACTGTTTCTGCTCCATCTTTTGTTTTCAGTAGGTACAACCAACAGTATCTGGTGTAATCATCGACGAATGTCATGTAGTATTCGTTTTTACCGAGAGTTGGTGTAGAGATTCGTCCACTTAAATCGGAATGGATTTTATCGAATGGCTTCTTCGTTCCTATCTCCTTTCCTAAGGGCACCTGGTGTGTAGATTTTTGTATTCTACATGTCTCGCAACTGAAATCGTTTGGGCGAAGTATCGGTTTTGCATCTTGATAACAATCCTTTATCACGCTCGGATTTCTAAGTGTTTGGTGTCTCTCTTCATAGGTGGATACAAGTATTCTTGTATTGTTTATCCTAACATACTACAGACCGTCTTTCTTATCTACAATCATGATCTCTCTTCCTCCTTTTTTGTATTCTGTTCTTCCCTTTTCAATTTCTATTCTAACTCCAATATCATCCAATCTTGATTCGGACACCAGGGAGTGCCTAAATGTAGGGACATACAATACTTGTCTGAGCTGAATCGTATGATGGGATCCGTCCAATAACTGCACAGGGATCTGCACATCTCCAGTTCCTGTTGCATGATGTTTTCTGCCGTCTGCTATTACTATACTTGTATTGTCTGGTAGGAGGTTGAGGAAGTCACCTATGTTTGGTGATATATGATCTGACGCTCCAGAGTCACATAACCAGTCTATTGATCTTTCCTCATTCGGTTTGGTTTTCGTCATAAGCACAGTTACAGTGGCATCGGTGAGGTTGGCGGTCCTTTGTCCCTTTGGGTTTTCCTTGTTTTGTCTCTCTTTTTCTCTATTCAGACCTCGACAATCTTTGACATGATGACTCTTAAACCCTTTGTTCCCTTTGCTCTTGCACCAGGAACATTCCTTCATGTCCTTTTTCTTTGGTACGAATAGTACCTTTTCCTCTGTTTCCGACTTCTCTGCGGCTCGACTGATGAAGAACTCCCTTATATCAGTATACTGGTCATCTCCTCTTGCTACGAGTATATCACAAAGGTCTTTATGTTGTTTCTTTATGGATAACATGAACAACGCCCCTTTGACAGCTTCAGATTGTGTGACTAGTTTCATTGTTGATAGAAAGTCATCTACAGTCTTTCCTTTCGCATTCAAGCATCTCTGAGAGAGTCGGTTCCATGCATTTTCGAAACTCGTGACCTGTTCAGTAATGTTCTTATTGGGAGGAAGTTTCTTGAATATATCTTCAAGTAGGACAAGGTTCGTTGAGGGTGTTTCTTTGTCAAATTTGTCTTTGAGGGCTTTCCAGGCATGGCTAACGGCAGGGTAGCATGTTACGGTTTCATAGTGATCGCCTACCGCTTGGAATAGGAGGAATTTTGCTTGTTCATTCTTTGTTTCCCATTCGGTAACCGCTGTTGATTGAGAGGAGGAGCATTCATCCGATGTGACTGGTTGTTGTATTGTTCCGTCCACATATTCCCATATGCCACAGACCTTAAAGGCTGTTTTCCACATTGTTGCCCATGACCGATAGTTTTGTTGTCCTTGTAGTGTGGGGTACTTGTTGAAAGACAAGGACAGACGGCCAAAGGAGCTCTCAGGTGATATGTCACTTGTCATTTTTACTGGAGCTGTCGGAGTTTGGTATTACCGATTGACAAAGGTTTCCAGTATGCAACATGTCTTTTTTCCTGTAGCTTCAGAAGTGCGAAATCCCTAGTTTTTGTTTCGAATGACTTGCAACAGGGTTTCGGTATGTTTCCGAATAAGATGGGGAAGAGTCTCCACTTGAGATAGCCAGTACACTTGATGAGAGTTTCTGGATTGAAGTAGCCTCGGTAATTATCGTTTTCGCGATCGTATTGTAGGTGTTCGAAGTCTGCGAAAGTCAGCTCCAGTATAGCGGGTTCTAGGAGTGTGTCCAGTTGTTCACCGTACTTCTTCTGAATGGCTCAAAGGCAATCGTTATAGTCGATAATCTCGAGGTTCTTTTGAGTGATGGTTTGATTGACTCTTATGATGGTTTCTTCAATTGTGTACTCAAGGGCATCATGGTAGGTGCGTGGCATGTAGGCTTGTGTGTTTTT
This sequence comes from Tuber indicum, assembly GCA_006112555.1. NCBI lineage: Eukaryota > Fungi > Ascomycota > Pezizomycetes > Pezizales > Tuberaceae > Tuber > Tuber indicum. The sequence goes on from VBSK01000159.1 coordinate 814,602, forward strand.
TATTTTCTTCCTGTGTTCTTCGGTATTGGGATCGCAACTACTCGTAGTCTGAGTAGTCTGAGATGATGTAGATGTCTTCGTATGCGATAGGCGTCTGCTTTACAGCAGGATAGGTACCGGTATTCAGGGGTAAGAGGACGGGTGGTGTTGCAGCATCTGCAATGGAATGGATTGTGTATATCGAGGTATTCGTTGACCATACGGTCAGAAAGAAGGGATAGAAGTGAGGAGGAGGTAACGGTAGTAGCGTCTCACTTAGGTGTCTTTCATTTATCTATATGGTATATGATACTTGGTAGTAGAAAGGCTTGCTAGCCGGGCTCATAACCTGAAAATATGGCAGTCTCTGAGGCTGTCTCTTAGATACTAAGGCGGCACTGAGAGTTGAACGCAGTATATTTTAGATATAAAGATAAGATTCCACCCTTGCACTAGCAAAGTATGTGGTAACAGAGGGACATACACTTGGTCTTATATAGACATATTCCATCACGTGATAACATGGTTCTCCTGCCAAGGAAACCCCCTTTTCATATCTTGTCACATGTGTGAGTCAATTCCATGACTCATACCTATGACTCATAGGGTGGATAACGTATTTCCAACAGAAGGGAAGGGTTAGAATCACTACCTAGCTTTTACTGCCTTTCAGTGCTTTTTTAGTGCCTAAAAATCCTCTTCTGCACCCACCTGTGTGTAGGGGACTTGCGCCCCCGTCTTGACTGTCCCCGGTTCCCCCCTTCTCCTTTCGAACCTCCTACCTCCATTGTCACCTCCATTTTTTCCTTTACCTTCACCCATTCTGCTCGGCTTATTTCTTTCTCCTCTCTTCCTTCCTTCTAATATCCTTGTTCGAATGTCGGTCGTTGAGACTGGTCGGTAAGCGGGCCGTGAGCTAGAGTGGTTGGAAAGAGGCAAACAAGTGAGTCGGAAGTGATTGGTTACAACACGGGAGACAGGGGGTCTAATACTGCAGGCTCCGGTTAGTGCTTTATACGATGTCGCGATACTTCCGATTAGTAGCAGGGTTGCTGCTATGGCTTTCCACGTTAACTTGTCTATCGGTTTCTCAATCTACTTGGAACTTGGATCCTCAGAAACACCTTGCCCTCATGTACAATCATATGTGTTTGTATTCCTTGTTCTAGCTTAGTTCCTTGTTTCGTTCTACCCGTTTCCACGAATTATTTACTTTGGGTTTTGCTGAAAATTTGGAATCCGACAGCGGCTGTGGTCAACAGTACCATATTCACCATCAGAGGAACAGCAGTCTACTGGACCCCAGAATCAACTGCCTTTTCCGTTGTCTCTGACAACAATAACTCTGTTTATACCCTAAAAGCGGCTAGTGAGTTATCCTCCTTCCATCCCGGAAATCTGGGTCTGCCAAGATTATATTGTTTTACGCGTTGACCAGCAAGCTTGCGCAGATTCATTCATACGAGCCCTCGACTTCTCGAAACCCGTGGACTTTGAAGCAGAATTCTCAGACACTACGGAGGTAATCTCCGAGCTCCCTTTCGAAATCCCACACGTCAGGCGTGGCGCGGCCTGGGCGGACCAGAACACAATATACTACTGGGGTGGAGAACTGGAGGGGGAATCCATATACCTGAACGGGGCGTTCCAGAACAGGACAAGGGAGTGGCCTGACCCTATGAAGTACTACACTTATGACCTTAGCCAGCCGAGGGGTCTGGGACGTGGAAAACCGTTTCTATCTCAGAGGCCGGAGGGTCGGATGTGTTGGCCACTTCCCCAAGTTATGGTGAATATGCTTATTCTGCTGAGGCAAGAAAGGGGTTCTACCTTGGGGGGGTTATGGCCAGGCGAGAGTTGAAGAATATGGACGGGTCGAATGCGACCAGCGGTGGTACTGTTCACTACTATGTGAGCTCGATGGTAGTGTTCGATGCTACGACGAATGTGTGGAAGAACGAGAGCATCATTTCGGAGCTAAATGGCTTGCGGGAAGGAGTTATGGTTTATATTGCAGGTGTTGGGGAGAAGGGTATATTGGTTAGAATGGGGGGGGCTGATAAGAATGAATTTGTGGGTGTTTCCTGAACCCTCCCTTCCACCTCCATCTCGGAATCTGTCTATGTATGGCGGTTCACTAGTGGATGGAGGAGTTTCGCTAACCTACCACCTGTTACAGATCAGCTTCGACACCGTCTACGTGTATGATATCGCCGCCGGGGTTTGGTACCTCCAACCAACCACCTCCAAAACAAATGTCTTCCCCGAATCCCGCCACGCAGGATTCTGCGCCGGTGCCGTTGCGGCCCCGGACAAGACTAGCTTTACAATCTATATCTATGGGGGATACGACAGCGACAGCTATAAAAAGAGAACATGGGCCTTGACAATGCCCTACTTTCAATGGCTCCCCGTGGGCTCCACCGGTGTGGCCAGAATGAGGGCGCTCAGGTACAACATGCCACGCTATCAGCGGACAACTTGTGATGGTCCGTGGGGCGGGGGATCAGATGAATCGGGGCGATAGGAATGGCGGGACGTACTTCTACGACATGACGAATCTTAATTGGTCCCTTAGGTATCAGCCTTCGGAGTATCGAGTACCAAAGGCCATCTACGATGTCATCGGTGGGAAGTAAGTTTCTTTTCCCCTCTCTTCCCCTCACTTCCCAATTCTATGCATGATAGGAATTAACGATTACGAAAAGCGGGCAAGGCGGGGCCACTCTCACTGGCCCAGAAGACGACAAGGGTTTTTCAGGAGGCCTGGGCAAGCTCTTCGAATCAGCAGCAGCGAACCGCACCCAACCCCCCAACCTCGGTGGAAGGAGTTCTAGCTCAGCCAGTGCGACTGCTGGTGGCGGAAGGTCTTCCCCAACTGGTGCGATTATTGGTGGTGTCGTTGGTGGAGTCGCGGTTCTTGCGGCTATTGGAGCGGGTATCTGGATGCTCTTGCGTCGTCGGCCCAAAAGAGTCGGGATGGTGGGGAAACAGGAGGTTAGGGTTGCACGCCCCAGGAGCCCAATCACAGGAACTTCCATACTGGATCAAGGCGGGTTTGCCCTGTGGACATGAGATGGATAGTGTGCCCATACCGCAACCGGTGCAAGGGCTAGACAACATCGGGGTATGATATAAGGAGGGTCACATGAAAAAGATTATTTTAAAAGGTAAAGGAATGACGGGGGAATTGGGGAAAGGATTTCAACTGCACGGCATTCCTACTTTTGGTACAGCGCGCTACCAGTGTGGAGGGCACCGGAGTGCTGGGCCCTATTTTTCCGAGGGCTTTTAAATGTTTAATTTACATCTAATTCTCGAAAACTCAGAAACAAGCTGTTACAGGAGCGGTAGCGATTGTGGGACCACCATTTGTTGCAAATTGATCCTCACTCGTATAAGTCCGCTATTGCAACATTAAGTTTGGATCGGAACGTTATTCTGCTCTTACCCGGGCTTATTTCTCTCATAATGTATGATATGTGGGTCCTGTCGGTGCTTAGTGCTGTATGAAACTGCTGTGGGAATGCGCACTTGAGCACCCCACGCATAATCCCAGTGGCTTTCATCCTCGTGTTCTGATTGGCGGCCACTAGTTGCTTCCCCAAATACAATAGGATGCGGTGCCTTCCCATTTCCTTGAAACCCATCGTCTATCGATAAGCCAACCATCTTCTTAACCTACCGTATTCTCACTGCGCAAATCGTGACATAAATCGTGACGGTCTACAAACCGTACGATATATATACGACCGGCAATAAAGTGGGGTTCAGTAGCACGGCATCCCAGGCAAAGCGGGCACACATCCAACGAAAGCCGGGCGACCGCTCTGAACCTCTACTAGATGGCGACCCAGACTGGGCGAGGGCGATACAGCACTTTAGATCTCAACAGAGATCTGAGGGGTGGGCTGACGAATAGCTCATATGGGGGGAGAGATAAATTGAGAGTTTCAAATACATGACCAATCCCGAGATCACTGAGAAGAACCTGGTGGATCCAAGCTTGCTCCACCACTCGCACATAATTCTCCATACAATATATTGCTAATAAAGCCTTATGTTTAAACCCCTTGCTTAACCATACTCTAGCCGTCGCACGCGGGTGTATGGTTTGAAACCCGTTTCAAAAGGGGTGTTTGAATTTCATAGTATGAAGTTTTATTACAGGATGCACAATTTACTGGCGTCAGATTTCATAGTACGGCATACCGCTTTTCCGTTATGCACGTTAAGGGTGTTTTTTTTCAAGATACAACACCAGCTTTTTACAATAAGGTGTAGTACTGTATCATCCGAAAACCAATTCCGCCGAGTGAGGATATCTGCGATCTGAGGAGCTGACGGAATGCCCTAGTACGAGAAAGGTTTGTAATGGGCGAGAGGAAGTTAGAAGAGGATGAAATATATCTGTGCGGCCAGATCAACCATCACAGGTTGGGTGGGATATCGCATAAGGTCAGCCCGAAAAGATCACTATCCACTAGAGAGAACTTCACCCCTTTCCCAATGCCGCGCGCTGGTGATCAGAGTGTTCTTATGCGTTACTAAGCACTTCCCTTCTTCGTTCTCTTTGTACCGCTATTTCGCCACTTGACCGTTCCGCAGTGCGTGGTTCACCATTAGTTAGACGGCCCCACCGCCACTGTCCATCGTTCGCCGGTTGCTGTACGCCATATTTGCTATTACGCCACTTTAATATCAGATCGTCGCAGCTCTTGCGCCGTGTGATTGATGTCCGCATCCCGTTGTTTCGCCATTCAGTCATTCGTTGTTTATCATTTGCTATTCTTCCGTTCGACTGTCACACCATTTACCGTCTAATTATCGTATCATAGCGTTTTTTTGTCCTCTCGCTGGGTCTGGGGGTCGTCGCTGTTTGGGGGGACGCGTGACCTTCACCACAGGAAAAGGAAATCACTTCTTACCTTGGGCCGCCGGAAGCCTGCGCACCCCGCGTTAGCCTATGGGGAGCTAGAGGCTTCTTTGTTATTACCCAATAATTTTACAATCCCATTGCCCGTAAGTTAGTCAAAAGGAAGGAGGCAAAACGGCCGAAGAGTAATCGTTCGTTTCAGAGCTTTAAACTTTGTATTGCAAGTGTGTCAGACTGATCCAATTGTAAATTTGCTCTCACAAACAGTGACCACCATTGTTGCGATCAATAATTTTTCTCTTCTCCGTATTCTAGATTTTTTCCTACACATATACCCCTACCACCAACACTATAATGGATTTCTGTTACATCTCTATTACAGGAGTAGCCACGCATACCTATGGGGGGTACCATGAGCGATCCACATAGTTCCTCCACTATAGAGTCAAGAGACTTCTACAGTACTCTACTAGCAACAAATTCCGCCACTGAGGAATACGGAAGAGCCTTAGAAACCCGGGGTCACGATCGGAACAATAATATCTAATTTTCTCTATCGCTAAATTCCTAGATGTCGATGCACTTTGCACACTGGCACTAGCCAATTAGCCTAAGATACTTGCTTAGGTAAACAAAACTCTTAATAAAACACATTCTCTAATAAAATTCTTTACTTGCCTCTTAGTTATATAATTTCTAGTGTTAGTTATTATTTAAGCTACCCAATCAGGCGACCTGAGTGTAGATTAAAGAAGTAGTAAAACCATTTAGTCAGAAACATTGAACAGCTTCATAGCACTTACGCTGCCAGCGTTTTTTGTATGTATGCTTAGGGTGTGAGGAAACACGAATGCTTGGTCATAGAGATACATTTGCTCTGGTACATGGGCTTTCATGAGACTGGATATGTTTTAGGGGGCAGAGCCCGCCAATTTATGTGCTTAATTACCCAAATAACCTCGTGTTTTCTAATCGGAATATCCTAGACCCACCTTGGACCTTCCCCGGTACATCCCTGATCAACGGCAGAGGTAGATATGATTCCACCTTATCACCCTGATGCTTATTAGCATTTCAGGGTCAGGAACAGTCAAGTCAGGGTAGCTGGTTGGTGACAGAGTCGCTATCGTTTCATCGTTTTGGCTCCATATCTCTACAGATCTAGCAGAATAAGTTAGCATTCAGGTATGACAATTAATTTTATTATTATTCAAAATATGCTTTAGGCAGTCAAAACCTGCTCCTGCGGCTAGCTCAAACCCTCTCAAACGCGAATAGGTCAGTCTTTCCTTGGGAGGCTATGACACGGTTTCCTCTGGTGTTATTGTTTGAGCGATAGAATAGAACTGGTCTCTGGTATCTGTTACCTCCTGTGGTCTTGGAGACAGTCGCTGATCTAGTCGGGGTTGGAGTTGGGGGTGTTTCATGACTTTACCAAATGGCCCCCTGCAGGATGCGCGCCATACGAGTAGACTTCGAACCCAGCAGAAAGACAAAGCCAAGACAAGGTGTGAGAACTGAGGGGGGAAGGAGGCTTCACATTTCTCTAAAAGCTGCATCGTAAAAGTGTCTGCTTGTCCCAGTCCGATTATACGGGTAACTCCCTTAGGATGTCCTCATAATAAAGGAATCCTCGTTATGTGAAGTCCAGTAGGCTATGCACAAAGTCTGTTAGATTCTGTGTGCCGCGGCTAGAGAAATCACCCTTCTCTCGGTGGTCGGGATTTTCCTTGGATCCAATGAGAGGAAGTTCAACAGATATACTCACGGCCACCAGTACTGTAAGAGAACCACTCTCCATACTAATCGAGCTCATCCCTAGACATCTCTGCCAGCCCTTGTTCCATTCTACTCTCCATAACCAGCCGACTTACTAGAAACCCTCTGAGACGCCTGGTAGTCAGAGATAGCCACCGATGGGTTACCCAACCTTTGGAGTCTAACAACCAAATATACGCGAGGGCGTTTGGCTTTGTCATAGTTACCGATGAGCCCATTTCGGGGTGACCTATACTGGAGTACTAGTACCACATTTCAATTCTGGACACCGCCCACCCAATGTGAGAAAGACACTTTTGCAAACATTGTTCTCAGCCGCAAATTATCCAAGCACTTATCGGCGAAACCCGGAAATGGGAGGGGAGGGAAGGTTTAGAGTTACCGTCTAGTTGTATGCGCTTGTTAAGTCCCCAAAAATCCTCTGCTGCATGCACCAGTCTCTGGGGGAATTGTTACCTTGATTGTCCCCGGTTTCCCCTTCTCCATTCGCACCCTCAACCTTGATTGTCACCTCCCTGTTTTTCTTTATCTTCACCCATCCTACTCGATTACTCTCTTTCTCTCTTCCTTTCTTCCCTCCCTCCTCTAAGATCCTTGTTGGAACGCTGGTCGTCGAGACTGGGCAGTAAGCGAGCGAGCGGTGAGTTACAGTGGCTGGAAGCAAGCAAGCAAGTGAGCCGGGAGTGATTGGGCAAAACAGGAGGCGCAAAAGGTCCAATACTCCACCCCCCGATCAGCACCCCATACGATGGCGCGATACCCACCATTAGTGGTGGGGTCGCTGCTAGGGCTTTCCACTTTACCCGGTCTATCAGTTTCTCAGTCCACTTGGAAGTTGGATCCTGAGAAACACCTTGCCCTGATGTACAATCATATGTGTTCGTATTCCCTGCTTGAACTTCGTTCCTTGCTTCGTTCCACCATGTTGTCACGAATTATTTACTTTGTGTTTTGCTGACAATCTGCAATCCGACATCGGCTGTAGTCAACAGTACCATATACACTATCGGAGGAACAGCAGTCTACTGGACTCCAGAATCAACTGCCTCTTCGGTCGTCTCTAAAAACAATAATTCTACATATATCATAAAAACGGCAAGTGAGTTATCCTCCCTCCCTCACTCCCTCCCCAACTTCTGGGTCTGCTACAATTATAGTGTTCCACATATTGACAAACAAACCTCCTCAGATTCGTTCCTACGAGCCCTCGACCTCTCAAAACCTATGGACTTTGAAGCCGAATTCTCAGACACAGCGGAGGTAATCTCCGAACTACCCTTCGAAATCCCACATGTGAAGCTTGGGGCGACCTGGGCTGACCAGAACACAATATACTACTGGGGTGGAGAAATAGAGGGGGAATCCATATACCTGAACGGGGCGTTTCAGAATAGGACGAGGAAATGGCCTGACCCCATGAAGTACTACACTTATGACCTCAGCCAGCCGAGGGGGCTCGGAACGTGGAAAACCATCTCGATCACGGATGCTCGGGGGTCGGGCACATTGACCAATTCCCCCAGTTTTGGCGAATACTCTTACGCTGCTGAGGCAAGGAAGGGGTTCTACCTTGGTGGGGTTATGGCTAGGCCTGAGTTCAAGAATGAGGGTAGGTCGAATACGACAAGGGCTGGTCGTGTTTACTACAATGTGAGCTCGATGATAGTATTTGATGCTGCGAGGAATGTGTGGAAGAACGAGAGTATTATTGCAGAATTAAATGGCTTGCGGGAAGGGGCTATGGTTTATGTTGCAGGTGTTGGGGAGAAGGGTATATTGGTTAGGATGGGTGGGGCTCGTAAGAATGAATTTGTGGGTGTTCCATGGACTCTCCGCCACGTATCCGTTTCGCAAGGCGCACATGGATGACGGTTCACCCGGGGATGGAGGGGTTTCGCTAACGTTTCCTCGTACAGATCGGCTTCGACACCGTCTACGTCTATGACATCGCTGCTGGAGTTTGGTATCGTCAACCCACCACCTCAAAAACAAAAATCTTCCCGGAAACCCGCTTCGGGGGATTCTGCGCCGGGGCTGCAACGGCGCCAGACAAAACCAGCTTCACAATCTACATCTACGGGGGGCACGACTACGACAGCCTTAAAGAAGGAACATGGGCCTTAACAATGCCCTACTTCCAGTGGCTCCCTGTGGGCTCCACTGGTGGGCCGGAAAGCGGGCGTTCCCGTACAACGTGCCACACAGTTGGCGGACAGCTTGCTATGGTCCGTGGCCACGGTGATCGAAGGGATCGAGGTGATACGAATGGCGGGACGTACTTCTACGACATGACGAATCTTACCTGGTCCCTTAAGTATCAGCCCTTTGAGTATCGAGTGCCGAAGGCGATCTATGATGTTATCGGTGGGAAGTAAGTTTCTTCCCCCCTCCCTTCTGTTCCGTCTCCTATGATGTGCATGTTTGGAAATTACCGATTATGAAAAGTGAACTAGGCTGTGCGAATCTCACTGGCCCAGTAGACGACAAGGGTTTCGCCACAGGCCTGGGCAAGCTCTTCGCCGCAGCAGCAAACTGCCCCACTTCCCACGGAGATAGCCCAAGTCCTAGCTCAACCGGTGCAATTGCTGGGGGTGTGATTGGTGGCATCGCGCTTCTTGCGGCTATCGGAGTGAGTATTTGGATGCTCTTGCGCCTTCGTCGCAGAGCAGATATGGCCAGGGAACCGCGAGCAATCATAGGAGGTCCTGAGATGAGAACGGGCGAGAACCCACCCATACTGGTAAACTTGCCATGGAGGCATGAGATCGACAGCGTGCCCGTACCACAACCTATACACGAGCTAGACAACGCCGGGGTAAATGGAGAGACGTGTAAATAGGTGTCTAACGAAAGGAAAATAAATGACGGGGAAATTGGGGGAAAAATTTACCCAAAATTCAACAGCACGACGTTTTCATTTAGAGTACTCGTACGGTACGATAGCAGTGTGGAGGGCACCGGAGTGCGGGTTCCTATTTTTCTAGTTCTACGAGGGCTTTTAAATGTTTTTATTTTTCAAACCCAAAACTTAGAAACCGGCCGTTAGATGAGCCGTAGTGATGGTGCGATTAACATTTGTTCCAATAAGCTATATCACACGAGTGCCAAGACTTTTGGTGGTTCACCGATCGTCACTCTGCTGAATTCAACATCGTAGCTATAGGTTTGGACCAGAACATCTGAACATAGATCAGTTCTTTCCGGGGCCCGTTTCTACCATCTGCTGTACGATATGCCCGTCTTGCCGATGCTTAGTGCTGTGTGTAAGTGCTGTGGGAATACACACATATGCACCTCCGCGCACCCCCAGCTGCTTTCATCCCCGTGCGATGATCGGCGACCACTATTTACTTCCTTAAATTGAACGGCATGTTGTTCGTTCCCATTTCTTTGAGACCCATCGCCTAAAAATAAGTCAATAATCTTCTTAAACTGCCGTGTTCTCACTACTCAATTCGTAACATAAATTGTAGCATAAATCGTGACCGACTGCATAGAGTACGATATATATACGGCAGGAGGTGGAGTTGGGTGTAGTAGCGCCGCAGCCCGGGCAGGGCGGGCGCGCATCCGGTGGGGGTCGGTCCGGGACACGAGGCTGCCCGCTGGTGACCCAGGCTGGGACTGGACGATACAACACTTTAGATCTCATTTGATCTGGGGGGGGCATACGAGTGGCGCAAATGGGGGAAGAGATTAACAGAGGGATTCAAGTACATGGCTAATCTCGACATCGCGGATAGCGATCTCTTGGGTCCAAGTTTGCTCCCCCACCCGCACATAATCCTCCGTAGAGTCACCCGGCAAAAGTGTCAGTGAAATGCTTAAAACCAACATCGCCAGAATGTTGGTTGATTACCATGACGGCTCACAACTACCATGAAAACTGGGATAATTTGATACTACATGGTTGGACTTTCCTCTGTGTGGTTGAGAATCTTTTAATTTGTTTTCTGTTTCTGTTCAAGAATGCAGGATTATCCTAGACTAAGGCCCTGTTCGGCGCATCACAATAAAAATATATCACGATAAAATCTGCAAATGGCATATATTCTAAGATAGATTTATAGTATATTTCAGAAATATAGATGTTCGTTTGGACAAATATTATAAAATAAATATACAGGACAAGACAATCTAAAACTTATTAACTTATTATTATTAGTGTAAAAGTAGGATTAAAAATGGTATTTCAAAATAAAAGAGCCTTATATTACTATCTCAGTATGATAGGATATTATAGTACTAGATTAAAAACAAGTAATATAAAGTACAAACAATATAAATACCCCTTAGCGATTATAGAGAATAGTCTGTAGGCTGAGAACAGTGATGAATTTCATATTGAAGTTGAATTGATTATTTGTTATAATTATATAAATAATTTCTAACATAGCTATTTTATAATAATATTGTAAAGGGCTAATATTTCTAGCCCTTAACCATGTAACTGGTACAGGTACTTGGTTAAGGATTTCATTTTATGTTTTGTTTTAAGTATCACTTTGATACTTGATTTGTTTGAAGTATTGACTTGATACTTAGTGTATTTTATGTTTTATTTGAAGTATTATTTTGATACTTAAGTTGTTTTACCAAAGAGTATCACTTGATACCTTTAATTAGTTTCGCTCATGCTGGACATGAATGAATTTGTGTATTTAAGGACCGTCCTATTGCATGATAGAAAGGACAGACTTCGACAAACAGGATATCAATATACTTGGTTGAACACTTACTCTTTAGTTTCTCCAGTACACCTCCCAAGTCTCCATTAGTTCATACAGCTCTCGCTTCTTCTTCTGAAGAGGTGGCTACCTATCAACTATCGTACACCTGTCAAAACATGATTAGTACCTAGTAAACACGTTACAAACCTATATATTATATTTTCATATTTATGCTATAAAAATATAAATATACTGAAATAAAAATATATCATAATATTTTTGTATAGGCTGAATACACTTGTTAGGCGGAAGCCGACTCTAAATATTTGTCGAGAAGACTTAGGCCTGAATCTTTCGTAATAGATGGAGAGTTGTCTAGGAAGGATCGGTGTCGTTCTTTTCGTTTATGACTACTAAGAACTCGCTTAATCCATAGAGGAAATATTCTTATAAAGATTCGTAGGTAAACAATGTTATATTGTTAAGGTCTCTTCTCCGTTGCTCCTTTCATAAAAGCTTGGGAGGCACTTCGAAATTTATATCCCACGTCTGAGTGTTCGCGGACTACTTCTAATCCTCCTATAACAAAGTACCTTCCCCAAAATCGTACACTACGTCTCATAGTCTTAACAAGTGCGAACACTGTTTGACCCTGAATTCTTGCACACCATATTCGTCGTCATAAATTATTTACCCTCTTATCGTAGGATGCGTTATTATCCTCGAACGACCGGTCTTCGATTTATAGAGCCGAATAGACTTCTGTCTGAAACTGCAGTTATCTTGACTATCATTCCAGTAGTCTCTTCTGATTTCAAATAGTGGCCAGCTTATGTGTCAGGCACCTATGCATGATGCAGGCTTTGTAGATGGTGCGCCAACACACGTATATCTACCGCCTATTAGGTCTTCTGAGTCTGAGCAGCTTCCCCTCAGTCCGCCTCGCCTCAAAGAGAATCACCTCTCTAGGGATCCCGTTTCCAGGACCAACCAACATACAGCGGCCTTCAGATAGGTATTGGTGTCATATCTATCCCCTATGGCCTCTGGGGCACTGTAGGAGTAGTTGCAGCTTTTCGAACCGAAAACGACCCGTCACTTTCGGCCCATAGTTAGGATGCCTAGCTTTGAAGCCTAATATCTCAATGCGCCTCGGACAGATTTCCTCCGTTCCACTTCTCAGAGGTACCCAGAGGTGACCCCTTATATGTCCTGCGAGCAGCTTCCGGTCAGACGGACGGCAGCAATGTATATGGTGTTATGAACTGGGCTTCATTGAGATGACATTATAGTCATGGGACGCAACTCTTCGAAATCTCGCTAAGGAAGTGCGTGCCCCAGAGCAGGGCTGGAGGCGGGTGTTAGGCTTCGATAAATTAGGGTCTGTGCGTGGTTACCCTACCGAGAGGTCTGTGCATTTTCTTTATGCCTAACATGAGCTCCCTCCTACAAGGTCTTGCCTCGAGCACCTTTCTTAGTTATATTTATTTAACAAAATTCCTTTTAAGACCCGATGTGGTCAGGGTAAAAAACCTTCTGGCGTTTGCTTATCCACCGTAGGAAAATCTTTTCCTTATCGTCTTACTTCTGGCTGCCCTGGCATCTCTGGGTTGTCTTGATGAAACTCTTCGACTACTTCTTCAGCATTTTCCATGCCCGTAGCGGGTTCCCAAGTATTTTCATCTTCCGCACAGCCCTGCCATTTCACAAAATACCACAGCTCTCGTATCTGCCGGTCACGGTTGTTGACCCTTCGTCTATAGGTCGGTATCTCGCTATGGACAATTTTCTCTATTTCCCATTGCAAGTCTCCTTCAACCTCCTCTGGTTCCCTTGGAGGTTCTCTGCGATCTGGATGAACCGACTCTCGACAAGGTTCAAGTAAGAATACATGAAAGACAGGGTGAATGTTCCACTGGTTGGATATGTTTAGCTTAAATGCATGATTCCCCCTTTTTTCTAATATCTGGAACGGCCCATATAGTTTGGGTGCTACCTTTTTTGACTTCCGTTGGGTGTGTATGTTTTTTGCGTTTAGCATGACTTTATCGCCAACCTTGAACTTCGGCTGTCTTTTGGCTTTCCGATCGTAGTATTTAGCCATTCCTTCTCTTGTCCTTTCAAACGAGCTCTTTGCTTGTTCGTGTATTGTCTTGATCCAGTTCGCGTATAGGGTTTCACCTGGGTTTTGAGTCTCTCGTTCTTTCATCTACTCGGTCTGGGGGTGGAAACTATAGTTTGCATAAAAAGGCGACATCTCGTGGGCGTTGGTCGCAGAATTGTTGTACGCGTGTTCCGCTAGCAGTAGCAACTGATACCAGTCGTCCTGGTGGTAGTTGACAAAACTTCGAAGATATCCTTCCAGCAGTTAGTTGGTTCTTTCTTCTTGTCCATCCGTCTGTGGATGATACGCCGTTAACATTCGTCGCTTTATTTCTAACGCCTTACACAGGGATTCCCAAAACTCTCCTGCAAACTTAGAGTCCATGTCCGAAATGATTTCCGTCGGTAAGCCATGTAGCTTCCAAACTTCCCTTAAGAACACATTAGCGATATCCTTTGCCGTGGCCGTAGTTTGTAATCCAAGAAAGTGTGCCATCTTCGTGAATCAATCCACAACTACTGTAATTTGTGTGCAACATTGTGATTCTGGTAGTTGGGTTATGAAGTCAACTGATATTGACGACCATGCTGTAAATGGGGTCTGTAGTGGCTGCAACAGTCCGTATTTCGCATGTCGTGGTGACTTGTTGTGCTGACATTCATCACAAGACCGTACGTAGTCATTGATCCATTCGGCTAATCCCTTGCAGTAGAAATCTCTCATGATGATTTCAAGGGTATTTTCTTGTCCAAAGTGTCGGGCTATCTTTGCATCATGGCATCCTTCGGCTATCTTGGTGTACAAGGCCTGGTCGTCCGGGACGAATAGACGATTCTTATAGTATAGAAGGTCGTCAATTAGTGTCCAGTTCTTAGGAAATTCTGTTCCTTCATTGCGGAGTTTCGACAAGTCCTCTCCTCACTTTAGCCAATCTCTATCTGACCGTGTGGCCTCAAGAAGTTGTCTGAGGAACTCAGGGTTAAACTTACTCATAGTCTTTTGTTTTAGAATGGCCGTTGACATTAGTATTTTCTCTGGTATTTCCTCGATGTCGTACCAGGATGAATTCTCACCAGCTGATGCTTCTAATTAACATATGATGAGTTCTTGTTCCTTTAACTTCAAACTTCTTGTAGCGATGTCTGTACTTCCGAAACCTTGGACTCCTCTTTCAGTCTCGTCTAATTCATCGACTTCCATTAAATCGGACGTGTCAATTTTTTCCACGATGAGTTGTGCCATTCTGTCTCCTTCCCGGATCTGGCAGTCAACATCTTTGTGGTTATAAAGCAAGACTTTGAGTTCTCCCGTATAGTCGGCATCTATTGTCCCAGCACCCACTGAGATTCCAGAACGTACAGCGAGGCCGCTACGAGCTGCTACCCGTCCGTATATCCCTATCGGTAAATCTATCGCTATCCCGGTGTCGAGCAGTGCTTGTCCTCGCTTGGGGATAACGACGTCGCTTACGGCGTAGAGGTCATATCCGGCTGCCATTCTTGAACCTTTAGTGGGCAGTCTTGCCTTGTAGTTCAATCGTCTAATTCGGATATATTTATCCGAATAATTTGCTTCTGGTTTCAATACCAGGTCTTCCTCATCTTTCCAACCCAAACTAAGTATTGCCTCCACTCTTTGAACGCTTCCAAGATTGCAAGCAGTTCCTTGTCATGAATCTCGTAGTTTCGTTCTGCCGAGTTCAATTTCAGCGAGTGGAAGGTGACTGGACCAATCTTTTTTCAACAAACTGTGACAAGACGCAGCCTAAGGCGAAGTCGCTTGCATCCATCCCTACCACCGTTTCACGGTCTGGATGGAAGTGTTGTAGTATGGGCGCAGTTGTGAAGCGACGTTTTAGTTCTTTGAACCCTGCTTCTTGCTCCGCGCCACAATGGAAATCCTTTGGATTTCCTTTTAAGGTTTCCGTTATAGGCTTGCATACTCCGGAAAACCCTTGTATGAACCGTCGGTAGAAGTTGGCAAATCCAATAAATATTTGGACTTCCTTAACCGACGCAGGTGACTTCCAACCCAGCACGGAGTTGACTTTCCTTGTGCTCATTGCTACCCCTTTGACACATACTATATATTCCAAGAATTCAACTTCTGGTACATGAAAGACTGATTTCTTTAGGGATACAGCCAGTTGGTAGTCTGCGAGCCTTCGCAAGACCTGATTGACCAACTCAACATGGCTTTTTTCATCCTTTGAATATATCAGAATATCATCCAGATAGCAGACCACCCCATAATCGAGGAATTCGTGTAAGACTTGGTTCATCATGTCTTGGAAGGTTGCCGGAGCATTGACGAGTCCGAAAGGCATTACCTTGTACTCGTAGTGACCGTAACGCGTTCGGAAAGCTGTTTTCCATTCATCGCCCTCTTTTATCCTTATCAGATGATAGCCGTCTTTCAAATCAAGCTTCGTGAAGATTTTAGCCCCAGCCACTCGGTCTCTTAATTCGGACATTAATGGTAGCGGGTGTCTGTTCAAAACCGTGATACGGTTGAGATTTTGGTAGTCCACTACTAACCGAAGTTTACTGTCTGGCTTCGGTACGAACAGCACTGGCGCTCCTGCTGGGGACGTGCTTCTTGTGATCATTCCTTGATCCATCATCATCTTGAGGCATTCTCGTAGGGCGGCAAGTTGTTTTTCTGATAAGGGATATATTGGACCCCACGATGCTTTTGCGTCGGGCTTTAATTCGATTTCGTGATCGAACGTCCTTCTTGGTGCCAATTTCTCCGCTGTCTGAGGTAGGAATAGGTCTTTGTGTTGCCAATATTCTTGCGGCAGTGATCCCAAGACTATGTCGTCGGGACTTTCGCTTGCACCAATTCTTCCAATATAGGCAGCATTCTCGTCAAAGACTACCGTCTCATCGTATTCAAACATGTCGGCTATTCCCTCATCTTCCTCCACACATTTTTCGCAGCATTTTGCGTCGAACGACCACCTTTTCGGGTCTTCGATGTGTGATATGGGATGTTCTTCATGCCACCAACCAAATGGTATGATCATCCCATAGGATCCTAGTTCTGCTATTTCGCAGGTTATCTCAGACAGATGTCTATTTCTTCCAATTACTAACCATAAGGGATGGGTGCAGAACTTCCCTCCGGAGACTGCTGCGGTCCCATCAAATCTATAAATCTTGACCGCGTCCGGCCGTTGCGTGAACGGCAATTGGTGTTCTTGTACCAATATTTGATTGATGACGAACACATTAGAGTCTGAGTCCAATAGAACTTTAATTTTTTATCGCCTATAGTTTAGAAAGAGGTAGGCGTCTCCCTCAGGGCAGGAATATCTTTTAGGTAAAGACGCATAAAGTTTGCGTCGTCGCGGCTGACCGCAATTATCTTCGGGTCTTCGCTTTGGCATTGTGTAACAAGGTGTTTGTTACCATGCCCGCACGGTTTCGACCATTCAGGTCTCCTCAGACAAACTGTATTTTTCTTGGTATATCGGGCAGCCCACTACTAGCAGTCTTTACCTCCTGCCCTGGAGTTCCAATACCTTCCACTTGTTCTACCTGTGGAACCAAACTTGGTAGTCTCTGCCATCGTCCAGATATCATGAGGACAAGAGCCGGATGCGCAGGGCTTGTAGGCTGTACCTTTGATAACCTTCCTGGGCTTATTGTCCACCCTCACTTAACCATAGACAGTGTCCTCATTTTATCAGGTGCCCGGCTGGTACCATTGTGGCACCTAAGAATTAATAGATAGAGGTAAGGTCTAGAACTCTTGTAACTATCGGTCGAAGATATGCCTCACTCGTACCTCTATTTCTTTCCTCTTAGTCCTATTGTTGCTCCCGTCGGTACCCTTGGTGCTGTCTGTTTCCTGTCTAGGTTTTAGTCCTTATCGGAGACCTTTCTGATTCCAGGTCATGTGCCTGACTACCCTGGCAAACATGTGTCCGGATCATTAGGGCTAAACATACGACTACCTTGGGAAGCATAGAGGCGTCGCCAATATAACTATTGTCCTTTGTTAATCCTCTTGTCTCAGCAGGAGGAACGCGTGTACTCCCACTCAGGTCATTCCGTATGGTTGCTATCCTCGCTTCGATCCTCTTGTGCGGTTGTTGATTTCAACTCCTAGAGACTATATGTCTACTAGACTACCCGAACAGCGTCGTTGTCGGTACCTTTGTGAAGACTTATGTGATTTCTTCGTCTTCGCCTAACTCCCACAATCGGCTGGTGGTCCTAACCTGTCCAGCCTGTGTGGGTCTTCGAGGAGGTCTAGGTGGCTTGACAGACCTTGCTTGATTTGGGCCCATTCGTCGTGGCTTTCGGCTCACTGTGGCCGCTGAGACTAGAATGTTCCCGTAGCACATCTTATATGTGTGGTTCTTTTTTCCACATCTCGTGCAATTGTTGTCCTTTTTTCTCGCATCAATAACACTTTGCGAGATTCCTTGGTATGCTTCAGACCAATTCCAATGTGTGGTCTTAGCACTTCCGCTTAATTTTTTGGCCGGCCGTTCCGAAGTGTGGTCCTCCCATTTCCTTCTCCGTGAGGGTCCTCCTACTCCCTTTATACAAGCCTTATCCTTTCATGGCTTATCCGACTTACCTTCTTTTAAAGACCTGTCTTTTATTTCCTTCGAGGAGGTGTGCCGTGAATTGCCTTCTTTCAATAACTTTTTTCGGTACTGATGGTCTTCTTCTATCTGGCCGGCTTCTACGACAACGTGTTCCCATTCCTCGTCTGTGTTGAACTTTTGGAAGGAGATGCGGGTGAGGATTTCTTCAGGCAAGTTCCTTTCGACTGTCTCTCTCCATGATTCATCTGCCATCTGGGCTTTGTTGTACAGGTTATGCATGATTCGGAGGTCGGTCTGAATTTTGCCTTTATATTTCACTTCCTTCATGTCCCGCAGGGCTTGTCGGCCCTTTTATAGTGGGGCGAAGGCCTTTCCAATTTTGTACAAGAAACGGGTCCAACTTCGAAAATTCCGGTTTTGGAGTTCACCTTGTAGTCCATCCATTTTTCTGCGGTACCATATCGTATACGTGGTTACCACTTTTCCCTTGGTACGGTTCAGGGCGTATATGACCTGTTCTCGGTCATCTCTCCAAATATGGAAGTTGCGATCGAAGAAGTCGATACATTATTGTAGCCAAATATGCACGTCTTGGTGCTTTTCTCCCTCGAAATGTGGCGGTGCCTCCGTGGGTCGCTTCGTGTTTACTGCGAAGACTTCGGCCAGGACATTTGCCATGTCTGATTGTTCGGGAGTTAAACCCCTGCGGTGTCTATCTGGGCCGCCGCCCTTTCTTCCCTTTCCTTCTTCATTATAATCGCTGCTGTCATCGTCGTCATCACTAGGATATCCTCCTGCTTGTCCAGGTGGTGGAGTTGCGTCTGAGGTTCCTTCCCAACTAGATTGAGGTTTTGCAACTTGTTTACCCTTGTCTTGTCTAGTGGGTCTGGAATAATATTCCTCTTCATCCTCTACCGATTCCATCTATACACGCTTGCTAGCCTCCAGCTTTTCCTTCGGAGCCTCCTTCTTTCTGGAGGAAATAAGAAGTTCTTGGACCGCTTTGCTTATTTTCTTGAGTTCACCCTGTTGAGACTTGAGTGACTCTCGAGTCGTCTTTGCTTCTTTTTGGAAAAGCGCGTCTCTTTCCTTGAAGGCATTGTTTACCTTGTAGTCCAGTTCCTTCATTTCCTTCCTAATTGCTTCTACTGCCTGTTGTAGCAGGAGATCCTGTTCTACCGTAGACTGATGTAACTGTGAGGTGACTCCCTCGTGATGTTCCTGTCTGGCAGCCAGTTGCGCAAGGTTTTCCGCGATTTCTCTTATTATCCTTTCTTGTAGAAATTTTACTTCGTTCTCTACCCCTTGACATTGCATCAATAGAACTCCTATGTCCTGGTCATGGGGGTCTTTTCCTTCAGCAATTTGGTTTTGAATGTTAAACAGTCTAAGCGCATTTTCCCGTTGAGCTCCCGTGAGCTGAGCGAAAGCTATGTTTGCAGCGTCAATGGAGGAAGTTATGTCCCTCCGGACATCCTTTAATACCACTCCTACTCTGGCAGCTAATCTTGCCAAGTCGGCCGCTGGATCCCGCGGCCTCGGAGTAGATGAGCGGGACGAGCTAGGGACGCTAGATGCCCGTGATCCATCTCTTAGTGGACGCCTTATCCTAGGGGGGAGTGATGAAGGCTGACTCGGTACATTTTCACCTACACTTCCGGTGTCCATTGCATCTTTATCCTTTATTCTCTTGGGAGCTTCTCTCCATGGTACCGGAGTCCCCGGACCTCCAGGTATCCACGGCGTCGATGATTCTGTCATTCTTTCTCAGCTACAGGGCGCTAAAAGGAATAGTCTCCTGTAATAATGTTCTGTCTTAGTGAGAGTTTGGGTGATTTCCGAGTCTCCACGCTAAAGGTATAGTAGGTGTGAAGCTACTATCAAGGGATCCCTCTTCACTGGTGTCCCAGTCGAGGAAGGGTTTCCAGACGAATTCTGGCCCATACCAGGTTTCATAAAGCTTTTGAAATTGTTCCTCCGTAGGAACTAGAGTTGGGTCGGTATACCACAAGGGAGCTTCTTGTTCTAAGAATGGTATTTCTGGAAGCTCTGGCAGACTAGATAACACTAGACTAATAGTAGGGTAGTGTACTTGGGTCGGTGGTTCGAATATTGTATTGGTTCGGGAGAGTTCCCCAAGGGTATCTAAATGGACCGTATTTTCAATGGTTTGGTCGTTGGCGTGACTCGAACCCATACGCTTAGTTAGTGCAGAGTGGTGACCGACTTATTTAGTGAGCCTTGGTGACAAGGAGAACTAACAATATTGTGTTAGGCGGAAGCCGACTCTAAATATTTGTCGAGAAGACTTAGGCCTAAATCTTTCGTAATAGATGGAGAGTTGTCTAGGAAGGCTCGGTGTTATTATTTTCGTTTATTACTACTAAGAACTGACTCAATCGATAGAGGAAATATTCTTATAAAGATTCGTAGGTAAACAATGTTATACTGTTAAGGTCACTTCTCCGTTGCTCCTTTCATAAAAGCTTGGGAGGCACTTCGAAATTTGTATCCCGCTTCAGAGTGTTCGTGGACTACTTCTAATCCTCCTATAACAAAGTACCTTCCCCAAAATCGTACGCTACGTCTCATAGTCATAACAAGTGCGAACACTGTTTGACCCTGAATTCTTGCACACCATCTTCGTCCTCATAAATAATTTACCCTCTTATCGTAGAATGCGTTATTATCCTCGAACGACCGGTCTTCGATTCATGGAGCCGAATAGACTTCTGTCTGAAACTGCAGTCGTCTTAACTATCATTCCAGTAGTCTCTTCTTATTTCACATAGTGGCCAGCGTATGTGTCAGGCACCTATGCATGATGCAGGCTTTGTAGATGGTGCGCCAACACACGTATATTTACCGCCTATTAGGTCTTCTGAGTCTGAGCAGCTTCCCCTCAGTCCGCCTCGCCTCAAAGAGAATCACCTCTCGAGGGATCCCGTTTCCAGGACCAACTAACATACAGTAGCCTTCAGATAGGTATTGGTGTCATATCTATCCCCTATAGCCTCTGGGGCACTGTAGGAGTAGTTGCAGATTTTCCAACCGAAAACGTCCCGTCACTTTCGGCCCATAGTTAGGATGCCTAGCTTTGAAGCCAAATAACTCAATGCGCCTCCAACGGATTTCCTCCATTCCACTTCTTAGAGGTACGCATTCTTTTTTTTTTTTTTTTTTTTTTTTATATCATATGTTCATTGTTTAAGGTACAAGAACCTGCATGCAGCGCTAGCTATGGCAAAACAAAACCTGTAAACACGTGCGTCCCTCCTCCGTCTGAGGCAAAAACCAAGAACCCCAAGCCCCTCTGGTATGGAGCTAACTGCACATCTCGTCCCGAATCAAGCCCCCCTTACAACCCAGACGAACTAAGCTCCAAGAGAAACACAAAACAGGGAAAGCAGGAAGCCCAAGGAAAAATCCCCCCCAAAATCTCACCACAAAAGAAACCAAACTCATACCCACCTAACCATGCCTATAGCACGGCAGGCCGCTGAAAAGCTAACCCTTGATCGGGCCCAAGAGGACCAGGTGCACAGATTAATGGCGTAACCCCTACCGAGGCGGAAAACTTGACAAGGAAGTATCCCGACCAACCGGAGACAGTGTAATACCAATCGGAGGGAGAGGAGCCAGGGCTTGGGCCCCCCAGAGAAAGGTAGCAGTAAGGTGCCAGCTGGGGGAGCAGTAGGGTGCTAGCCAAAGAGGTGGTAGTAGGGTACTAGCCGGGGGGCAGTAAGGTGCCAGCTGGGGGAGCAGTAGGGTGCTAGCGGAGGAGGTGGTAGTAGGATACCAGCCGAATGAACCGAGGGAGGAAGAGGGAGAGGTAAACCCAGATGCCGAAACAACTATCGGAAACGTGTTCGTATCTTAACTAGGTGGTCTCCATTAATCCCCAGTGCCCATAGTAGCCGAAACCAGCGAAAGGGACGAGAGGAGGAGAGAGGCGAAATCGACAGTAGCCTGTTGAGAAAACCAACCACCAACCCCCGACTGTGGGACTAACCTGTACCCACCAGCGGGACAAGACCTGGACCCGGCAGAGGGACTGACCCGAACCGATCAGAGGAAAGGAGAAGGAATCCATAGGAATCGCATACCGCAAACTGTATTCCCAGCCGTCTGTTGAAGGGAAAAAGGAAGAACCCGACCGTGCTGATGCTAAGCGAGGCGAAAGCAAAAGCGGGGAAGGAGAAAATCCCAGTGACGAGGATGCCAGGAAGAAGTAAGGAGGGGTCTCATGAGGGTAGACCTCAAGAGAAAAAGGAGGAGAGTAGTTTTGCCGTCGCAAAATGATAAAAGACGATGACCTGGTCCCCCCCATAGGGGGAGGACCAGACGCGAAAAGTGGTGATAATTCCTTGGTGTTGAGATTTCAATCACCGGAGGTGTAGTGGAGACGGTCGTTGTTCTTAGAGGTACCCAGTGGTGCCCTGTTATATATCCTGTGAACAGCTTCCGGTCGGATGGACGGCAGAGACGTATATGGTATTATGAAGAGGGCTTCATTGAGATGACATTATAGTCATGGGACGCAACTCTTCGAAATCTCGCTAAGGAAGTGCGTGCCCCAGAGCGGGGCCAGAGGGGGGTGTTAGGCTTCGATAAATGACGGTCTGTGCGCAGTTACCCTACCGAGAGGTCTGTGCATTTTCTTTATGCCTAACAACACTGGTGCCTCTATATAAAAAGCTTTAGGCTCCGTTCTACATACCGTAAAAACCGAAATAATTGAGAATCACGCTAAGAGGTTACTTTAAGGTTGGTCATGCCAAGGCCATGGCGCAATATCAGTTTCAGATTTGGCTAACATATTTCCTCATAGTATACACCTTCCTCATCGTCATCAACCTCATCTAACTCTACAGTGTCATCATCAAAATCTGTCGCCGTCTTCCCCCCAACCTTCCAATCCTTTATCCCCTCCACCAGGTAAGTACTATCAAGTCCCTTTATACTTAGCTCCTGATCACAGGTTCCATCAATTGGTAAGGCTAACCCAAGAATACGAAAGGATTTTCGTACTACATCTGCCCGCTCCTGAGTAAATATATCCCACGCCTCCCCAACAGCCCAAGTGGTAAGAATTCTCCTCCTTCCAATCATACTACCTACCAATTTACCTCCAGAGGTGAGAATCGCCTCCTCCTCAGCCTCAATTGCATCTAACTTTTCTTCTAGGACCTCCTAATTAAATGTTAAAACATTTAGCAAATCGAGTTTTTTTTTTTTTTTTACTTGAATTTTCAGGTAAGACGAGTAAGTTTATCCTACCTTCAATATATCTTTAAATGGACGATTAATGCTAACATCTAATGGTTGTACCAGTGAGGTACAACCACCCGGAATTAGGCTAACCGTAATGTCGTGAGCCAGAAACGTATCAAGCACCACCTCCGTTTTGTGTGCTCCGAAGAGATCGAGTACGAGGAGGGTTGGCTGATTCTCGAGAACAGGAACTAACTGTTCCTCAAGCCATTCGAGGAAGTTCTCCTCATTGGCATATGCCTTTGGATTGAACTTTACGACAACACGTGAGTCGTACTCTTTTTTTTCTTTCACAATACTTGTGCTAATACCGTGGCCTCGAAAATATATTAATGGCTTTACTCAAGGTACTCCATCCAAGAATACTGTAAGTTGAATCATTCCCTGTCTCTTATCCCTACCTGACTGACTTCCTTGTACCGATATAGTCCGATCCCCAATGCTGTTATAGGTTCGCCCTTCGAGGTACTCAAAGGGTAATGGCATTTGGTCCATATTGCAGATATTGGCCAAGCGATAACGGCCAATATCTGCAGGTACGTCTCCTAATCCTTTCTGGTTGGCTGGCCGAAGTTGGGAATTACGTCGGTTAAATCGTAACCAATTTAAAATTGATTCTGTGAAATTTGTAGGAAGCTGACTGGACTTATTGGTCACGAAACGTAGGGATATTCGATGCCAACGAAGGAATCCTCGAAACCATCCGTTGGAAAACCGAAAATTTGTAAGTGGCTCCTCGGGATATGCTAATTGAAATACCTCCTTACTAACACGGCGAAACCAACCCCTCCTCACAATTCCTCCACTTGCTCTTTGAATCTAGAAACGATCGTATAACTCCCTTTCTATCAATATCCATTTTCGCTTTCTCCCTCCTCCTGGAACTCTATACTGATTACAGGTCAGTTGGTTGTATTTTCCCTCTTCCTCCTCCCTTTTCCACCGGTAAAGATTTGCTCCCGCAATCTTAAACCGCTTAACTACCTCTGAATGCGTTGGTTTTTGGAACTGAGTTGGACCACTAGGAATTGATGGAGTTCTCCAATATGAGAGTATACGGAGTTTATAGCTAACGGTATATGATCGGTAGGGGTTGTCAACTCGCTTTGGTGGTGCTCGTAGCTTTTCCGAAAGCTTTTTTCGAACTGGTCCGGTCTTTTTCTTGACTCCAGCGTAGAATCCACTTGCTGGAAGTGGTGCAAGAACTGGGTATACCTTCGTTCTTCCGGTGGCTTTTGGAGGCATTTTCAGTTAAGTTTCTTCTCGTTTCGTCTCCGTTTTTTTTTTTGTTGAACACTGACTGCTGTGATTTGTTCTCATTGACGTGGTATTTCTGGTATATTTTACTAGCTTTCTCTACTTATTTACCATTGTTTCTTTTTTTTTTATTTTTTTTTTATTTACTTCGACTCATTCTCAAGATTAGATGAGTTGAGGTCAAAATCATGGGTCTGTGTACTTGTCTCATTTGTCGAGTCACTCGTATTTCGCTTATTTGCCTACACCTCACCTTATCTTAACTTCTTAGCGTGGTTCTCAATTATTTCGGTTTTTACGGTATTCCAATAAAAATATATCGCAATAGAAGTTGAAAATAGCATATATGCTAATAAAAAAATTCAATGTGAGCCTGTCTCAGTAGAAAACCCACTCTCAGGCAAAGCTGTTGTTAGCAGAAAAGTACATAGCAACCAGAGTGACCCACAAAAAATATTTTGAGATATCATTAGTTTTATGATAACACTAACTTTAAAGAACTACTATACACTCAAAAAAAAAATCAATAATTTATTTGAATGCTGTAAAATTTAGTTTGACACTTCTGCTACAATTCTATGAACTTAAGATTTTTAAAACCAACTAAACTACATACATTTCCTTGC
Organism: Tuber indicum; assembly: GCA_006112555.1. NCBI lineage: Eukaryota > Fungi > Ascomycota > Pezizomycetes > Pezizales > Tuberaceae > Tuber > Tuber indicum. The sequence continues at coordinate 839,731 of VBSK01000159.1, forward strand.
TTTTTTGTTTTTAGATCCAGGTGGACGGCCTCTTCTCCTTGGAATATTAGTTGAACTTTCACCTTCTATACTTGAAACAGCTGCTTCATCATTGTGCATATCTCCTATGTCTTCTATAATTGTGGTAGTTGGTCCTGGCTGGGATGTAGTTACATTACCTGATTGCTTGCTTCTTCCAACTTTGACTAACTGAGCTTGTTGAATAGTATCATCTGAGGGCTTGGTATATAGCCACGTAGATTGGATATGCTCTGGAGCATAAGAGCTGTACTTACTCCATATATCAAACCGCTTTTCAGGCTTCAAACCAATTGGCTCCAGCTCTCTTGGTGCCAGAGTACACATTTGTTCCAATGTTATCCCTGACTTAGTAAGATCAAATCACTTCCACTTATCTAGTGGAAGCTTCTTTGCCAATACAGTACCTGGGAATTCCTTGAGAAAAAGGAAGTTATGAAAGCTTTGAATTCCTTTTAATGGCTTGAAGAGTGAGCTAAGTGATTCTTCCCAATCAAAGAATACTCCTTGATCTGCTCCATCATTAAAGACATTAACTGGTTCAATCATATTGTTGGAGGTAGAACTTGCCACTACTGCACTATAGTCCCGTGGAGTCCAGATATTCTTTCTTGAAGCATTGTACTTAGCTGTTCCAAATTCCCAATCCACTGAGTTTGTAGTATGACCCTTAACTTGAAAGCAGAGTTCTACACTATCTGTCCACCCCTGTTGGACTAACCAGTAAAGATACACTGTCATTGTCTTGTTCTTGTTTTGGCCTCCACAATTATCTGCTCAAAGATAAACCTGGGGCTTCATCCTACTTCCAGATGTCAAGTAATAGTGGAGGAGGGATACTACTTAGTTTGGGCCTTTTGGTTGCTGTGCCTCACTATACAGTAGATGGTAATGCTTATTATGTTTCTTATTCTCATCTACAATTCCAAATGAATACAACTTAAAAGGTGAAAAAAAGTACTATTGACCTGGCTGTTGAGGGAGCTTTGGAATCTCAACTACCTGCTGGAAGTCAAATGAATAACAAGCTGTATCCTTTGGATAGCATGTTGCTTGCAAGATTGTAGACTCATAAAAGTCTCTACACTCTCAATATTCCTTATGATGCTGATCAAGTTCTCTTTCTGTTTGTATTAGCTTCTCCACATGTTCAATCTCATCTTGGATTCTGTTAGTTCTCTCTGGAGAGCGGAGCTTTCCTTTCAGAATTGTACAATGATCACAAATATCTTTGGCAGGGGTTCGGATACGCATCTTCTTGAATCTTTTACTTCCCTTCCAATATCGGTCAAAGCTGGCAAGTGATAGAGCCTGTCCTATTAAACTTGTTTTTTTCAATTCAGCATGCAGAATACGTAAAGAAAAAAAGGAAGGAAGTAAATATTGATTATCCAACTCTACTTTGGTAATCATAGTCCCATCCTGTTTATATTGCTTATAGGACCTGATGGCTACCAGCTCACCATAATCATTTTCAAGCTGTGAAAGGAATGATTCTATACAATCTTTAGCTTCTTTAGACAAGCCTCTATTCAAAGGTTGTCCTGTATGCTTATGGATTGAAGGGCAAATTGACTTACCTGACTTCAAGTAGTCTAATAATACACGTACTTGATACTTGCCTAAAATCCAGTACCAGCAAAAAAAGGAACAGCATACTTGACCAACAAAAGGGATTACATACTGATTTCAGTGCATACGCTTACTTAAATCTCTTTCACCATCTTCCATCTCTAGAAAAGATCTCTTATTGTATTTTCTAGGTCCATGCGGCTTTGTAAATGTCATAGTACTAGCCGTAAGACAACTGGCCAGCAGCTTATGCTGCTTTATTTCCATACCACAATTGGCATTCATCTAAGTAAACCATTGCATATAAGAAGCCTGTTTATGACATTCTCTCTTGCAAGAACAAGCCTCATCAATCTTAGAAAGGTGAACTCCATACTTACCTAGTTGTTCTGAGTACTGCTGTTTAATATACTCCTCAATGCTCTTTTTATTGGATTTACTACTCTCATCTCCTCAATCTTTATAATTATTATTAGTTAGCAATAAATAATACAACTAGGATTAAACACTTTGTTTTCTGTATAAAATTGCTTTTTACAATTGGATAGTATACATACCATCTATGCTTCCCATTTCTTCATACTCAGATTCATACTCCACCTCTGTCTCCTTTATCCATGCATATTCTTCACTTGAGATTGAATTATAGCTGGAGGTTGACTCATTTGATGATATCAATAGTTCTGACATTGTTGTAGCTGTCGCAAAAGGTTGTTGGATCTCTATCTCTAAGCTATCATTCACTCAGGTAATTCTGTTACAGAAAGCAAGTAGTATTATGGTAATTTAAAATGAATTATCATATCTACAGAACCTGAATCAAGTCTAACTAAATATTTAATTAATCATTAAGCTAAGACTCATAGCAAAACAATACTTTTTATTACATTTTCACTTTGGTTTAACTAATACTACAACCATCATAACATATCACTCATATTATAAAAAGAGAATCTATTGGTTGCATGTAACAGTATCACTAGAAATACAATTGTTGAAAATAAATGCAACCACCTTGCAACTGAAATAGTTCAATAAGGAATAAACTTTTAGTAATAATTCTTGGACCACAAGAATCCCAGAGAACAAAACTTATTTTACATGATAAAAAGTGAAAATCACAAAATTTCAGTTTTTTCTATATAAAATGTGCTACAGAGGTCATTAGGTCACTAATAATATTTTCTGAGCTACTGAACATATACTCTAGATGGCTAACTAGGTAGCTAGTTCTAAATAAATTATTTGTGGTTGTGGCCCGAGAGTGAGTTTTCTACTGAGACAGGCTCATGTAAAATAAAATACAAGAGTTTGGCAACCATGCAACAGCTGTATGAAAGAAAAAAAACAAAGTCACCATTCAACTCAACTTAGGGCATATACCTAAAATAAAACACATAGTACAAAAAGGGTTTACTTTCAGTTTACTCCCTTCCTATTACACTACACAGCAATTACAACAACCCAAATTTTCGTCTACAATCACCTCTTTGTTCCCTACAATTTGATCTTTGCTACTCAGACTTGTTATATCATGCACATTTCTGAATTCTTTATCCTAAATTCGTTTAATAAAATACTAATAGCTTTTAAGCAGGCAGATCAAGCCAGAATATGGAATGGCATGTAGGTTGAAGACAGCGAAATATTTCTTGTTGAAGCACTTATTTGTCATACTTTGCTTGAGTGCTATTTCATAATTCTACACTTAACCCTACTATAAAAATATACAATAAAAATTTATAAATACAATAATATTATAAATACAATAATATTATAAATACAATAATATTATAAATATATTATTATTTTGTAACATACCCCTATATAAAAACTTTAATATGCTAAAAATTGTGCTATAAAAGTCACCTTTATACGATATATAACGTGTTCGCTAGGTGCTAACCATGTTTCGATAGGTTTACGATATTTGATGGGTGGCCTGCTCTTCCCGAGAGGAGGCAAGAGCTGTATGAACTAAAGGACGCTTCAGATGTGTACTGGAAAAACTAAAGAGTAACCGTTCAACCAAGTATATTGAAATACTATCTATCGAAGTCTATCCTTTCTGTTGTAGAATAGGACAGTCTTTAAATACAAAAATCTGTTCATATCTAGCATGAACGAAACTAAACAAAGGTATCACGTGATACACTTTAGTACAACAACATAAGTATCAAATCGATACTTAAAACAAAACATAAAAACAAACTAAGTATCAAAATGATACTTTAAACAAGTCAAGTATCAAAGAGATACTTAAAACAAAACATAAAACAAATTAAGTATCAAAACGATACTTCAAACAAGTCAAGTATCAAAGCGATACTTAAAACAAAATATAAAACAAACTAAGTATCGAAGTGATACTTAAAACAAAATATAAAACAAAATCCTTAACCGAGTGCCTGTACTGGTTGCACTATAAAAGTGAGATGCCGAACGGAGCCTTAGCTGACAAAATTTATAATATAAAAGTCACTTTTAAGCTATAATAATGGCGTACTAAACAGGTCCTAAAAGATTTTATAAAAATTTAATGGAATATTAAGTTTATCTTTAATTGACTCTAGAAGGAGTTTCTCATCCTGAGTCTCAGAGTGTCCACATGACTTGAGTTTTGTACTTAGAATTCAGAATCAAGATTTAACTCTTGTGGTTATAAATTCAGTAAGGTTTGTAAATAATTTTATATATTATAGTTTTGATTAACAACTCATTTGAGTCATATGATATTATAACTATTGTTCATACACATGACCTATTTAACTTGAAGTATCATGTGGGTTTTGTACATAACTTAGATTTTATATTATGATCATTTTATTATACTGGGATCATTAGTTAAATAGGAGTAATGCAATGAGTATAGGAACTGTAACTAGTACTGGTATTCAGGTAAGGATTTTGTTTTATGTTTTGTTTTAGGTATAGTTTTTGATTCTTGGTTTGTTTTCAATATTGTTTAATTGTTTTATAAGATAGCATATTTTGTCATAGGCAATTATAAGTGACCTTATATAGAGCAACACATTGTGTCACAATTAAGGTATTCTTATCACAAAATGAGATCGCAGGGGAGTCACCACAATCGTGTAAAAATCTTGTCTATCATTAAATAGTTTTGTAATAATTTTTTGCTCACCTTCCTTTCAATTCTTCTTTTGGCATTTAGAGTACAAGTACTGGGGGTTATCGTCTCTTGTGGTTTGCACCTGGATGATTACCTGTACTCTATATTCTGTACATTTATTCAAACAATCAAAAGACGCTAACAAAAGGGAGAAAGGAACCTGTGCTGCATCGCACTCGCTTTCGTGTTGCACTCGATTTTCCGAACTATAAGCAAAGCGAAATCGGAAGGGAACCAGTTATTACACTATCCAAAACTCCTCTACTACACCCAAAATCCTATCAGGAAACCATTCCTTCACCTCGATTGCCCCTCATTCCCCTCCTCCTCTCAAACCTTCAACTTTGCTTGTCACTTCTACTTTTATTTTTATTTTTACCTTTACCTATACTTCTCGTCGGCTTTCTTTCTCCCCCTCCCCCAAATACCCTTGTCAGAACGTTCGCTGTTGGGAGTGGCTATCAAGCGAGCGGGCGGTGAGCTACAGTTGTTGGAAAGAACGAAACCAGTGAGCCGGGGGTGATTGGGTACAACAAAGAAAATATAAGGTCTTGCATGGTACTAAAACCTCCGATCAGTACCTCATGCGATGGCGCAATACCCCCCACTAGCAGTGGGATTGCTACTATTGCTTTCCACGTTAACCCGTCCATCAGTTTCTCAGTCTGCGTGGAAGTTGGATCCTCAGACACACCTTGCCCTGATGTACAATCATATGTGTATGTATTCCCTGTTCCAGCTTTGTTCCTTGTTTCGCCCCACTCTGTTGTCACAAATGATTTATCTTGGGTTCTGCTGACAATATGTAATCTGAAAGCGGCTGTGGTCAACAGCACTATATACACAATCGGAGGCACAGCACTCTACTGGACTCCAAAATCAACTGCCTCTTCGATCGTCTCTCAAAACAATGATTCCGTATATATCCTAAGAACGGGCAGTGAGTTATCCACCCTCTCTCCCTCCCCAATGTCTGGGTCTGCAGCAATTATATTGTTCCACACATTGACTAGCAAACCTCCGCAGATTCGTTCCTACGGGCCCTCGACCTTTCAAAACCTGTGGACTTTGAAGCCGAATTCTCTGACACAATGGAGGTCATCTCCGAGCTCCCATTCGCAATCCCACTGGTCAAGCGTGGCGCAGTCTGGGCGGACCAAGACAAAATATACTACTGGGGTGGAGAACTGGAGACGGAATCTATATACCTGGACGGGGTGTTCCAGAACAAGACGAGGGAGTGGCCGGACCCTATGAAGTACTACACTTATGACCTCAGCCAGAGGAGGGGGTCCGGGACGTGGCAAACTATTTCGATCTCGGGGGCTGGTGGGTCGGATACTTTGACCGACTCCCCCAGTTATGGCGAATCTATTTATTCCGCAGAGGCAAGGAAAGGGTTCTACCTTGGAGGAGTTATGTCCAGGAGTGATTTGAAGAATAAGGATGGGTCAGATGCGACCAGGGGTGGTGCTGTGTACTACTCCGTGAACTCGATGGTCGTGTTCGATGCTGTGACAAATGTGTGGAAGAACGAGAGTATTATTGAAGATCTAAATGGCTTGCGGGAAGGGGCTATGGTTTATGTTGCAGGTGTTGGGGAGAAGGGTATATTGGTTAGGATGGGGGGGGCTCGTAAGAATGAATTTGTGGGTGTTCCATGGACTCTCCGCCACATATTCATCCCGGAAGGGGCATATATATGGCGGTCCGCCAGGAATACAGGGGCTTCGCTAATATATTTCTTCTTCCAGATCAGCTTCGACACCGTCTACGTCTATGACATCGCCGGCGGAGTTTGGTACCGCCAGCCAACAACTTCCAAAACAAAAATCTTTCCGGAGCCCCGCCAGGCAGGATTCTGCGCCAGCGCAATTGCGGCCCCGGACAATACCAGCTTCACAATCTACATCTATGGGGGGTTCGACCAAAACAACCATAAAAAATCAACTTGGGCCTTGACGATGCCCTACTTCCAATGGCTCCCTGTGGGTTCCACTGGCGGGCCGGAACGCGGGCGCTCTGGTGTAACATGCCACACTGTCGGTGGACAACTTGTTATGGTCCGTGGGGCCGGGGATCAGATGAATCGGGGAGATACGAATGGCGGGACGTACTTCTACGATATGACGAATCTTACTTGGTCCCTTAAGTATCGGCCCTCACGGTATCGAGTGCCGAAGACCATCTACGATGTTATCGGTGGGAAGTAAGTTTCTTCTCCCCTCCATTCCGCTCCGTCTCCTATACTGTTCATGATTGGGATTAACGATTACGAAAAGTGAACATGGCGGTGCGCATCTCAGAGGACCAGCAGACGACAAGGGTTTCACCAGAGGCCTGGGCTTGCTCTTCGCTGCCGCAGGAAAACATACTACTCCCGACCCTGGTTGTGGCAGTCATAGTCCAGCCGGTGCGATTGTTGGGGGTGTCATTGGTGGAGTCGCGCTTCTTTCAGCCATCGGAGCGGGTATCTGGGCGCTCTTTTGGCTTCATCGTAGAAGACCGGACACGGCAGGGGAAACCCAAGCAGCGGGAGGCCCAAAAATAAGAACGGGCGGGAACCCACCCGGGCCCAATCACCAGTCGAATTCGCCTTGGAGATATGAGATAGGTAGAGTGCCTGCGCCACAACCGGCACACGAGCTACATGACGTGGGGTTTTAAGGAGGGACATATAAACAGGAGTCTATTGAAAGGAAAATGACTGACACAGAAATTGGAGGAATGATTTACCCAAAATTCAACCACACGACATTTTGGTCTATAGTACGATACGATACTAGTGTGGAGGGCACAGGAATGCGAGTCCCTATTTTTCCAACTCTTTGAGCGCTGTTAAATGCTTAATTTATATCCAATCTGTTAGACGAGCCGCAGCCATGGTGGGACCGCCATGTGCTGCAATACGATAAGTGATATCATATGATTACCAAGACTTGTGATTGAAGTTTTGTTCTTTCGTCACCGATCGTCACTCGATTTGGTTCCCTGTGGTAAGTTTAGATCAAAATGTGGAGCTGCTCTTGCCCGGGCTTACAGCTCCATTGCCTGCTGTATGGTATATCTAGGTCCTGCTGGTGCGTAATGCTGTGTAGGAATTCGCACGTTTGCACCCCCTCACATAATTCCAGTGGCTTCATCCTCGTGTGCTGATTGGCAGCCACTATTTACCTCCATAAATAGTGTAGGTTACGGTTCTTCTCCCCTTCTCTGTGGTCCATTTCCCACCAATAATTCAATTATGATACCTTCTTGGACTATCGTTTTCTCACTAAGCAAATCGAAGCATAAATTGTGACGGTTGACCAAGCGTACGATATATGACCGGTAATAAAGTGGGGTAAAGTAGTACGGCAGCCCAGGTAAAGCGGGCACACATCCAATGAAATAAGAGCTGCCGCTCGAAACTTCAGCCTGCTGGTAACCCAGGCCGGGGAAGCACGAGAAAGCATACTTGGCCTTAATTGAGAAATCTGACAGGAGGGGGAGGCTCACCCATGGCGTACGGGGGGGTTTTAAAATCCATGGTCACCCCGGCATCTCGGAAAAGAAGCTCATGGGCCCAAGCTTGCTCACCCACCGGCACATAATCCTCCAGATATGCTACTAAAACCTTATGTTTTCAGTTCCTTGCCTGACCGTCTGATCCCCGCGCGTGGGTTGGCGGTTTGAAATCCGCTTATAAAGAAATTTCAATCTCGTAGCATGAACCTCTATTGCAAAATAAGCAAATTTTCTGGCATCGGATTTCATAGTACGACATAATTACCGCTTTGCCGTATTGCACGTTTATAGTGTTTTCCAAGGGAGGGTATCAGTTGTTTACAATAATGTGTCGTACCGCAGTATACGAACACAAATACCGCAGGGTATTGCCGGTGAGGGCATATGCGACCCGAGCATCGGACGGAATTCCCCAGTGCGAGAAAGAATCGTAGTGAGCGAGAGGAAGAGAGGAGAGGGCAGAATACCCCTGCGCCGCCCGATTACCCCTCACAGGTCGGGTAGGATACCGCGTAGGTTCGGCTCGGAAAGCCCACTATCCACCGCCGGAATCGGGTCGGGATCCCAAACTCTCGATCCAAGCACGCACGATACAAATGGAATCAGAGGTTACAACAGCAGTTGTCGAACCCGGTTTAGAGAAGCAACTTTTGCAGTTTGCCCGCGAGGCGTAGAAGAGTATGCGTGGATTGGAGAAAACAGACGAGCGGGCGCTGAGCATTGCTCTCCACAATCGTGAGCAAGGTAAGTAGACACTCGATCTGCACCCGGTTCCACGCACCAAGCTTTTGGCTATGCAGGAAGTTTTTCGAGTTTACTCATAGGGTGCTCGTAAAAGTGTGGTGGGGGCTGGCCTTATAGTTGGGGGGGGGGGAAGTGACTATTAATTTTTCCCCGGCGGGGATGACTGAGATGTGTAAACACCTCTCCTCTCTGGCGCCAAAGGGCGACACCTAGAGGACACCAGGATATAAGTAGGGTCTTCACTAAACCATGCCCATAACGGAAAAAGCCGCCATTATGCTTTGGTTGCAGCTAGTTTTCATGTCCCCTTTCACGAAAAACGGAGATACCTGAACTTAAAAAAGGTTTTCCTCTACATTTCGGCAACCGCAAGTCTACATTTAAGAGCGGAGGAAGGGGAGAAGGAATTTTAGAAAAAACAAACTAACTACAAATGCGCGAAGAGGAACTACAAACACAGAGCTACGAAAAAAAATAAAGATGATGGGAGTGTCAAGCCACCCAGCCCAGCTTCGGTACAAGAACAATAGCCCACTGCCAACACCAAATTCCAGATTATGCAGGGGAGCTCACAAAGTCTATCCAGACAATAAGAGAAAATTGTATAGATGTTTTACACAAGTATGTGGTAGATAAGTGCATCACCATCACATATGATTTCGCCCGGCCAATGGGAGGTATTTAAGTTAAGGTTTTGTGGCAGATTTGCTACGGATGGAGAGGGAAGGCGATAAGCACATCAAGGCGGCGTCTTGAATTGCGAGAGGATGTTTCTGGGGATGTGAAGAGGGAGGCACCGACGGCCAGAGACACTGCTATGGAGCGGTTGCTACGCTTGGGCAGGTGGCAGTACAATAGGTTATTAATATCCGAAGGATGGGAGGAGGGAAATGACTCCACGGGTTTAGGTCGTACTAGGAGTGGCATATTTCCGGGCCGTAGTAGTGCTATCGCTCCCGCAAAGCTACGCTTAGTGGCCAACCAGGCTCACCAGAGCGGCGCACGGGGTATTTTTTTTCCGGTGGCACGAGTTGACTTCGTCCCGTTCAAGCAGTATCTTCACCACTCCCTTGTGCCCCTTTCCTAGCATCTCAATATAGCGGTGTTTGGCGCTCCGAATTAGGGTTGTCGGGATTAATGTGTCCCGTCCGAGAAGCACTCCCGCCACTCCCTCGTGCCCATTCCCTGCAACAAAACCCAGCTGTGTTTGGCAGTACAGATCCTGTTCATTAGGGTTGACGTCGTCCCGTCCGAGTAGAATTTCTAACACTCCTTAGTGCCCCGTCTCAGCAGCCCAATGGAGCAGTTCTTGACCTCACCGCCTGGTACGTCCAGGCCGATCTGCGTAAGGTGTATTTTCACCACTCCCTGGAGACCACGGTTAATAGCACGCTAGAGCACCGTTAAGACATATTCACCTAGTTCGTTGGGGCCGACGTCGCCCCTTCCGAGTAGCATTTTTACCAGTCCCTCATGTCCGTTCAACACGGAGTGATACAATGATGTTGGCCCTCCTCGCCGGGTCCGTCGGGGTTGACGTCATCCCGTCGGAGTAGTACTCGTACTCCTACGTACCACCCCCCCGCGCCCGCCCCAAGCAGCACGATTCTGTGGCGCTACGCCGTAGCAATCTGGTTCGTTGGGACTGATGTCGTCCAGTCTGTAGCGAGTTGACCTCTCCCTCGCGCCCCTTCCAAGTAGCCCATACAAGAGATGTGCTACCCAAACAGTCCCTTTGGTTGATATCACAACCTTTCATCTCATCAATTCCGAAGACGCATGCGCCGTGTAGACTGCCGAGCTGGGACGGTCTATTCAAACAAGTAGAGTAAAAATGAGGTCTTTGTGCTTCCGGGGGAGGTTTAGTAGATGTGATCATTGCAGGTGTCAAAAAGCTTCAGAGCAAGGAATTTCAGGAAATCTGAAAGGTAGTATTTGCGTAGAGTCCCCAGTATAGAGAGGAATATTCAAGAAAAGGTACGCTTGGGAGATCAAGGAAGCGAGTGGTCGAGAGGGAATTGGCCCACCGCGAATTCAGATAACTTAAGTACGTTTCTGCCATTGTCGAGTGAGCTGTACTACGAAGCTCGGGATGAGCCCTGAGGTATTGTTGGAGGGTAAAGTGGGTTAACCGGACCGTAGAGCCCTCCTTGTCCACTGCAGCAAATCCTTGGAAACAGGCTAGCAGTATCCCTATTGAAGAGACATCGTCGGTATTGAGATTCGGTGACTCTATTTTGACGGCTAGGGCTTGACACAGTTCACCGGCTTTTAACGGTCGTTCCGAGTCAGAGATCCACCTCAAAACCTCCATACCAAGTCTCGCTCTCTCCCCATCCTATCTCTTTATCCGATCCAATGTTGCGCTGTAAGCACCACCTAGCTCCAAGCCATTGGGCATTGTGCTGAGCTTTTGTCGCCTGCGATAGATCGTATTTTCTTGCAGGATCGCACCGACGTTCAGAGAGATTATCAGAAATCTAGATATGTATCTATCAGTTTATAACTTGAGGTATAATAGCTTCCTTAGTGTCGTTGCTCCTTCGTACACCTCTGAAATATCTTCCGGGATCTTCTCCAGGACATCCCCCTATAAACTACTGTCCATCGCACCGGGGTTTGCGCCCACGCCATCCTTGCATGAGGATATCCAATAATATCTTTCTTTGCACAGATGGGTACGCTCCCCACTCTTCCACAAAGACCCATTCCGATCTATGGCCTAACATACGGTCTACCAGTTACGAATATTTCGAGTTCTGGGAGAGCTTTGGTGAGTCTGGTTTAGGGAATCGAGAGGCTTAACCCGCTGTCTTTCCACACATTCGTCAAGAGCATCGATGCGCACGGGCATGCTCTTCCTAGAAGAGGTGGTCTCTAGTATCTTCACGAGATCGACAAGTTGCGGTCTCCGCCCACCAATGGCACTTTTCTGGTTTTCAGAGGCTTGCGCTATCTCGCCCGGTATCTCTCCCAGCAAGTTCATAACCTGTTTGGGCAAATCCCCAAGCATATTCGTTGGCGGCTATTCTTCCTGGACGGCAAAGTAGAAGTAAAAGCTAGTAACAGTGACATTCTGTCCCTAACCCCATCACACAAATTATCTATCACCAGCGAGCTAACATCGAAGCTTATCAGCACTTGTTCCTTTTCATCCATTTTTCCCGGAGATCGTTCCCGTTACCTAATGTCAGTCTTACCGACTCCCGGATCCCCAGAGCAAAAAAAACTACATCACCGAATTCACTTCCCCACTACCAACTTTCCAACTTCTAAATTCCTCTGTCTGCAAGACCCATTCCCATAAACTCCCCACCCTGCGCTCTTGGATGTCCTAGTGCCGTAACCTAGGCTCCAGCTGGAACAGCTGGGCTAGGATTTTGGGTCGTTCATCGGGAACAGAAATGTTATTCCTGGCAGTCGTGTTCAAGGAGTTGATGTTTCCGGAGTCGATATTGTTGTTTAAATGATCTTGAGACATCTTTGTTTTCGGCAAATTGTACAATAGAGGATAGATAATTGGGGTGGTCAGTTGATGGAATCGCGGATAACTGAAGGAAAGCGGGGTGTTTTATGGAGCCTCACTGACACCTCTTGGGCGTCTAACTAATATCACCCAAATTCGTACCGACAATACACCGCTTATACCTGCCAAATCGGCAACAGTAAATGCGATACCACTTTACTAGCAGCACTACCCTGTGTCATAGAACAAATACTTGTACTGAACCGAGACACATTAATGATCCGAGCACCTGCTGTGGAATAGGCTCACTTAGCATATATCATATCATACATAAGTTAGGTATGATACATCAAGCTTAACGAATTCCTAATAGAAAAACTTAGGTAGCGTTTCACTCTGAACATCGCAGCATAATCCTTTCCGATATCGATATATGGTATACTAAGCTGGAACGCTCTTCCCTCAACTTCTATGACCATGGGTGCCCTGCTTTTCGAGACCTATCCCAACTACTAAGGGCAGTACAGGCCATGCACTTTACTAGCACAGCTCAGCGCGCTTATAGATTTCTATATTCACTACAACATATATGCAGAGTGCCTAAAGACCGCGGGGTGAGTTCCCCGGAACCGAACACTACCTCTCGGCTAACATGAGTTGTTATCTAAAGAGTGCTTCAATATGCTGTTGAACAGTCTCCTACCTAAGGTTTGGTTGATTTAGGACTAAATGCTCCCCACTAAACCAACTAACCCGGGTGACTGATTAAATCTTCTTCATCGCTCTTAATAATTCACCCACTAACATGAACAAAACTATGATAAAGTGAACTCGACACATGCAAGAAAGAAAGAAAAACGATAAATCTGTCCCAGTCTGTCCATACACATTTCTTCACTTGAGCGGTACCACCCCCTCACAAACCATCACTCGTCCTAGTTTCTCTATTCGGATTATCAGAACTATCCCTTCCAGTATTCTCTATCATACACCCTAGTACGAGCTAGAACTAGTGGAGCTTTATTATTATATTATTATATGTATCTCCTTGCTTCTCATTTCTTAACACTGAACACACGCCTCAACTCTCAGTTCACGAAAACTACATAAATCATACTCATTGCACACAATTGTCCTCATCTCCTCAAGCCTCTTTATGCCACCTTATGAAACCTTTACACAAATTATCTTCTCCATTCCCAACACTTTAAATCTCACTGGGAGTGTAGGGGAGTGGGGGGGGGGGCACAAGCAGAAGAGATAGAAAGCAAATGTAAGTCTTCGAATCTACAATTAACCCCCAACTTGAACCTTAAGCTACTCGGTGACATCCTCCTGTATATAGTCTCACCTGTTGTCATACTCTCCTGTCAAATAATCTCTAATCCCTACTCGCTAATTACTCCGTACCCCCGTTACATAGAAACCTTACCAGTTAGCACTTCTGGCAGCCCGCGGCGGAAGCATAATTACCCGGCAGGAAATTTCATGGTGCGAAATACCGTCTTCCCGCCACTTACCCCATGCCAGTAATCTACGGTACGCTACCAGCCGTACATCACGGCAAGACAATGCATTCCCCGCACATTAGCCATAACTGTACATCACTCTTGGACATGGGCACGATTTCGTGTGATGGAGGGCTACCTCATCAAGTTGGCAAAATCAGTAATGGAAGTGATAGCGAGCAGATAACACCTCGTCACCCCAATATTAAGATCCACAGTGAAGAAATGGTCAAGCCCGCCGGCCTGCGACCCTTGTCCATTTCCTTTTTCGCATCGAGAATGTCATCGTTTTCATCTCATCAAGTCCAGCCACCACAACACAAATTTCAACACTGTCCATAGTCTATGGGTTATCAACCTCTTGTCCATTCCATCAATGTCTCCCGAACCAGAGCGCGTGTTTTCAGACACGAAAACGGGTACTCGTGCGGAGGTCGTAGCTTGGCGCCACCACCCCCGAATGCTCCCCTGCTCGCAACTGGGGTCACCCCTCCCGAGTGCCCTATCTCAACGCAGCTTTGAAGTTCAACATCACTTCGCAGTTTAATGTAAATCTGGATTGTACTCATAATCCCATTGTCGAGTTGAGGTTGGACATCCAAGGCCGCAATTCCCATAGAGAGTGTCCGATTTCAACTCGGCCATGGGAGTGCTTATAAGTAGCCGAATATTTGGCGCCACCACAACGTTCCCCATGCAACCCCTTCCTTCATCACTCCGAAACCTCACTATACCCGAGTCACTAGAAATATCTCTCAATATTTCCTCCTCGCGGAAGTCATACGCACAACCCAATCACCAATTATGGCTATATAATATTATAGTATTAAATTTTATATTATTTTTAAAACATTTTTTGGTTCCGGTTTTGGTAACTACTTGCTGAACTGTCAAGTGATGTTGAGCCGCAAAATTACCCTAAACCGTCGAACCTCCAGTCGCGAAACCAGTGGAGCCATTCACGGGTTGTGGCGCCTAGCCGCAGCCTTGGCACGAGTAGGGATCTAGGATCTCAAGCTTTGGGCAAGTCGTTGAAGATACGGAAGGAATTCTCCGTCTTCACCAAGTCGAAAATTTTGTTTGAAAAAAAAAAAAGGAAGAAAAAAAACACCTCTAGATTATTGGGACTAAGAATAATAATGTAGAAGTTTTGTTATTTTTTTTTTTTGAAAGTATTATCAATGAGATATAATCGATTGAAAAGTTGCAGCCCGTGTGGCACGAACCAACTGATACAACAGCGACGGTTGAGCCCCGTTCAGAGAAGCAACCTTCGTGGCTGGTTCAGGGGACATAGCTGAGCATGGACGGATTGGAGAAAATAGACCAGTAGACGCGGATTACTGCTCTCTGGATTCGGACGCGGGGTAGGCAGGTAGGCACACGAGCTACTTCTGGCACCATCCACTGAGCTTATAAGAAACTGGGAGGAGAGCACCTACCGAGGCTTAGATTTAGCACTACAAAAGTGCTTGGGTTACGGGGTGTGGGTGACTACTTTTTGTTGTAAGTGAGTCCGAGCGCTCCAAGTACCTGTTTGTGAAATGCTTCTCCTTTACATAGTTGTCATTTTATACTTACTTGAAGTCATGCATCTCTCCTCCCCAGATCCATCAAGGGGAGTTCCACCTTAGCTTTTCCACCACGTCTCTATAAAAGAAGTGGACAACAGTGATTTTTACTCATTAACTATACTATCTTAAATGACTTCCGTGATTTTCGTTTGACAGACAGTGACAGTATGGTACAGTATGGTACAGTACACACGGGTGTCCACTTGTACCTTGGTAGCGGCTAGTTTTCATGACGCCTTTCACGAGAAGCAGAAATACCTGAACCTAACATTTCCTTCTCTATATTTAGGCAACCCACAAATCTACTTTCAGAGCGAAAAGGGGGAAAAAAAGAATTGTAGGGGAAAAAATCACCTAAGAGCAAATGTACAAAAGAGGATTTACAACTGGAAAATTGTAAGTAATGATGGAGATTTCAAGCAATACAAGCCCCCCTCGACACAACAGAAGTATCCCTCTATCAACACCAAACTCCAAACCAGGAACGGAAACTCACAAATCCCCCGTGAGAGACTTAGTACGGAGAGATAGGGAACCCGATAAACGCAACGAGGCGATATTATGAATTGCGGGAGGATGTTTTCAGAGAGAAGGGGGAGGCAGTGGGGGTGAGAGATGGCTACTGTATGGAGCGGTTGCTATACTTGCGGGAATAACGCATAGGTCATCCATATTAGAAGACTGTGCTAGGGATGGCGGATATTGGGGCTGTAGTAATGCTATCACTCCCGAAAGGCTACGCTTAGTGGCCCACCAGAGTGGCGTTCGGCCTAATTTGTCCTTGTGGCAGGGGTCGACCTCGTCCCGTCCAAGTAATATTTTCACCATTCCCTTGTGCCCATTCCAAGCAGCACGGTGTAGAGGTGTTTCGCCGTTGTTATCTGGTTCGTCGGGATCGACGTCGTCCCGTGCGAGTAGCATTTTCGCCACCCCCTCGTGCCCATTCACCACAGCACGATAGAGCAGGGTCCGACCGTCATCATCTGGTTCGTTGGGGTTGACGTCGTCCCGTGCGAGTAGCATTTTCACCACCCCCTCGTGCCCGTTCACCATAGCACGATAGAGCGGGGTCCGACCGTCATCATCCGGTTCGCCGGGGTTGACGTCGACCCGCCCAAGTAGTATTTTCACCACTTCCTCAAGCCCATTCTCGGAAGCAAATGAGAGTAATGTTGGGCCGTAATAATTTGGTCTTTCATGGGTAACGTCGTCCCCTCCGAGTAGCAATTTCACCACTCTCCCACACCCATTCTTAACAGCCCACTGGAGTGGTGTTTGCCCAAATTTGCCGGGCCTGTCAGGGTTGACGTCACCCCGTTCGAGCAGCATTCTCACCACTCCGTCATGTCCATTCCCAGCAGCGCGATAGAGTGGCGTTTGGCCGAACTCATCTGGTTTGTCGGGATTGACATCGCTCCGTCCGAGCAGCATCTTCGCCACGCCTTCAGACCCATTCTCGGCAGCACACCACAGTGGTGTTTGGCCGTACTTATCTAGTTTGTCGGGATTGACGTCGTCTCGTGCGAGTAGTATTTTCACCAGTCCCTCGTGCCCGTTCCGAGCGGCACAATGTAGTGGTGTTTCGCCGTGGTGATTTGGGTTGTCGGGATTGACATCGTCCCGCGCGAGCAGAATTTTCACCACCCCTTCATACCCATTCTCGGCGGCATACCACAGTGGTGTTTGACCGTAATTATCTAGTTTGTCGGGATTGACGTCGTCTCGTGCGAGTAGTATTTTCACCAGTCCCTCGTCCCAGTTCCAAGCGGCACAATGTAGTGGTGTTTCGCCGTGGTGATTTGGGTTGTCGGGATTGACATCGTCCCGCGCGAGCAGAATTTTCACCACTCCTTCACACCCATTCTCGGCAGCACACCACAGTGGTGTTTGGCCGTACTTATCTAGTTTGTCGGGATTGACGTCGTCTCGTGCGAGTAGTATTTTCACCAGTCCCTCGTCCCCGTTCCGAGCGGCACAATGTAGTGGTGTTTCGCCGTCATGATCTGGGTTGTCGGGATTGACATCGTCCCGCGCGAGCAGAATTTTCACCACTCCTTCATACCCACTCTCGGCAGCACACCACAGTGGTGTTTGGCCGTCATGATCTGGGTTGTCGGGATTAACGTCATCCCGTACAAGTAGAGTTTTCACCACTCCCTCGTGCCCGCTCTCCGCGGCGACGTAAAGTGGTGTCCGGCCGAACTCATTTGGTATGTCGGGGTTGATGTCATCCCGTCCGAGTAGCATTTTCACCACTCCCTCATGCCCGCCCCCCGCGGCGCGGTAGAGGGGTGTTCTGCCATCGCAATCTTGATTGTTGGGATCGACGTCATCCGGTCTGAGTAGAATTTCCACGACTCCCTCGTGACAATTCTCAACAGCGCACCAGAGCGGTGTTTGGCCGAACTCATTTGGTATGTCGGGGTTGACGTCGCCCCGTTCGAGTAGTATTTTCACCATTCCCTCATGCCCGCCCCCCGCGGCGCGGTGGAGGGGTGTTCTGCCATCGCAATCTTGATTGTTGGGATCGACGTCATCCTGTCTGAGTAGAATTTTCACGACTCCCTCGTGACAATTCTCAACAGCGCACCAGAGCGGTGTTTGGCCGAACTCATTTGGTATGTCGGGGTTGACGTCGCCCCGTTCGAGTAGTATTTTCACCACTCCCTCGTGCCCATTCACAGCGGCCCAGCGGAGAAGATCATGGCCCTCCCCACCTGGTATGTCAAGCGTGACCTGTCCAAGGAGCATTTCAACCAGTCCCTGGCGACCACTCGCAGTAGCACACCAGAGCGCAGTTGAGTCGCGCTTAATACCCCTCTCAGTGGGGCTAAAGCCATCTCGTCTAAGTAGTATTTTCACCACTCCCTCGTGCCCATTCTTAGCAGCACACTCGAGTGGTGTTAGGCCGGACCCACCTATATCGGGATTGACATCGTCTCGCCCAAGTAGGATTTCCACCACTCCCTCGTGCCCATTCCAAGCAGCGTGCTGGAGTGGCGTTTTTTCGTTATCTAATCCATTAGGATTGATGTCATGCCGTCCAAGTAGAATTTTCACCACTCCCACGTGTCCATTCCTAGCAGCGTGACAGAGTGGTGTCCAGCCGCGCCAGTCTTGTTTGTTGGGATCGACGTCATCCCGTACGAGTAGAATTTTCACAACCTCCTCGTGACAACTCTCAACAGCGCACCAGAGCGGTGTTCGGCCGAACTCGTTTGGTATGTCGGGATTGACGTCGCCGCGTTCAAGTAGTATTTTCACCACCCCCTGGTGCCCATTCCCAGCGGCCCAACGGAGTAGGTCTTGGCCCTCCCCACTTGGTATGTCGAGCTTGACCCGTCCGAGGAGCATTTCCACCACTCCGTCGCAACCATTCTCAGCAGCACACCAAAGTATTGTTTGGCCGTATTCAGCTGGTCCGTTCGGGTTGACGTCGTCCCGTTCGAGTAGCATTTTTACCGCTCCCTCGTGCCCACTCCAAGCAGCACAACAGAGTGGTGTTTGGCCATCCGAATCTGGTTCGTCGGGGTTGACGTCTTTCCGTTCGAGTAGCATTTCCATCACTCCCTGTTGCCCACTCCAGGCGGCACACCAGAGTGGTGTTCGGCCGTCCTCATTCGGTATGTCTGGATCGACGTCGTCCCGTCTGAGTAGAATTTTCACCACTCCCTCGTACCCACCCCAAGCAGCCCATGCAAGAGGTGTATTACCCAGGCAGTCCTTTTGATTGATATTACAACTATCAACCTCCACCAAACCAGCTACAATCTCATCAATCCCGAAGAGAGATGCGCAATGTAGACCACTGAACTGGAAGGGCCTATTCAAACAAACAGCGTAAAAATACGGTCTCTGTGCTTCCAAGAGGATCTTAGCAGATATGTGATTGCTGTAGTCGTCAAAAAGTTTTAGAGCAAGAGATTTCACGGAATCTGAAATGTGTTGAAAATCACGAAGCTTCCACTGTTTGGAGTATGAGGCGATGGTTGTTTGGCAATGGTTTAGAAACACAATGGTGGAACAGACTAAAGGAAAGAGTCAACGAAAGAGTCAACGGGTAAGTAAGAGTATGTAGGAACTAGTGTTAGTGCAAGGAGAAGTGTTTGGGATGTTTTGGAATTAGCACTAGGGATGCCGGAAGTAACGGGTTACGTTCCGGAGGTCTAGTTGACAACCAAGCGTTGGACTATAGGAGATAGGAAACGGGAAAAGAAGCACGAAGGTATCGGGACTGTCTGGAACAGCGATAGCCTAGGAGAAACGTTTCGGAGGATGTTTGAAGGAGCTGTGTGGATGGAACGATGTGGCATCTTGAAGAAAAGAAGGTGGTGTGGAATTCTGCGAGGCAGATGGACAAAGAATATGTTTGCAAAGGAACAGCTCGTGTATATATAGGACACCTCCGGCAGCATAGAAAGAACAAGAATCGCAGACACTCTCTACCTATCATAGCCTTATTATTTGAAAATGTCCCTTCTTGCGTGGACTCCCCAATATAGAGAGGAATATTCAAGAAATGGCGTGCCTTGGAGGTCGGGGGAGGACGTGGCTGAGAGTGCCTCGACCTGCCTCGAATTCAGATAACTTAAGCACGTTTCTGCCATTGTCGAGTGAGCTGTACTACGAAGCTCGGGATAAGCCCTGAGGTATTCTTGGAGGGTAAAGTGGATTAACCGAACCGTGGAAGCTTCCTTGTCCACTGCAACAAGTCCTTGGCAACAGGCTAGCAATATCCGTATTGAAGGGGCATTGTCGGTATCGAGACTCGGCGACCCTATTTCAACGGCTAGGGCGTGACAAAGTTCATCGGCCTTCAACGGTCGCTCCGAGTGAGAGATCCACATCAAGGCGGCCATTCCAAGCCTCGCCTTCTCCCCACCCTGTCCCTTTATCCTACCGATCGTTGCTCCATAAGCATCCCCCAATCCCGAACCATCGGCCATTGTGCTGAGCTTTTGTCGCCTACGATGGAGTGTGGTTTCTTGCAGGATCGTGTCGATGTTAAGCGAAACTAGCAGGAATCTAGATTGCTATCTGTCAGCGGATATCTCGAGGTAGCTTCCCCGGCGCCCTTGCTTCTACGTACATATCAGAAACCTCTTGCGGAATTTTCTTCAAGATGTCTGCCTCCAGGTTACTGTCCATCGCATCCGGGTTTGTATCCTCATCCAGTCTTGCGTGAAGATATTTGATAATATCATGTCTCTTTGCGCATATGGGTACGCTCTTTACTCTTCCAGCAAGACGCCTTCCCATCTCAGGTCGAATGTGCGGTCTACCAGTTATGAATATTCGAGTTCCAGGAGAACTTTGGAGAATCTGGTATAGCGAATCGAGAAGCTTCGCTCGATGCCTTTCCACACATTCATCAAGAGCGTTGATGCATATGAACGTGCGCTTTCCAGAAGACGCGGTCTGTAGCATCTTCACGAGATCGACAAGTTGCGGTCCCCGCCCCCCGATGGCATTTTTCTGGTCCTCGTAGGCCTGCGCTATCCCATCCGGTATCTCCCCCAGTCCGCTCACAACTTGTTTGAGTAGGGCCCCTAGCACGCTCGTCGACGACTGTTCCCTTTGGGCAGCAAAGTCGAAGTAAAAGCAAGTAACCGTGAAATTTTGTCCACTAGCCTGATCGCACAACTAGTCTATTACCAATGAGCTAACATTGAGGCTTGTCAGCACTTGCACCACTTCACCCATATCTCAGGGCTCGCCCTTTTTACCTAATGTAAGTCTTGCCGACCCCCGGATCTCCGTGGCAAAGCAAAACTGCGTCATCAGATTCACCTCCCCCACTACCAGCATACCAGCTTCCAAATTCCTCTCTTTGTAACACCCATTCCCCTATATTTTCGACCCTGAGTTCCTGGATGTCCCGGTGCCGTATTTTGGGCTCCAGTGGGGACAACCAGGCTAGGATGTTGGACCGTTCATCGGCAACAGTAAAGTTATTCGTAACGGTAGTATTCAGAGAGTTGATATTATTGGAGTTGGTGTTATTCAAGTAATATGGAGACATGTTCGCTTTCGGAAACTTGTATAATCAAGGATAGATAATTGAGTTGGTCGGTTGATGGAATCGCAGACAGCTGAAGAAAAAAGCGGGGCCTTTCATGGAAGCCGAGAGATGCGTCTTGGCCGTCCAACCATTCTCTTCACAAATTTGTGCTGCTGGCAATACCCTGCTTGCACCTTCCGCACCGGCGGCAGGGAACTCGATTCCTCTTTAGTGTACGAGTACTGTGCTGTAGTCGCTCTCGTAGCACACCACAAATCTTTTCACCACAATGAACGTACACTTTAGGACGCCTGCAGTAGAATCTGCTCGCTTCGCATGTGCACAAGTACTTGCACGATACATCCAGCTTCATGGGTTCACGAATCGAAAAACTTAGACGTCACCTCACTCCGAACATCACAGTGCAGTCCTTCGCGTAGTTGATGCAAGTTGAAATGCTCTTCCCGCAACCTCGTGCCTAGCTCTGTGACGATAGGCGCCCTGCTTTTCGAGACTCATCTTAACCAAGGATAATACAGAACATGTGCGATGAAGCACAGCATGGTGCCCCCCACCGTCGGTTCTCGCATCACCACAACCCACCCCAATTCCACAAAGACCAAGGTGGAAGTTTGCCGAAACCAAACACCCCCGACGATTAACCTAAGTTATACCCAAAAGAGTCCTATATATAGACATAATTAGGATTGGTTTGTGTGTATGGCTTTCTGTGACGAGGTAAATTTAGTGTTAAGAGCTATTTCTTGTAACTTGGAATAAGGTTCCGAAGTGAGGGAGGGGTTGCAATTTTGCGTGGGAAACGTTGTGCCGTCGGATGCTCGGTAAAGTTACATTTACAAGCGGCCACTTGAAGTATCATACCGTATGAGTACGAGTACCGTACGGTACCATGCAAAATTACATTGAACTGCAAAATGATGTTGAGCCTCAAGCTGATGTTGAGCCGCAGGGGGATGTTGAGCCGCAAAGCTACATTGAGCGCCTCCGCTTAAAAGCCAGTGAGCATTCGGGGGCCGTGGCGCCTAACTACAGCCTTGGCGCGACACCCACTACCGTACTCGGGTACTCGAGTAAAGGGTTGTCCTAGAAGTGCCGGTATGGTGAGGGAACGCTGTAGCCGGAGTACTTTGCCAAAGGATGTTCAACCACCACTCTGATGGGAATTCTAAGCTATATTATGTGATAGAATGGGTGACCCTCTACGCATTAATTGAGAAATAGGGATATCTAGAATTACCAAGAAGCTATTAGGACCCGAAAGTAGGCCAAATTCTAGGCAGGTGTAGAGAATGTCCGGTTAATGTTACTTACTGTTAATATCCTTCCCTAACACGATTAATAGATGTTTGCTAAGACATTAACCCGTAAATATTCCACACTTTGCAAATTATTATACTATTACTAAGCTAAGACGAACGTCCACTTACCCGGCTACAGAGTTCCCTCGCCGTATGGTACTCGTATCCACAGCGGCCTGTAACGCCCAAAATCGCCACTCCGCGTATCATAAAAATCGGAACTTAAAAAAAACACCCGAAACTTGTAAATATCCTTCAACCATCAAAGCTTTTAGAATCAATAAGCTTAATTGCCGTCATTAGGGTCACCAGAAAACGGCAAATATCCCACAAAAATGGCAGGGTAAAAGCGAAAGCATAAATAAGGGAAACAAAAAAACTCAACTAAATAGAGACAGAAGGGAGCCAAAGTATGAAGAAGAAGGGGGGGGGGATACAAATGAGATATTTACTGAATTGCGCCATTTGTGGCACCACCTGCAGCCCACAAATCAGGAGTTGATAGAAAAGTGCTTTCCATTCCTCATCCTCACTCCAGGCAGTATTTTCATACTGGTAGTAGTAGCTCACAGCCACAGTTGTAATGGCCAATAATATAGCCCTTAGACATAAGTAATCGTCGGTCGGAGGGGTGTCATGCTCTACCGGTGAAAACACAGCAAAATCAACCAAACTTGACCGCAGCAGCTCAACAACCCCCGATATACACCGTTACCAAAATGCAGCTGTGGCCGGCCAAGGGCCCGGCGATTTAGTATATGTCGTTTTTAGCCATAATTACTTGTGAACTGGCGATTGCACAAGTATGATAAGCTAAGGGTGCCGAAATACTACTCTTGCCATGGCTTTTGAATTTGTAAGAGCGAGCACGGTAAATATTACCCGTTTGAAAATTTCGCTATTTTCATGGGCAAACCAACTTTACAAGACACGTCTGATTCAGCGGAGGTTTTGGAGTATCGCAGAGTCTGTGCTATTGCTATACGGTATCGTACAACACCACCTCTTGATACAGTACTTGTACCTGGTGTCCATACTATATAATTAATTGAGGTAGACATGGCGCTGTCAAATGGTTGGGGAAATGGTCAGTTGTGGTGCGAAAAAGGCAAGTGAGGACGACCCTTGTTTGACAGGGCGCTGTGGCAATGATGATAATGCGAGATGCTGTTTGTAAAATTCTGATTGCCAGAGGGAATTTACGAGTATTTAGTTTTTAAAGGACTGATGTTCAGGATTTCTGCACAGTGGCAATTTTGGTCCATATTGGCCGCCGTAAAGTATCGTTCTGACACTAATCCCGGTTACAGAAGCCTTTAATAATTTTGTGCTGTGAAAAAATCGAAAATGTACTCAAGTGGCTGGATTGAAATCAGAAGGCCATGATTAACGTTTCTCTTGCCCGCCTTCTAATTTAATCCAGCCACTTGAGGATGCTATGGAATCCGATATGAAAGGTCTAATTATCCGAGTCATTATCTGCAACCCTTTTTTTTTACCCGTGGCGAAAAAGAACTAGTGATTAGGCCTGCTGTGCCGGTCCAGTCTATCGCTTTTTAGACAAGATCAGCACACTGAAATACCGGTTTTGTAGGCCGTTGAGTTAATCCAGGCACTGTCCACACTAAAAGTGGGCCACTCAACCAAACGGAATGCTGTTCTGGACATACATAATCTATAATATTATGAGAATAGCGTCGTGAGAGAAATATTTGCCGCATGACATACATTCCGGGGCTCTGATATCCGCGAACCCCTGTTCATTGGAGACGCTGAGAGTGGGCCGCGTTTTTCAACCGACCGGATGATCTAGAGCATGAACAAAACTACTACGATTAGTACAGTAGGCACAAAAAATAAAATTTTCTTTCACCTCTGCTTTAGTCTGTGTATACACAAATCTGTACCTGAGCTATCATAAATCATCTCCCGGCATGTAACTTCATGGTCACTGCTCTTTTTGTTAGCATTTTCATACCGCCATCACAGGTCATCACTCGTCTACTTTCTGCGTTCTAACTGTTGTAATTCTTGTTTGAAGTTGTATGATACTTCTTGCTTGATTGTTGCTCTACCGGGGGGGGCATAGGGCCCTATTTATGCTACAGGAGAGCGCGCTACAATCACCCATGACATGCGCTTCGCGCAAGAGAAAAGGAAACACAAGCAACGACAATACAACATAGCCGAGCGGTAAAGAGAAAGGAAATGCGAGCGAGATAACCAGACTAGTGCGACGATAGAGTTTCCGAGGAATCTCTTCTCTAGTCAACCGTGTAATGAGCTCAATCGCTTAATGAACCCATATCAAAATATTCTGTCGTAGTCAATGACAAAACCGATGCATATTTGGAAGTCATATTACAACACTAACCGAGGGTTCAGATCGGAAGGTGGATTTGTTCTTGCCCAAGTTTATGGTTCTGTTGTTGTAATTCTTGTTTGAAGTTGTACTTCTTGCTTAATTGATGCTCTACCGGGGGGCCATAGGGCCCTATTTATGCTACAGGGGAGCGCACTACAATCACCCATGACATGCGCTTCGCGCAAGAGAAAAGGAAAAACAAGCGACAACAATACAACATAGCCGAGCAGTAAAGAGAAAGGAAACGCGAGCGAGATAACCAAACTACTACCACGATAGAGTTTCCGAGGAAACTCTTTGGTAGTTAACCGCGTAATGAGCTCAATCGCATAATGAACCCATATCAAAATATTCTGTCGTAGTCAATGACAAAACCGATGCATATTCGGAAGTCATATTACAACACCTGTCGTCTATTGCACAGCCAGGACCTTTGCACTGTGTGACCTTGATTCGTTGTGGAGTGCATGCGCGCTCACACACAAAACGGGAGCGGCCTTAGTCATTTGTGGTACATTCGTACCCACTGTTCACTCTCCCAGACTGGGAAGCCTGACGTAATGGTGTTTCACCGTCCCTAGAACGTTCATTGGGGTTGACGTCATCCCGCGCGAGTAGCACTTTTACCACTCCTTCGTACCCAATCCCAACGGCGTGATAGAGTGGTGTTTCGCCGTTGTCATTTGGTTTGTCGGGCTTGACGTCGTCTCGTCCGAGTAGAATTTTCACCACTCTCTCGTGCCCACCCGATGCAGCCCACACGAGAGGTGTATAACCCCAATGGCTCTCTTGGTTGATATCACAACCTTCAACCTCTACCAAACCAGCTACAATCTCATCAATCCCGAAGATCGATGCACAGTGCAGGCCATTAAACAGTGAAAGATCATCAGGATCAAGACCCTCCCAGTAGGGATCACGTGCTTCCATGAGGATTCTACCGGATATGTGGTTATTGTAGTCGTCAAACAGCTTTAGAGCAAGCAATTTTGCGCAATCTGAAAGGTCCTTTTGTGCGTGGATCCCCCAATATAGAGACGAATATTCGAGAAATGGGGTGTCTTGGAGATTGGGAGAGCAACAGGCCGAAAGAGCCTTGATCTGCTGAGAATTCAGATAACTTAAACAGGTTTCTGCTATTGCCGAGTGAGCTGCGCCAAAAAGCTCAGGATGAGCCCGGAGATACTCTTGGAGAGTAAAATGGATCAACCGGAGAGTGAAAGCCTCCTTGTCCAAGACAAAAAGTCCCTGATAACGGACTAGGAGTATCCCTATTGAAGGAGCATTGTCTGCATTGAGATTAGGTGACCCGATTTCAACCACTAGGGCATGACACAGTCAAGCCTTCCAATGGGCTAACCCGTGTCAAAAATGGACAAACCCGACCCAGCCCAAGCCCAACTCAGCCCAAGAAAGGAAAGCCCGGGTTAACCCAATGAACCCAGTGGGCTAGAGCAAAAAAGAAAAGGAATTAAATATATATTAGCATTAGTATACAATTAGTATTAGAAAACTGAATGGACAATAGGAAATGTAGAAGGGTAAGGTAGAGATAATTTGTAAAGAGAGGAAAGATAGTGAAGGCCTGGGTTTGAGAAGGGTCTAGGTAGGGTTGAATGATTTTAGCTAGGTGAGCGCCAACTTCGTAGACACTCAATTGACTGAATTGTTGCTGGATTGAGAGAGTGCTGTGAGTCAGATATCGTTCTCTTGGTTCCAGAAAACACATGCTCAGGCTCACAGTCTTCATGAAGTCCGTGTGTTCGGATTCCAGTTTCCGTAGTGATCATGACTTGAAGTATGATATCATGAAAATCAGAAATGTGAGACAAAATATTCGCTAGGTTCGCTGGGTAATCCGGGCTTTGCACCTCCGAACGCGGCCCAATGAAGGGCCATGGCTAACCCAATGAACCCCGTGACCCATTGGAAGGCTTGCTCTTTTTTGTCTTGTCGAGACCATCCTGCGCAGTGGGGGTAAATGGTAAACTTCAATGATATTGATCAGAGGAAAAACGATGCCTTGCTCTACTCTTACCACATTGGTGGAAAAGACAAATCTAAATATAAAGCACAAAGGAAATTCTCCTCATCTTCACATGAGCCTTTTCCTTTCCGAAACTTTCCTCCAAAACCAAGGATGAAACTATTCTCTGCAATCCCCCATAAGGAAACAACCATCCAACCATTTCCATCAACCAGAAACCTCTATCCTATGCTTCCTGCGTTCCATCCATTTCCTGCATCCTTACTACTGTCGTTCCTTCTCTTTGAATAACTTTTATGGAGGTCTTTGGTGGTCTTCCATCACATGCATGGTCCCTTCTCCACCTGTCGGACATCCTGCATCAACATTTTATCCATTTGCTGCCCTGTACCGTTTGGATAAGGTAAATTTTACGTCATATACCGTCACTCGATGTCCCCAATCGCCCGTGTTGGTTCCTGACTATGATGGCTCGATGCAATCCCCCTCCCCCCCGTCACGGGTATTCGACTGGCGTGTCCTCTGCTTTGTCAACTCTGGGTGAGATGGGCTTGGTGTCGTAAAAATCTATAGCGACGGTTACGGCTGTTTATTTCCTTTCCCCTAAGAACTCGAAAGGAGGTTTCGGTGAAGGAAGTGGTAACGCGATGGATGGTATTTGGCCGTCCAGGATGTGGAAGAAATTATCCCCTGATTTTCCCTGTGGGTGTGCGGGATCATTGACTATGGGACGGGGGAAGGAAGAAAAGACAAATTTTTTTTCTTCGGAAACCTCAATTCAGTTGCTTGGGCGCAATAGACCGAACAATGGGTTTTTGTTTCAGAGAAGCGATATCACGACAAGTGCAAGTGCAAGTGATGATTCGGTTGAGCAGAGTTTTGATTGCATGTATCATACTGCATGAGTAGAAATCTAAATACACCCTCTGTCCCCCTTTTCCTTTCCCTCTTTCTTTCTTTTTTTTTTTAGACCTTGGGAGCCTTATTCACCAGTCAAAGATTTCCTCTCCTCCCTCTGGTCTATGAATTGCAACATCGTCCTGCCGTTCCAAAATAAAACCCTCACAACTTCTTCATCTGACTAACCTTCTTTATGTGATGGTACAGAGTAGTATTAGTTTACAAGATTAAGACGAATCCTCCCATCCTGCAATAGGATCCATAGCATGGTTATATCTTCCCTCTCTACAACCCGATTTATTTGGAAATTCCAATAATGGCCCTTTATTGGAATGGAATTGCTAACTTGAAAACTGTTAGCACTTTGAAATCAATAGAGAATTTATGTGATACATACTGCTTGGTTCAAAGGAATTGCAAATTTGTGATAGAGTTGGTAAGAGAGATAGGTAGATATGAGGAGTAGTGTAAGAATGGATTTTTTTGTAGTGAAGCTGCTAATAAAAACTCTGTTAGAATCTTGAAAATCAATAGAGAAATGTAGTGGTACATACCAATAGAGGGGAAAAATCAGACAGTTGTGGTGGAGTTGATAAGAGGAAATTGAGGTAAGAAGTAGAGCAAGAAGGTATGATGTTGGTTGAAAGAGTTAGAAACACTTTGCTCTCTAGGAGGTGAGATGGACCTCTATATATACAAAGTTCTGGACATGCCAAGTTGTAGTCACACACTATTACTTAGGGTAATACCTACTTGTACACAGTGATCCCAAGCGGCCAGTCCGTCCGGCTTTAGCTTCGGCCGGACTGGCCCAGGCTTTTTTTACCAATGGCCTGGCCGGACTGCGGGAAACCGGCTTTTCAAAACCAAAGCCTGGCCGGGCCTGGGCATCTGGCGGCTTTGACCAGGGTTGCGCCAAGCAATTTGTGGAACCGAACCTCATGGACTTACTCGGGTATTTTCGTTTAAAAAGTCACTCCCAAGTACTAGGTTATGATCTAAATTACCCATCTCTAAACTATCACGGTCGGATAAATTAATAGTAATTGGATGTATGGTCTTGCGGAAGGCAATCAAACATGCAATAGTTGAAGAGATATGAGTATCGTGGTGATTGACCAGCTGGTTCCATTCAATTAGGAGTTTTAGCGAGATTCACGGCACTGGTATCGTGGTATTATTACCCATATCAGCGACAAAAAGCATCAAGCAGGCTGGCCCTTCGTAGATAACTTCTGGTTTTCAGGGGATCTGGCGGCTTTACCTGAGAATCTGGCGGCTTTGCCTGGGCATCTGACGGCTTTGCCTGGGCATCTGACGGCTTTGCCTGGGCATCTGACGGCTTTGCCTGGGCATCTGACGGCTTTGGCCAGGGTTGCGCCAAGACTCGACCCGGCGGTTGCCTGGGCGCCGCCAGGCTTTGGCGGCCGCCCAGAATTTCAACCGGACTGGCCCAGGCTTTTTGAAACCATGGTCTGGACTGGCCGCTTGGGATCACTGCTTGTACACAATGCATCAGTATGATACTTATAACTTGACAAAGATTTATATGATATTACTCAGCTTCTCTAATAAAATAATCCTCTATTTTAGGAGTCTCTAAAGTGATAATATTATGCTATTCATTACATATATTATACCAGGTAATCTAGTGTAGGCATAGTCTTAGTTGGGGAAGCTAGTTTACCACAGTCCAACTTAGCCATTCTTAAAAAGTGGTTATAATACCAGACTTGTGCTGTATAATAATGTACAGTCTCGTTGCTATCTGTTTGCATATTCCTCCTAGTTTCTACTACACATGATCACTATAGTACCGTGCATGCACGAAGCGCCAGCCCGTGGATTCCCCTCTCGGATGGTGCAATAAGTCATTTCCTGCCTCTCCAATGTCCGTGATCCCAAGCGGCCAGTCCGTCCGGCTTTGGCTGCGGCCGGACTGTCCCAGGCTTTTTTTACCCACGGCCTGGCCCAGCTGCGGGAAAGCAGCTTTTCAATACCAAAGCCTGGCCCGGCCTGGTCATCTGTCGGCTTTGACCAGGGTTGTGCCAAGCAATTTGTGAATCTAAGCGATGAAACATTTGTTCCTTAACTTACTCGAGTATCTCGTTTAACAAGTCACCTCCAAGTACTCGGTTATGATCAAATTACCCACCTCTAAACCATCACGGATGGATAAATTAATAGTGTTGGATAATATTGAAGAAGAACTAATATATATGTAGGAATATATTGGACTGAGGAGGTTGGCGAACTGGACAAAGTATTGGATATATGGTCTTGCGGAAGGCAATCAAACATGCAATAGTTGAAGAGATATGAGTATCGTGGTGATTGATCAGCTGGTTCCATTTAATTAGCAGTTTAAGCGAGATTCACGGCACTGGTATCGTGGTATTATTGCCCATATCAGCAACAAGAATCATCAAGCAGGCTGGCCCTTCGCAGATAACTTCTGATTTTCAGGGCATCTGGCGGCTTTACCTGGGCATCTGGCGGTTTTGCCGGGACATCTGACGGCTTTGGCCAAGGTTGCGCCAAGACTCGACCCGGCGGATGCCTGGGCGCCCAGAATTTCGACCGGACTGGCCCAGGCTTTTTAAAACCACGGCCGGACTGGCCGGACTGCCGGCCCATGGTCTGGACTGACCGCTTGGGATCACTGCTCTCCATCGAAATATGTACTCCCCACTCTTGAAAGTGCTCGCGGTGCTCGACGGAAAGTGCCGACCTCGTTCTTATCCATTTGATGCCCCATTCCGTTAATACAGGGCTAGTTTTACGTCATCCACTGTCACTCGATGTCCCCAATCGACCATGTTGGTTCCTGGCTGCGAGCCAGCTGCGATGGCGCGATGCAACCCCCCATCCCATCCCCTCCCTGGACATTTATTCGACTGGCGTGTCCACTGCTTTGTCAACTCTGGGGGGGATGTAGACTATAGGTAATGTAGATGCGCTTGGTGTCATAAAAATCCATAGCGACGGTTACGGCTGTTTCTTTCATTTTCCTCAAGAACTCAAAGAGGGGTTGCGGTGAGGGAAGTGGTAACTATTTTTTAATTTTTTGAAATCGTAAAAGCGTAAGGATCCCCTCGCGGTGTTAAATAAAAACAAAATGTAAAAAATTAAATTCATAAAATAATAAATAACTTGTAATTATGTAATTCCTTTCCTCCTATTCATCCTACCTTTAAATGACTAGCCAACATGATGGATGTTATTTGACCGTTTGTGGTGTGGAAGAGATTATCCCTTGATTTGCCCTGTGGGTCTGTGCGAGCATTGACTATGGGAGGGGGGAAGGAAGGAAAGAATTTTTTTTTTTTTGAAACTTCAATTCCATCACTTGGGCGCGATAGGCCGAACGATGGGTTTTTGTTTCGGAGAAGTGATATCACGAGAAGTAAGAATGTTGATTTTGACTTGATTGGGTGGGATTTTGATTGCATATATGATACCGTACTGAGAAAAGGACGATTCGGTTCGGAAAGGCGAAGGTGAAAAGGTTGTAATCGGTAGGTTCGAAAGTAAAAGAAACGAAGAAAAAAAGAATGGAAATCAATTCACGGTATTCGTATCGATTGGTCCTTGCACTCTCAAGGAAAGTCTACTCGCTAGGTGTAGTTCACTCGCACACTAAGACTCGTTTAGCATTTCGTGGAATTCGACGTTTGCTCATTGTTCGTTTGTTTGTTCGTGGTTGCTCGCTACTTCGTAAGACAGGTGGAGAAAACCTCCCTACATACAGAAAGAAAACTTTTCCCTTCCTCCAAACATGCCCTATCACTTCAGCTCCCAGCTAATTGAAAACCCCAAAGAAACAACATCCTTCTCTAACTTAATGTAAACCAACATTTGCTGGACTTCAAAAATCCACAACCCAGATTTTGGGCCTTACAGTACGAGTAGAAATCTAAATACACTTCCTGCCCCCCCCCCCTTTTTCCTTATTTTTTTTTTTTAGACTTTGCAAGCCTTGTTCACCCCTAGTCAAAATTGAAGATCTCCTCCATTGGCCTTCCTATAATATCCATGCAATCCCCCCCCCCTCCAACTGGCTTATGAATTGCAATGTCATCCTGCCATTCCAAAATAGAACCCTCTCAACTTCTTCACCTCAGACATTGCTGCTACCTTTAGCAGCTTAACAAAATTCGTTATAGACATGTTAACATCAATACCATACTCCTCTTTAGAAAGTAAAAGCTGTACCACTTCATGTCATTTTAAAAGTACAGTACAGATTAAAGGTAGATCTCCTCTATTGTCAAGAGAATTTGCACTGATACCACAATCCAAGAGTGTGTACAATGTGGAATCATCTCTTTTCCAAATTGTTTTAGTGAGGATACACCTGATGGAAACACAAAATGAGAGTATTTCACGATTGAGGAGAGTGTGTAAACTCTTTGTATCATTGCGTGAGGTGAAGAGGTAGAGTGCTTTTCTACCACACTTAATATCTTGAGTATGAAATAGTTTTTTGATCAAGACATGATGGAGGAGGTTCACAAGTTGATAGTTTGTCTGAAGAAGAGAGTTCAGGTCTGAAATAGACAGATAGCTTGAAATCTCCAAGATTTTCTCATTTGGAAGAAACAGAAAGGATGTGGATTCCCATAAGTAATTTTGTTAGAATTGAATTGGTAACTTGAAAATTGTTAGAACTTGAAGTGTTGATAGAGAATTAGTGTAATACATACTGTTTGGTTTAAGTTTAGGGGAATTGCAAAGTTGTGACAGAGCTGGTAGGAGAGCCAGGTAGATGTAGGTAGCGGTGTAGGGTATTTTTTTATAGTTGAGCTGCTAATAAAAAACCTGTTAGAACATTGAAAATCAACAAGAAATACGGTGGTACATACCAATAGAGGGGAAAAATCAGACAGTTGTGATAGAGTTGATAAGAGGAATAGAGATAAGGTGTAGATCAAGAAGGTATGGTGTTGGTTGAAAGGGTTAGAAATA
This sequence comes from Tuber indicum, assembly GCA_006112555.1. Taxonomy (NCBI): domain Eukaryota; kingdom Fungi; phylum Ascomycota; class Pezizomycetes; order Pezizales; family Tuberaceae; genus Tuber; species Tuber indicum. The sequence goes on from VBSK01000159.1 coordinate 872,793, forward strand.
CTTTGCTCTCTAGGAGGTGAGATGGACCTCTATATATACAAAATTCTGGACTTGCCAAGTTGTAGTCACATACTATTACTTAGGGTAATACCTACTTGCATACAATACACCAGTATGATACTTATAACTCTACAAAGATTTATATGATATTACTCAGCTTCTCTAATAAAATAATACTCCGTTTAAGGACTCTCTAAAGTAATAATAATATTATACTACAGCCACTTGGCATAAGTGTTCGTGATTTGGGGCATGTCCCCAACTGCGATCGTGCAATCGGCCAAGTTGGGGTCTTGGAATTCGTTCCATCATCGGTGCCTTTCCTGGCAGTCAACGACCAAAGAATAATTGACAAGCCCGAATAAGAAAAAAAAAAAAAATCAACGGAGAATAGCTAAATAATAGGTATAAACCGATATCTAATATCCCGTTTAAACCCGCCCCCCCTCCCTGCTTCCAGAACCGCAGTTACTCCACTGGCATCATCTACATATTTCTACAATTTTTCAGAAAATATCTCAGGAATTATCTGGCAAACTAAGAGAAATCCCATGCTGCCCTCTTCTTGACAACAAATTTATCTCCAAGGTATCCACAATCCTTGGGTACCGCTGACACAGTCGGTTTCTAAACCCAACTCATATATGTTCGGCAGGATTCGAATTGGAGAAATAAAAGGAAGTCTTCTACCGTCTCAGTATTATCGATTTCTACTTCGTACCCAGCCCGGCCCGATGAAGGGCCCGGGCTAACCCGACGAACCCGCGACCCATTGGAAGGCTTGGACACAGTTCGTTGGCTTTCAAGGGCCGCTGGGAGTAAGAGATTCACATCAAAGCGGCCAAGCCAAGCCTCGCTTTCTCCCCACCCTGTCCCTTTATCCGACCGATCGCTGCACCATAAGCATCCCCTAACTCTAAGCCATCGGTCATTGTGCTGAGCTTTTCTCGCCTACGATGGATTGTGGTTTCTTGCAGGATCGCATCGATATTCAGCGAGACTAATAGGAATCTAGATATGTATTTGTCAGTGGATAGCCTAAGGTTGTTTCGCCAGCTCAGTTGCTTTTACTTACATTTCTGAAACCTCTTGCGGAATTTTCTTCAGGATATCTGCCTCCAGACTACTGTCCATCGCATCCGGGTTTGTGTCTTCTCCCAGCCTTGTATGAAGATACCCAATATCATCTCTCTTTGGACTTATGCATACACTCCCAACTCTTCCGGTAAGACGCCTTCCGATCTCGGGTCGAATATGTGGTCTTCCGGCCACGAACACCTGAGTGGCTGGAGACTTTTCCAAGATCTACTTTAGTGAATCAAGAATCTTCACCCGATGTCCTTCCACACATTCATCAAGAGCGTGGATGCATAGGAACGTGCGCTTTTCGCAGGAGGTGGCCTGTAGCATCTTTACAATATCGGAAAGTTGTGGCACCCGTCCACCAATGACCTTTTTCTGCTCCCCGTAGGCTTGCGCTATCTTACCTGGCACCTCTTCCAGTCCTCCCACAACCTGTTCGAGCAAGGCACCCAGCATGCTGGTGGGCGACTGTTCCTTTCGGACAGCGAAGTCGAAGTAAAAACACGCAACAGCCACATTTTGTCCCCCAGCCCGATCACACAAGCTGTCTATCACCAATGAGCTAACATCGAAGCTTGTCAGCATTTGTACATCTCCCGCCCCGAGGCTCACTCTTGTTACCTAATAAAAGTCTTGCCTGCCCCCGGATCCCCATGGCAAAACAAGACCGCATCATCGGATTCACTTCCCACTACCGGCGTACCAGATTCTAAATTCCTCGGTTTGCAACACCCATTCCCCTACATTTTCGACTCGGCGTTCTTGCAAGTCTCGGTGCCGTAACCTGGGCTCTAGTGGGGAGAGCCAGGCTAGGATATTAGGTCGTTCATCGGCAACAGTAACATTATAGTTGGTGTTATTGGAGTTGATATTATTGGAGCATAATTGAGACATCTTTGCTTTTCAGAAATTGGTGCAATAGAAAATGGGTGATTAAGTTGGTCTGTTGATGGAACCGCGGGGAGATGAAAAAAGCGGGGTCTTTTATGGAACCCTATGGATACCTTCGGACCGTCCAATCAATCTCTCCAAATTTACGCTAACAACACCCTGCTTGCACATACCGCATTAAATTTTGTAACAGGAAATGCAATACTTCTCCATGTGTTAGTGGTACTGTACTGTACAATACGGTACAAAGCTCACACTGCGGTGGGCCAACACCCTAAAGCGTCTGCGCCGGAAACCGCTCGCTTTGTATTTACCGGTACAGGATACATGAGGCTTCATGAGAAGCCCCTCTTCAATTTTTCGGACCCCCGCCTCTAGCCTCCCTATTTAGGAAAGTTCGAACGGTGTTCAAGACCGAAAGCACACATAAAAATATCACGATCATACCCACCCACCGGGCTTGGAGCTTCATAAGCGCCTGTGATGGTCTCCTCGTAGGACAAAACACCAGCGGTAGAATGACGCCGGTTTCTTTGGCAGTGATCTATACGTTGGTGCCAAAGAGGAACTATTTGAATGTGATAATTGGGATATACCCCTCCATGTATTGGTAGACGCCCCTGGTTCTCCTAAAGGTGGTCCGTAGATTGGCGGTGGCGTGTCACCGCTCGATGGAGGTAGTTGCGATATACCCTCCCGAGGATTAACGAGCATCCCTGGGCCTCTTGCCCACGACGCCTCAGATCCGATCCCCGGCAGCTGTATTCCATTGACACCGCCCATTTCCACTCCGGAAGTCTCTGCCAACTTCCTCTTCCATCTCTCACCCCTTTCTCACAAGTTTGATGACGTGCTTTCCTAGATGCTCAGTAGTGTACCCAAAGATTCAGCAGTTTTGTCCGGCAAAGCGTGGATCAATTCAGTATAACTCCAACTGAAAGCTTAATTGCTGATTACCGAAACGGTAGACTGGCTAGTGTGTTCTCTTAATAAGAGTCCAAAGTCTCGATTAGGTCGATTTATCCCAGGTAAAGATGACATAATATACTCCCAGGCTCCCTGCCCTATTGCGTCTCTTCGGTATCTTTGAGTCAGACTAGCTTCACTATCTCTAAAACTAGCTGATAGCGTCGTACAGTTCATCTCGATATCCCACCAAACAGCGAGTTGAACATTATTTAGAACACTGCGAGCATACCTCCGCTTTCATTCTCCAGAATACCTTATACATGTCAAAATACGCTCAGGGAAGGCCGGTATGCTGATCCATGTCTGCATTTGCACCGGCCCACTCAAGAATCATGACGACGTTATCAGCTACCCTCTTGGTCCGCCCGGTCACCCACCTTCCTCCGACCTTTCTGTTGAAACGTATGGCTTAAGCCATTGATTCATTGTCGTTTCACTTTTATACTTTTCTCTTCTGTTTCGTACTAGTGTTTTACTAACATCGTCTGATGCACTTCTGTTACCACACTACTACTATCATGTATCATGTGGAGGAAAAGTTTTTCTAGTTGCATTTCATATTTCACACGTATTGAAGGATAAAAGCTGGATCTTTTCCCTACTTGTTTTGTTGAGCAGTCAGTCTTCGCGCGTCTTCTATCTCTTGCATTTTTATCTTGTCCCTCTAGTCTCAATTCAATATTGCCTTCGTTCCGGCCATAAAAACTAAGACTTTCCAATTTTTTCCAGCGCCGTAGTGATTGGAAACTGGCTTGATGCGTGTGCACTGAGTTACTAAATACAACCGCTTCTAGGCCACGGATGATAGAAACTCGCACGCAAAAACCATCATCCCTCGTGCAGCTAGTGTCAAAAACGATCTAGTGAGGTTCGCCTGCTACATACTGATGGGGTAAAGATAGAACTAACATCTTCGTAATCAAATTCTTTCAACAGGGTGACTGGAGAGATGTCCTCAGTATCCCCCCCCGTAAGTTCGCAAAGCTTGATCACGGCTTTCTCAAGATTTCGCTGTATTGGTAGGTATAGTGACGCGAATTCCAGCACGCTGCATACAAGGTCGGCTTCTGAGGCATCGCAGCACTCACATAACATCACTGCCAGTTGCGATAGAAATTAGGGGTCTTTTTTGAGCACTTGTGATCGTGGCTCAATTTCTGCCTCGTAAGGCTTGAACGGGGAGATCTTGAATGGATCGCTGCCGCCAAGCATGACGCGGAAAACTAGCATCCCAAAACTATAGACGTCTGTGAATTTGAAGTGCTCTCTCGGGATATCCTTATCGTATTCGGGGGCGCTCCGAGGAATCGTGTGAGCAGGTAATCCCATGTGCTCGTCCTCCCTAAAACCCAAGACCGAAGATTCAAAGTCCTCAACCTTTCCAATTATCCTTGCCTTCTTCGCTAACCAGAAAGTAAGCATATTCTCAATCTTTACATCCCAATGCACTATACTACCTCCATGAACAGCCAATAATCCCCTTTCGATGTCCTCACGGAGCTGAATCTTTTCCAAAAACTCCATCTCCGGCTTCCTCCTTTGGTAGCCTTTTAGTGTACCCTCTTTGTAGTACTGTGCTCCAGCATCAACAGTTACCAGGCGAGATTATGGCGATTAATGTCCGGCTCCCACCCATCCCCAAGAGCATGGTAATGTATTAATGTTGAGATGGGATAGCAACAGCAAATGTGTAAGTGCCCGGATCTCCCTAAGCGAAGAGCTATACAAGCTCTTCTTCGCTTTCTTGTCATTGCGGCCATCAGCAAACCTCAACCCCTTCACTGCTACTAACATGTCACCGGTATGGTATCCCGCACATCCATTTATCAAGTCCCGAACTGTCGTTTAAACAGGATGTAGCGAAACCTTGAACGACATCCCCTCGCCTAAGCTTTCTATTCCGGCCATTAATATGTTGCCAAAAACTCGAATTCGTCGGTTGTTTTTAATGAAATCTGGAGAAAGCACAAAAGAACGAAGTGGTGAGTGTGGAATCACGATAGATCAAAAGTGGTGATGAACGTGAAAGGAGGAAAAACTCTGACTGACAACCCCATCTCCTAGCTAAGGACAGGGCCGGCGATATATCTCCCAAACTCCCAAAACTCAACGAACTCCAAAGAAACACACCAAGCTAATGAACCATGATCTCAAACAATCTAGAACCATCCTGATATCTCATGATCCACTATGATCCCTCAAGCCTCTGCCCTAAGCGAACTATCCTATGCCTAATAGCATAGAATGTGAAAGAAACGACAAAAGCCAAAACCCTATATCCTATGCCTAGTGGTATAGGATGCGAAAGAAAGAAACGGTCTCATACCTCATGCCCGATAACCTCTGATCCGCCTAATCACATACCCGAACCTCATCCACTAAACCCCATGCCCTATAGGTAATCCAACAGTTTTTGGCCATACCCTACGTACAAACGAGAATGAGAGAAGAGCGTCCTTTGGTCGTTTGTAGCATTGCAAAGGGCGCTCGCGGAACCGTGATTCCTGTGCCGCCACCCGGGCCAACTATATGGGAAATGGTCGCAAAACAGAATGGTCACATCGCCGCCAAACATGCCCAGATATTGCTGGTACCATAGTAACCGTACCTTTGCATCACACCTAGCTGTAAATGCCCCTCCAAATTCAGACCTTACATCTCAGATCACCGGCCACAATGAGAGGGCTGTAAAAGGCAGCTATCTGTTAGGTATAGTATGCTATGTCACCCGTACAGTACCGTTTCTGAAACCTTTATATATATATGTTCGGGTGCGAATGATCCGCCCCCGGCAGACTATCCCCGAGCGGGATTGTGCTGGAATAAACACTGCACTGGAAAGTTAATTAGCCGAGAAGACTTAGGGTGGACATTATTCTAACATTATTCTCCACGGAGCAATTTCTCTTCAAGCAGGATGGCGCTCAAGACGCTACAATTATAAATGCTTACAAAAGCCTAACTGCGCGAGTACTTTACTGTGCCGTATCATACTGTACCTCCAGCTGAAACACCGCGCATCTTAGATTGCACATACAGCGAGAAATCATGGCGGCAAGGAAATGGTTGCGGCACATCAGCAAGTTTCTTGATCATTCCAATTAGAAAATATTGCTCGGTTTTCTTGTGAAGATATATGGGTACAGTACGAGTGCAGCTGTCAGGTTAGCCTGGAGGCAGGAGGTTATTGGGCTTTGTTTCGCTTCTATTCCTTTTGTTTTGCTTTTGATCTTTTATTGCCATGGGATAAACTCCGAGCGCATCGTTTGTGCCCATGGGGAGTGTTTGCTTTATGTTTGTATGTATCATATTATTATCAAACCCAAAACAAAGACAAAAAAAAAAAGAAAAAAAAGAAGAAAAAAAACATGAAGCCTTATGAATAAATTAAACCAAAAACCTACATATCAACTAACTGGCTTAATGTATCATATAATGGTTTCTAGCCAGAGCCAAATATCGTCCGACTGTTAAGTTAAGTGGGAATTTGGCAGGTCAGCGAATATGCCAATAAACATTCTCCTATCAGAGCCTAGGGTGATTCAGGATCCCAGATTTACCGCTGTACTAGCTAAACTAGACGGCAGGTTAGATCTCCAGTAACACTCATGGTACTAATATTCTACACCGTAAAACCTAAAGTATACCATGATCCGTAAAGTATGATAATTATGATATTATAATACGTGATAAAAAGATCCCTTAACTCTGATTCAATCTAATTTCACACACTGCGACACGTAAGGGCTGTTAGCTCCGAGCTGGTGACTTAGCCCTCAGCACTCTTTCCCCTCTTGTTTCATAACTCCATCACAAGCCGTCACTCGTCTATTCTTTGTATTCGAAATGTTGTCCGAAGTACGATGGAAGTGGTTGGTTTTGGTGTGTGTGTTGTTACAGGAATGATGGCTATTGCAGGAGTGTCGATAGTGATGCATAGATGATAGCAATTTTCTAGAGTGAAGCTAGTGTGAATATCAGTGTAGAATCTGGATATCCTGAAATTTAGGAGGCTATGCTTGACTAAGGAACTTGTATGTATTAACTGGTGCTGCTGTTATGTGAAGATAGTGATACGACATGCTATAAAGGTTGACGCCACATCCCACGGGCGGTATATTCACATAGTGAAAAATACAGTGCAATAAAGTATCAGAACATAATAAAGTATCGTGACGTACTGTAGGCCTACCAAGCCCTGTTATGCGGGCTAGTGCAAGAAAAATCTCAAGCCGCCTGTAAGAGGGACGGTATCATAAGGAGAACACATGGCATGCAAAAGAATAGAGATTCCAATTCGCTCTTTAAATCCACGATTAACTCCCCGGCATTGCGGATACGAATCTCATAGACACAACCTGGCTCCCCCACAATAGCACCCTCCCGTGTACGACCGCGCGGAATGCTATGGGTACGCCAGCACAAGTACATGTAGACTACGCTAACCGAACATCGCGATGCAACGGTGCGCACTTTCCAAATATCCGACTTTTCAACCAATAACTCTCAACCGCAAATAAAGAATATTTAAAATAAATTCATAATTCTTATTACTACCTCGTATGCCATACCATCCATCTACCTCAATAATATTTTTTGTTGCGGTAAAGGTATGGTGGAGTGAAGTTTTGATGTCACACGGTAGAACACTACAGAGCCAAATATTCGATCAAGCTATGTATACTAACGTACAATATCGAAGCCCAATGTTTAACTATCTTTTGCCTAACCATCCCTTGATCTCAACATACCGTACTCCGATAGTAAAATAGAGCATCACCGAGCATCAAATTTTGTATCCGTCGGAAATGGATCATGCACTGTACCCGTCGGAAGCAGGACGAGGGTGTCAAATGAACGGATCAGCGACTCTCCGGGGGCTACGAGGAGTGGGAGTCCCCAGGGAGTACTCTCATGGATGAGAGTGGATATGTGCGGTGATCAATATAAGAGGATGCTTTTGTTGCGATATAACTTATATACACTCCTGTCTTTTGCCGTTTAGTTTAGTTGTCTTGAGCGATGGTACGGGGGGGGGGGATTGAATGATAACGGGGGAACTTCCCCATTCTTCTCAAAGTTTTTGCTCTGACGAATAGAGTCTTGGCCATTACTAATAGTGGTTCCGTTTCGTTTCTTTTCTTCATCATCGACATTTCCGTTCGTTTTGTCGTCGTCGTGTAAAAATCATGACGCACAACCGGAACTGACAGAACGCACTGAAAAGGAAAGAAGAAAAGTCAATGGTGGATAGGAGCAGTGATCCCAAGCGGCCAGGCTGACCTACGGTTTGGCCTGCAGGCCGGCAGTCCGGCCAGTCCGGCCAAGATTTTGAAGAGCCTAGGTCAGTCCGGCTTGAATTTTGTCCGGCCGCCAAAACCTGCAGGTGCCCAGGCAACCGCCCGGCTGTGGGGCTTGGCAGTAGGGGTCCAAGCTGCCAGATGCCCAGGTAAAGCCGCCAGATGCCTAGGCAAAGCCATCAAATGCCTAGGTAAAGCTGTCAAATGCCTAGGCAAAGCCGCTAGATCCCCAGGTAAAGCCGCCAGACGCCCGGATAAAGCCGTCAGATGCCCAGGCAAAGCCGTCAAATGCCCAGGCCACGCCAGGCTTTTTTTTTTGGAAAGCCGCTTTCCCACAGTCCGGTCAGGCCATCCCCTAAAAGGTGGTGGGTCAGTCCGGCCGTGCCCAAAGCTGGACGGACTGGCCGCTTGGGATCACTGGATCATAGGAGGATATCGGAGGAGGGCGGAATTCGATACTGCTGAGTACCGCCCGATCGCTCCCGACAAGTTGCGGAGGAACACCGATAAACTCAAGACCCCGCTGTGCACCAATGCATACTATAATGTTGGACGGAAATGTTCTTGGCTGCTCACCGCATATTTCCCTTATGGCAACGACTTCACAACCCTAACCCTCTTGGCCTATCAACTACTCCGACGCCTCTATGTTTGACTACCGGTTAGTCCTACACATCAAACACCACATGCGACAATACCTGCGACGACTCCATGTGAAGGCCTTACCCCTATCATATGGAAATACCGAATACCCTCGGTCGAATTGTCTTATCCTCGGCCGAAGCAGTAAAATGGGCGGCAGTGAAAGTGAACGTGATGGAAAACACGGCATACGCTGGAAGTATGTAGAAGTGGATCGGCATGATCCAGGGAAGGATAAAAGGCAGCTTGTTTTCCCTTTGTTAGCTGTTTTCGTTCATCATCCAATCCGTCTCTCTTTCCTCCGTTACCTGTATTTGGGTTATATCAGTCTCTCCTGTTTTTTATTCCCTATTATCTTCGCGAGAATATTTCTCCGGTTAGAGTATTTAAATTCGTGTTCTTGAAAAGAAGGAAAGAATTCTTTTTTTTTGAAACTTCAATTCAGTCACTTGGGTGCGATAGACCGAATGATGGGTTTTTGTTTTAGAGAAGTAATATCACGAGAAGTAACAGTGTTGATCCGGTTGAGCAGAGTTTCGATTGCATGTATCATACCATACAAGTAGAAATCTAAATACACCACCCGCCCCCCCCCCCCTTCCCTGTTTTTTTTGTTTTTAGACTCTGGAAGGCTTGTTCACCACCTGTCAAACTTGAAGAGATCCTCCACTGGCCTTCCTATAACATCCATACAATTCCCCCACCTTCTACCTAGCCTATGAATTATAATGCTAACTTGCCATTACAGAATAGAACCCTCGCAACCTCTTCACCTGACTAACCATCTAGATGTGATGTTATAAAGTAGTGTTAGTTTATAGGATTGAGATGAAACCTGCTATCATGCAATAAGATCCATAGCAGGGTTATATCTTCCATCTCTACAACTTGATTTATTTTAGAATTCTAAGAAGAATGTTGAATAGAATTATTGACACCAAGTCTTGGGTGCTGTAAGAGCAGTTGAACAACATCCACATCTCTTCTAGATATAGCATACATGAGTAGTTTTTCCATATTACCATTTGTAGCGTTAATATTAACTTTAGTATCAGCAAGTAAAAGTTTTAAAATATCCATGTTCCCTCACCAAATTACCTAATCGAGTAGAAATAGCTCTTGGAAACCGGAAGTGATAGACTTTACATTAATTTTAGGATACTTTAGCAACATACTAATAATTTCTACATACTCAGACATTATTGCTGCCTTTAGCAGTGTACCAAAATTAGTCATAGATATGTTACTAACATTAACACCATACTCCTCTTTGGAGAGTAAAAGCTGTACCATTTCATGTCATTTTAAAAGTACAGCATAGATTAAAGTTGGATCTCCTCAATTGTCAAGAGAATTTGCACTCATACCACAATCTAAAAGTGTAAACAATGTTGTATCATTTTTTTCTCCAAATTGCTTTAGTGAGGATACACCCAGTAGAACCACAAAATGAGAGTATTCCACAATTGAGGAGAGTGTGCAAACTCTTTGTATCATTGTGTAAGGCTGTTAAGGGGTCCTGTTCCTATATTAATTCACGCGACAGGCAACGATACTTCCCTTATAGTATCTTACGACACTATATATTTCGTGCTAATAGTGTGCGTTCACACTATTACTTTTCTTCGTCGTTCTCGTATAGTGTGCGTTCACACTATTACCTTTTCTCTGGTTACACTTAGTAGTCGTAGAGGCGTTCCTCTTCTACTAAGTTCGTGTAACTATCGTGAGGTAGATAGAATAAAGTAAATTCGTTCTTAAAACAATAAGTAGGAAAATAACTTAGATGGTTGCGTGAAAAACTAACTAACTCGCCTCCGAGGACTCCTTATATAGTCCTTCCCTCAACCCGCTTACAAATCAAACCACAGGTAGTCTGCCTTGCCAGTCTGCCTTGCGCAGCCCCCTTGCGCAGCCCCATGACCTCTGAATAGATCATGTGCGTGAAACATAACATAAACCTAGCGAGTCTGCCTTGCGCACAGCCTCGTTGCATAGCCTCCTTATGCAGTCACATGACCTCTAAATAGGTCAAGTGCGTGAAATATAACATATGAAACCTCAACGAGTCTGCCTTGCAGTCTGCCTCGTTGCATAGCCCATCATAAATCACCTGACCTCTGAATAGGTCAAGTGCGTGAAAACATAAATCATAACATAAAACAACTACGTAACAAAGGAAACTCATAAACCAATTTCGTAACAAATGAAACTTACTAGCTAACTAATGAAACCTACTATGTCCGATCTAGAATCGTGACAATAGCTCCCCTCTCCCTAGGCCTAAGTCCCATTAGGCCAACCAATCGTACTCCCCGCTCTTTCCCGCTATCTCCAACATGAGATTAGCGCTCCTTCTGATCCCTCCGGTTACTTCTCACAAGAGGTTTTTAAGCCTCTGGTACTTGGCCTCCCGGCTCCTCAGTTGCTCCCGCAACCTCTTCATCGCGTGCTCCGCAAGTCCCACCTTGACTTGCTCCGCCGTCACCTTCCTCGCCAACCGCTCGTTCTCCCTTTCCAACTTCCTCCCCTTTGTTTCCCACATCTTCGTTTGCCCTTGGTATAGGCGGGCATCGATTTCGTGCGCGTCGATCGTCTCCTGCATTCGTTGTATTTGTTGCTGGAGTGATTCGATCGTATCGGGCTCGGTTGTTTGTGGTGATGTGGGAGGTTCGGGACTCGTGGAGGAGGTTGGTGTGTTCGAAGGAGTTTTCGGTTCCGGGGTTGACGTCGTTTCTGTGCTCGGGGGGGTTGGCGTTGTCTCCGTCTCCTGGTCCACCCACCGGACCTTCTTGGATTTTTTGCCCCCCCTTCCTCCTGACTTCGTCCCCGAAGTCCTTTCGCTGAGTTCCCGCGGGAAATAGTTCGTCCCGATCTTGTCCCCGTAGTGGGTGGGACACCCGTCGTCGTAGCAGTGTGTCCACGACATTAAGTCGTGTTCGTGGGATGGGTTCGCTGGGCGGTTGAGGTCCGCCAGGTTCACCCATTGTTCGTTTGTGAGGTCCTCCTCTTTCTTGTCTACCTCCACCCAGTCGCTGAATCGTACTGGGCTCGGGGCCTGGCTTGCCAGGGCTTCGTTCGTGTAATTCTCGCGTTGCCACGGTTGCATTTTCGAAGTTGTCGGCTGGATACCACTCTAGGTCGTGTTCAGGGGGATATCCGGTCCACTTCGCGCGGTATTGTAGTTTTCCGTAGTGTAAGCGAGAATCGATGATTTCGTCGAGTTCGTATTCTTTTTCACCGTCGATTTCGATCGGCGGAGGAGGAGGTTGTTTTTGTGAGGGAAAAGAGTTATCTTGATAGGGTTCGATGAGACTATTGTGGAATGTTGGATGAGTGTTGTTCATCGAGCGTGGGAGGTCGAGCTTATATGCTCTCAGTCCCACTCGTTCCTTGATCGTAAAAGGTCCTAGTTTCTTGTAGTCCAACTTCCGTGATGGTCTCGTGGTTCGTATGTTTTTTGGTATTAGCCATACCTTATCTCCTATGGCTAAGTTCGGGTCGGGTTTTCTGTGTTTGTCGGCTGATTCTTTGTGTCGTTGTTGCGCGTGATAGATTTCTTCTCGTAATATCGCGTGCAGTTGTTGCATGTTCTCGACCTCCGTTATCTTTGTCGGCACATCATATTTTGCCTGATCGAATGTTGGATCATATCCGTAATTCGCGTAAAAAGGTGTCATCTGTATGGTTTCTTGTCTTCCGTTGTTGTATGCGAATTCTGCCGTAGCGAGGTAATCTATCCAGTTGTCCTGCTGATAGTTCACGAATGCCCGTAGATATTGTTCTAATATCGCATTTGTTCGTTCCGTCTCTCCGTCGGTTTGTGGGTGAAATGCTGTGCTTAACCGTCGGTCCACCTTCAAATGTTGAGTTATTTCCTTCCACAAATCGGAAGTGAATAGCGATCCACGGTCGGAAATGATGTCTTTCGGTAATCCATGTAATCTAAAGACTTGGTCTTTAAACTACTGGAATAATCCTGTCGTATCCATAGTGGTGTTGCATGGTACGAAATGTGCCATCTTGGTCAGACGATCAACCACTACCCAAATTGCGTCGCATCCTTTGGATTCTGGCAGTCCGGTGATGAAGTCCATGCTTATCGATTGCCATGGTCTTCCAGGAGCTTCCAGCGGTTTTAGCAATCCATAAGGTGCATGACGCACTGCCTTAGTCCGCTGACATGTTTCGCAGTTCTTGACGTATCGTTTGATATCGTTGCGCATATCAGGCCAATAATATGACCTTCCGATAAGCTCTGCTGTTTTAGCCGTTCTGCCGTGTCCCGCTTGTGGAATGTCATGATTTCTTCTTATTGTTTCCGTTCGTAATGCTTCATCTGCCGGGATCCTTATCCGATTGTCGTACCATAGGTATCCCTCGTTTCTTTGGTATAATCCCAACGCCACCCCCTTCATTTCCTTTCTTTTTTCTTCCAACGCTTGGGATATTTTCTTCATATCCTCATCTTCTTTTGTTTTTTCCTTGATCCATCGAGTGTATCCTTCGTCGCTTAGCACCGTTGTGCCTACTTCGTTCATGGATTCGTATCCACTGTCGTATCCTTTTTCGAAATACTTTTCCTTAGGGAGTAGTATTCTTTCTCTCTGTTTGATCCGTTCGTCTTCTTTGTTTGGCAGATCTTCTGCCCTTCTCGTGAGCGCATCTGGTTGTCCTCCTTGTTTGCCGGGTCGGTACTCGATTTTGAAATGGTATTGCGACAACGTTTCATACCATCTTGCTTGTCTTTAGTTGAGTTCCTTCGTGGTGGTGAACGGCACTAGATTCTTGTGGTCGGTTATGACTTTGATGTCATGTTTGTGTCCCAACGTATAGGTTCTCCATATCTTGAATGCCTGTACGATCGCTAACAGTTCTTTGTCGTGTATATCGTAGTTGCATTCTGCTTTTGACATGGTTTTGGATCGGAATGCCACCGGGTGCCAAAATCCATCCTCCACTAGTTGCGATAGTATGCCCGAGCATACGTAGTTCGATGCGTCCGTTTCAATCCTTATCGGTAATTCTGGATTGAAATGTTGGAGTATGGGTGCCGTAGTGAGTTTCTCTCTTAACTTGTCGAAACTCGTTTGATGTTGTTCCCCCCACTCCCATTTGATTCCTTTCTTCGTGAGTCCGTATAGCGGTTTAGCCACTCTGCTAAATCCTTCTATAAATCTTCGATAGAAGTTGCAGAAGCCTAAAAAGCTTTGAACTCCCTTGACGCTCTTTGGAGGTTTCCAAATTTCTATTTCTTCTGTTTTGACCGGATCCGCTTTTATCCCTTCTGGGCTGATGATGAAGCCCAGATATTCCGTTTCTTTTTTGTAGAACTCGCATTTTGTAGGCTTCAGCTTGACTTTAGCCTGTCGCAATGCCGTGATTATCGACCGTATATCCTTCTGGTGTTGTTCCAAGTTTTCTGAATATATGAGGATATCATCTAGATAGACGATACAACATACATCCAGGAATTGACTTAACTTGGAGTTAATCCATCGTTGGAATGTGGCCGGTGCATTGGATAGTCCAAACGGCATTACTAGGTATTCGTATAGTCCGTACCTAGTGCGAAATGCCGTTTTCCATTCGTCTCCTTTGGCGATCCTGATATTGTGATAGGCATCCTTGATGTCCAGCTTTGTGTACCATTGCGCCTTTCCCAGTCGATCCAATGCTTCATCTATCAGAGGTAATGGGTATCTGTCTTTTTTAGATACCGCATTCAACCCTCTGAAGTCCACGCATAACCTCAATTTGCCATCTTTCTTTTTGACAAATAATATTGGTGCTCCTGCTGACGATGATGATGGCCTTATCCATCTTCGTGCCAGGTTTTGTTCAAGGTATTCTCTTAATACCTTGAGCTCTTCTTCTCGTAATGGGTAGAGTTTCATAAAGGGAGCCGTCTTCCCTTCCTCTAGCTCGATCTTGTGATCCTCTGGTCTGCGTTCGGGTAGATCCTTCTTTTCTCCTTCTTCGAACACATCCAGGAATCCATGGTATTCCTTCGGTACCATTTCTTTAAGCATTGTCTTTTGCTTATTCATTCCTTGTCGTACGGCTAGCCGCGTACTTATCGTCGAAGCTTCGGCTATCATTGGCCCATCTTCTTCGGGCTCCCATTTGAGTACTCCACATCGTTCTCCTTTTCGATAGAGTTTTCCGAAGGTTTTTGCTGATATAAAGTCGATATCGAGGGTTTTCCTTTTAGGTTGTTCTATCTCCGTGGTACCAGTACTCCCGAATCCGTTCTCGCCTCTTATCATTTCTTCCAAGCTAACTACTTCCTGTAGTTGCCGAGTATCGATTTTTTCGATGATCATTTGGGCGATTCGGTCCCCTTCTCTGATCTCGTAGTCTTCATCTTTCAGGTTCATAAGCAATACTTGAACCTCCCCTCGATAGTCTGCGTCTATGACTCCGGCTCCAGTGGTGATACCATGACGTACCGCTAATCCACTTCTTGGAGCTATTCGTGCATAGGTTCCTTCGGGGAGTTGTATCGCAATCCCAGTTCTTATCATGGCCTGTCCCCGGGCGGGAACAGTCATACCATTCATGCTGTATAGGTCGTGACCTGCAGCCATAACCGATCCCTTAGTCGGTATCTTTGCTTTCGGGTCCATCCGTCTGATCTGAATGTCCCCTTCATTACATGTTGTTTCCAACATGTGTGCTTGCTCGTTCTCCCATATCGCAATTTCTTCTGGAACCGTATTGACTGTTGGTGGTTTTTCGACACATCTTGCCGTGCATTCGTCGCTGTCGAAATGTATCTTTTCTCGTTTCTAGTCGATTCTTGGGTTATGTCGTTTGAGCCACGGTGTTCCCAGTATGGCCGTATGCTTCCTCATATTGGCCACTTGGAAAACCACCTCTTCTTTGTGTGTTCCGATCTCCATAAGTATCTCCGCTTCGTGGGTAATGGGTCCCGCTTTGCTTTTTTCCCCGTTGACCACATAGATGTCTCTGGGTTTGCTGATCCTTTTCAGGGGGAGTTGGTTCATGTCGCAAAACTCTTGGTCGATGAAATTTTCCGTGGCCCCTGAATCCAGCATTGCGTTGGTCTCCGTTATTCCATTGTTCGTTGATATCTTAATCTTGATCATAAGGTGATCGGAATCGTCTTGTTCTTCTTTGTTGTCCGTGTGTTGGAATAGTGCCGAGTTATCAAAAGCCGTCGATAGTTGTGTAATCCTGGTGGGTTTTCCCTTTGGCTGGTCCCTCCGACCACCATTTACTGGAGACCCAAGTCGTTTCAATCCTCCTGGGGATTTTCCATTGTCATCTCTCGGATCTTGACATCTTTATTCCCGCATTGCGCAATAAAGTGTCCCTTCTTTCCGCATCTGAGGCATGCGTTCTCTTCTCTTCTCTTCCGATATTCCAAGGGTGATAGTTTCGGCATCCCGAATCGGGTTTGGAACTTCTTCTTTCCTCCCCTTACCGCATCCAGGTCCATCAGTTCTCCGCCGCTTCCTCCAGATGTGGTAGTCTTAGCCACATATTTTCCGTCTGCGCTTCTTGGTATTTCTTGTTGTCTCGCCGTGGGGTTCTGCTTTTTTGCATGCTTCACCTGGTTGAGCTTGTTCTCCTTCGCGATTGCCCATCTCGCGAAAGCGTCGGTAGTGGTGAAAGGTGTATCTCCTAAGCCCCAAGCGTCTTGTAGCGTTTCGCTGCATGCTGACAATAGGTGATTCCATAGGGAGTTGTCGTCATATTCTGCTTCGCTTGCGATAAGTCGGAACTCGTTCCAGAACTCTGTCATGTTCTTTCTTCCTTGCTTCATTGTCTCGAGTTTGAGTCGTGCTGTTTCTCTTGCATTCGGGTCTCCGAATTGTTCCTTTAGGGTTTGTTTGAACTCGTCCCACGTGTTCCAAGTCCTTGGTTTGGATCCTTCGCTGTATGGGATAAGCCATGCCTCGGCCATGTCTCTCAGGAGAGATTCTGCAAAGGCTACCTTCAGGTTGTCTTCGCTGCCGTTGTACTCTTTAACCCTAAAGTACCCCTCTAGTTGAGCTATGAAGCTCCGAAACTTCGTTCGATCTCCTTTGAACACATCAGGCTCCCGTGGCTTTGGTCGATTCCTCGAGTTTGGTTGAGCGGAAATGCGGAAAGCGTTGAATTGTGCCTCAGTCATGCCGATTACATTGACTGGGGCTGGTGGTGCCGCCGCTGGTGCGGGTACGTCTGTCATCCTTCTTGGAGTTGGTGTTCCTTCTTCGTCAGAGCTTTCCGCAGGTGATCTGCCTTCTGGTGTGACTGGACTTCCTGTCCTTGAGGGTTGTGCTGATGCGTTTTCTAGGGCGTCGGTAAAATCTCCACCTAACCCTAGGGTATCGTCGTTTATATCGAGATCACCTTCGTGATCTGGGTTGAAAGCCGTGTTGTCTATCGTTGGGCGTCGCTGATGAGACGCAACCAAATGTTAAGGGGTCCTGTTCCTATATTAATTCACGCGACAGGCAACGATACTTCCCTTATAGTATCTTACGACACTATATATTTCGTGCTAATAGTGTGCGTTCACACTATTACTTTTCTTCGTCGTTCTCGTATAGTGTGCGTTCACACTATTACCTTTTCTCTGGTTACACTTAGTAGTCGTAGAGGCGTTCCTCTTCTACTAAGTTCGTGTAACTATCGTGAGGTAGATAGAATAAAGTAAATTCGTTCTTAAAACAATAAGTAGGAAAATAACTTAGATGGTTGCGTGAAAAACTAACTAACTCGCCTCCGAGGACTCCTTATATAGTCCTTCCCTCAACCCGCTTACAAATCAAACCACAGGTAGTCTGCCTTGCCAGTCTGCCTTGCGCAGCCCCCTTGCGCAGCCCCATGACCTCTGAATAGATCATGTGCGTGAAACATAACATAAACCTAGCGAGTCTGCCTTGCGCACAGCCTCGTTGCATAGCCTCCTTATGCAGCCCCGTGACTTCTAAATAAGTCTCGTGCGTGAAATATAACAAATGAAACCTCAACGAGTCTGCCTTGCAGTCTGCCTCGTTGCATAGCCCATCATAAATCACCTGACCTCTGAATAGGTCAAGTGCGTGAAAACATAAATCATAACATAAAACAACTACGTAACAAAGGAAACTCATAAACCAATTTCGTAACAAATGAAACTTACTAGCTAACTAGTGAAATCTACTATGTCCGATCTAGAATCGTGACAAAGGCAAAAAGGTAGAGAGCATTTCTACCACAAGTAATATCTTGAGTAAGGAATCGTTTGTTGATCAAGACATGCTGGAAGAGGTTTGCAAGGTGATAGTTTGTCTGAAGAAGAGAATTCAGATCTGAAATGAACAGATAACTTGAAATCCCCAGGATTATCTCATTTGGAAGAGACAGAAAGCATGTGGATTCCCTTAAGTAATTTTGTTGGAATTGAATTAGTAACTTGAAAATTGTGAGAACTTTAGGTTTAGATAGAGAATTAATGTAATACATACTGCTTGGTTTAGAGAAATTGCAAAGTTTTGATAGAGTTGGTAGGAGAGGTGGGTAGACATAGGGGGTAGTGTAAGAAGGTATTTTTTTGTAGTTGTGCTGCTAACAAAAAACCTGTTAGAACATTAAAAATCAATAGAGAAATATAGTGGTATCATACATACCAATAGAGGGGAAAAACCAGACAGTTGTAATAGAATTGATAAGAGCCTGAGGAATGGAGATAAGGTGTAGAGTAAGGAGGTATGATGTTGGTTGAAAGGGTTAGAAATAGAGCTCTCTAGGAGGTGAGATGGACCTCTATATATACAAAATTCTAGACTTGCCAAGTTGTATTCCCATACTATTTCTTAGGGTAATACCCACTTGCATACAACTTGAATATACCAGTATGATACTTATAACTCTACAAAGATTTATATGATATTACTCAGCTTCTCTAATAAAATAATACTCTATTTGAGGGGTCTCTAAAGTAATAATAATATTATACTATTATATACATATATTATACTACAGCCGTTTGGTATAAATGTTCATGATTTGGGGCATGTCCCAAACTGTGATCATGCAATCAGCCAAGTTGGGGTCTTGGAATTCGTTCCGCTATTAGTACCTTTCCTGGCAGACAATGACCAAAGAACAATTAACAAGCCCGAATAAGAAAGAAAAAAAAAAAGATGAATGGAGGATAGCTGAATAATAGGTATTAACTGATATCTAATACCCTGCTTTAAACCACCCCCCTCCCCGCTTCTAGAACCGCAGCTACTCCATCATCTACATATTTCTACAATTTTTTGGAAAATATCTCAGGAATTCTCTGGCACACTAAGAGAAATCCCATGCTGCCCTCTTCTTGACAACAAATTTATCTCCTAGGTATCCACAATCCTTGAGCACTGCCGACACAGTCGGTTTCTAAACCTAATCCATATATGTTCGGCAGGATTCGAATTGGAAAAATAAAAGGAAGTCTTATACCATCTCAATATTATCGATTTCTACTTTGTACCCAGCCTGGCCCGATGAAGGGTGCGGGCTAACCCAAAGAACCTGCGACCCATTGGAAGGCTTGGACACAGTTCGTTGGCTTTCAAGAGCCACTGGGTGTGAGAGATCCACATCAAAGCTGCCAAGCCAAGCCTCGCTTTCTCCCCACCCTGTCCCTTTATGTGACCGATCAATGCACCATAGGTGTCCCCTAACCCTAAGCCATCGGTCCTTGTGCTGAGCTTTTCTCGCCTGCAGCGGATTGTGGTTTCTCGCAGGATCTCATCGATATTCAGCGAGACTGATAAGAATATTGATATATATTTGTCACTGGATAGCCTAAGGTAGTTTCGCCAGTGCAGTCACTTTTATGTACATTTCTGAAACCTCTTGCGGAATTTTCTTTAGGATATCTGCCTCCAGACTACTGTCTATCGCATCCGGGTTTGTGTCTTCGCCCAGCCTCGTATGAAGATATCCAATGGTATCTTCTCTCTTTGAACTTATTGTTGGAATATCGCCCCCGAGTCTCGTTTTCAACCTACTATTGGTTTCATATATGATCTTCATGAACTTTCTGTTACACCTTACTTGATACTGAAACTATTCTCACCCTGTTGTTTCTATACTGTTTCCTCTCTCTCTCCTTGCAGTGAAAATTTCTCTCTTGTTTCTCTCATATTTCTTTCTTGTTTCGGTGGGACAAGACTTTTGTCCCCTTACCGGAGATGAAAACTTTCATCCACACAGGCACCAAATTGGATGTGGATCATCTTGTGTTAAAAGGGCTTTGTTATCTACTTAGAAATGATATGCGAATTCGGACCTTTCAATCGTGCACGCCTGAGATTAGTACCACTGGATTCTATCTATCTTTCCTACACATATCTTTCCCTTTTTTTTCACACTACCGAAAGCTTTATTTTACTACACTTATGCATACACTCCGAACTCTTCCGGTAAGACGCCTTTCGATCTCAGGTCGAAGATGTGGTCTTCCGGTCATGAACACCCGAGTGGAGGGAGAGTTTTCCAAGATCTGCTTTAGGGAATCAAGAATCTTCACCCGATGTCCTTCGACACATTCATCAAGAGCGTCGATGGATATGAAATTCCGCTTTTCGGAGGAGGTGGTCTGTAGCATCTTCACAATAGCGGAAAGTTGTGGCACCCGTCCACCAGTGACCTTTTTCTGCTCCCCGTAGGCTTGCGCTATTTCACCTGGCACCTCTTCTAGTCTACTCACAACCTGTTCGAGCAAGGCACCCAGCATGCTGGTTAGCAACTGTTCCTTTTAGGCAGCGAAGTTGAAGTAAAAACACGCAACGGCCACATTTTGTCCTCCGGCCCAATCACACAAGCTGTCTATCACCAATGAGCTAACATCGAAGCTTGTCAGCATTTGCACATCTCCCACCCCGAGGCTTACTCTTGTTACCTAATAAAAGTCTTGCCTGCCCCCAGATCTCCATGGCAAAACAAAATCGTATCATTAGATCCACTTCCCGCACTACCGGCATACCAACTTCAAAACTCCTCGGTTTGCAACACCCATTCCCCTAAATTTTCGACTCTGCATTCTTGTAAGTCTCGGTGCCATAACCTAGGCTCCAGTGGAGATAGCCACGCAAGGATACTAGGTCGTTCATTGGCGACGGTGGCATTATAGTTGGTGTTATTAGAGTTGATATTATTGGAGTAATATTGAGACACCTTTCCTTTACAGAAACTGGTGCAATAGAGGATAGGTGATTAAGTTAGTTTGTTGATGGAATTGCAGAGAGATGAGAAAAGCGGGGTCTTTTATGGAGCGCTATGGACACCTTTGTACCATCCAATCAATCTCTCCAAATTTATGCCAACAACACACTGCTTGCACATACCGCATTTGTAACAGGAAATGCAATACTTCTCCATTTGTCAGTAGTACAATACAGAGCTCACACTGCGGTGAGCCAACACCCTAAAGCATCTGCACCGGGAACCGCTCGCTTTGTATTTACCGGTACAGGATACAGGAGGCTTCATGAGAAGCCCCTCTTCTTCAATTTTTCGGACCCCAGCTTCCAGCCTCCCTATTTAGGAAAGTTGGAAAGGTATTCAAGACCAAAAGCGCACATAAAAATCTCACGATCATACCCACCCACGGGGCTCGGAGCTTCATAAGCGCCTGTGATGGTCACCTCGTAGGACAAAACACCAGGGGCAGAATGACACCGGCTTCTTTGGCGGTGGTCTATGCGTTGGCAGTGTTCCCAAGCGGCCAGGCCGACCTACGGCTTGGCCTGCAGGTCGGCAGTCCGGCCAGTCCGGCCAAGATTTTGAAGAGCCTGGTCAGTCCGGCTTGAATTTTGTCCGGCCGCTAAAACCTGCAGGCACCCAGGCAACCGCCCGGCCGTGGGGCTTGGCAGTAGGGGTCCAAGCTGCCAAATGCCCGGGTAAAACCGCCAGATGCCCAGGCAAAGCCGTCAAATGCCCAGGTAAAGCCACCAGATGCCCAGGCAAAGCCGTCAAATGCCTAGGTAAAGCTGTCAAATGCCTAGGCAAAGCCACTAGATCTCCAGGTAAAGCCGCGAGATGCCCAGATAAAGCCGTCCAGGCCGGGCCAGGTTTTTTTTCTGGAAAGCCGCTTTCCCACAGTCCGGTCAGGCCATCCCCTAAAAGGTGGTGGGTCAGTCCGGCCGTACTCAAAGCCGGACGGACTGGCCGCTTGGGATCACTGTGCGTTGGTGCTAAAGAGGAACTATTTGAATGCCATAATTGGGATATACCCCTCCATGTATTGGTAGACACCCCTGGTTCTCCTAAAGGTGGTTCGTAGATTGGTGGTGGCGGGTCACCGCTCGGTGGAGGTAGTTGCGATATACTCTCCTGAGTATGAACGAGCATCCCTGGGCCTCTTGACCACGACGCCCCAGATCTGACCCCCGGCAGCTGTATTCCATTGACACCATCCATTTCCGCTCCGGAAGACTCTGCCAACTGCCTCTTCCATCTCTCACCCTTTTATGTCAAGTTTGATTGCGTGCTTTTCTAGATGCTTAGTGGTGTACCCAAAGATTCTGCAGCTTTGTCCGGTAAAGTGTGGACCAATTTAGTATAACTCCAACTAAAAGCTTAATTGCTATGATTACCGAAGCGGTAGGCTGGCTAGTGTGTTCTCTTTATAATAGTCCAAAGTCTCGATTAGGTCGATTTATCCCAATTAATGATGACATAATATACTCCCAGGCTCCCTGCCCTATTGCACCCCTTCAGTATCTTTGAGTCAGACCAGCATCACTATTTCTAAAAATAGTTGATAGCGTCCTGCAGTTCATCTCGATATCCCATCAAACAGCGAGTTGAATGGTCATTATTTAGAACACTGCGAGCATACCTCCACTTCCATTCTCCAGCATACCTTACACATGTCAAAATACGCTCAGGGAAGGCCGGTACGCGGATCCCTGCCTGCGTTTGCACCGGCCCACTCAAGAATCATGACGACGTTATCAGCTATCCTCTTGGTCCGCCCCGTCACCCACCTTCCGCCGACCTTTCTAATTTGTTGCAGCCCCGTAGCGATTGAAAAGTAGTCGAAATAGCTAGAAACTAGCTTGATGCGCTTGCGCCTAGTTACTAGATACAACTGCCCCTAGGCCATGGATGGTAGAAACCCGCACGCAAAAACTATCGTCCCTCCTGCAGCTAGTGTGGTTCGCCTGCTACATACTGATGGGGTACAGATAAAACCAATATATTCATAATCAAGTTCTTTCGACTGGGTGACTGGAGAGATATCCTTAGTGTCCCCCGTAAGCTCGCAAGGCTTGATCACGGCTTTCTCAAAATTTTATCTGTACCGGTAGGTATTGTGACCCGAATTCCAGCACCCTGCAAACAAGGTCGGCTTCTGAGGCATCGCAGTGCTCACATAACATCACTGCCACCCATCATAGAAATTCGGTCTTTTTTGAGCTCTAGCGATAGTGGCTCAATATCTGCCTCGTCAGACTTGAACGGGGACACCTTGAATGGATTGCTGCCGCCAAGCATGACGCGGACAACTAGCACCCTAAAACAATAGACGTCTGCGAATTTGAGGTGCTCTCTCGGCATATCCCTATCATATTCGGGGGCGCTCCAAGGAATCATGTGAGTAGGCAATCCCCTGTGCTCGTCCTCCCTAAAATCGAAGACCGAAGGTTCAAAGTCCCCGACCTTTCCAACCATCCTTTCCTTCTCCACTAACCGGAAAATGAGTATATTCTCAATCTCTACATCCCAATGCACTATACCACTTCCATGAATAGCCAAAAATGCCCTTCCGACGTCTTCACGGAGCTGAATCTGTTTCCAAAAACTCCATCTCTGGTTTCCCCCTTTGGTAGTCTTTTGGTGTACCCTCTTTGTAGTACTGTGCTCCAGCATCAACAGTTACTAGGCGAGATCATGGCGATTAAGGTCCGGCTCCCACCCAACCCCAAGAGCATAGTAATGTATTAATGTTGAGATGGGATCGCAACGGAAGATGTGTAAGAACCTGGATCTCCCTAAGCGAAGCGCCATACAAGCTCTTCTTCCCTTCCTTGTTATTGCAGTCATCAGCGAAGCTCAACCGCTTCACTACTAACAAGTCATCAGCATTGTATCCCGCATATCCATTTATCAAGTCTCGAACTGTCGCTTAAACAGGATGCAGCGAAACCTTGAACGAAATCCCCTCGCCTAAGCTTTCTATTCCGGCCGTTAATATGTTGCCAAAAATTTGAATTCGCCGTTTTTTTGGCCACACCCTCTGCACAAACAAGAACGAGAGAAGAGCATCTAGTGGTCGTTCGTAGCATGCAAAGGGTGCTTGCGGGACCGTGATTCCTGTGCCACCACCGGATCCAACTATATAGGAAATGGTCGCAAAACAGAATGGTCACATTGCAGCCAAACATGCCCAGATATTGCTGGTGCCAAAGTAACCGTACCTCTGCAACTCACCTAGTTGTAAATGCTCTTCCAATTCCAGACCCTACATTTCAGATCACTGGCCACAATGAGAGGGCTACAAAAGGTAGCTATCTGCTAGGTATAGTATGCTACGTCACCCGTACAGTACCGTTTCTAAAACCTTTACATATATATATATTCGGGTGCGAATGATCCCCTCCCCCGGCAGACTATCCCCGAGCGGGATTGTGCTGGAATAAACACTGCACAGGAAGGCTAATTAGCCGAGAAGACTTAGGGTGGACATTATTCTAACATTATTCTCCACGGAGCAATTTCTCTTCAAGCAGGATGGCGCTCAAGACGCTACAATTATAAATGCTTACAAAAGCCTAACTGCGCGAGTACTTTACTGTGCCGTATCATACTGTAGTACCTCCAGTTGACACACCGCGTACCCTAGATTACACATACAGCGAGAAATCATGATCGCAAGAAAATGGTTGCGGCACATCAGCAAGTTTCTTGATCATTCCAATTAGAAAATATTGCTCGGTTTTCTTGTGAAGATATATGGGTACAGTACGAGTGCAGCTGTCAGGTTAGCCTGGAGGCAGGGGGTTATGGGGCTTTGTTTCACTTCAATTCCTTTTTTTGCTTCTGATCTTTTATTGCCATGGGATAAACCCTGAGTGCATCGTTTGTGCCCAGGGAAAGGGTTTGCTTTATGTTTGCATGTATCATACCCAAAACAAAGACAAAAAGGAAAAGAAAAAAGAAAGAAAATATGAAACCTTATGAACAAATTAAACCAAAAACCTACATTTTATCGACTAATCAGTAATATATCATATGATGGTTTCTCGCCAGAGCCAAATATTGTTCAATGGTTAAGTTAAGCGGGAATTTAACAGGTCAGCGGATATCCCAATAAACAGTCCCCTATCAGAGCCTAGGTTGATTCAGGATCCCAGATTTACTGCTGTACTGACTATGCTGGACGGCAGGTTAGATCTCCGGTGACACTCATGGTACCGATATTCTGCACTGCAAAACCTAAAGTATACCATGATCCGTAAAGTATGGTATGATATGATACGTGATAAAAAGAGGTCTTAACTCTAATTCGTTGATTGCACACACTGCGCCACATAAGGGCTGTTATCTCCAAGCAGGTAACTTAGCCCTCAGCACTCCTTCCACTCTTGTTTCATAACTCCATCACAAGCCGTCACTCGTCTATGCTTTGTATTCGAAGTGTTGTCCAGAGTACGATGGAAGCGGTTGGTTTCGATGTTTGTGTTGTTACTGGAATGATGGTTATTATGGGAATGTCGGTGGTAATACATAGATGACAGCAATTTTCTAGAGTGAAGACCGGTATGAAAACAGGTGTAGAATCTGGATATCTTGAAATTTAGGAGACTGCGCTTGATTAAGGAACTCGTATGTATTAACTGGTGCTGCTATTATGTGAAGATAGTGATACGACATGCTATAAAGGTTGACTTCACATCCCACGGGCGGTATATTCACATAGTGAAAAATACAGTGCAATATTATAGTATCAGAATACAATAAAGTATAATGACGTAATGCAAGCACACCAAGCCCTGCTATGCGGGCAGTGAAAGACAAACCCAAAGAGGGCTGTAAGAGGGACGGTATCATAAGGAGAACACATGGCCCGCAGATGAATAGAGATTCCAATTCGCTCTTTAAATCCACGATTAACCCCGCTGAATTGCGGATACGAATCTCGTAGAAACAACCTGGCTCCCCCACAATAGCACCCTCCCATGCACGACCGCGCTAGATGCTATGGGTACTGAAAAAAAAAGATGATTCAGTACGGAAAGGCGAATGTGAAAACATCGTAATCGGTAGGTTCGAAAGTAAAAGGAACGAAGAAAAAAAGAAAGGAAATCTATTCACGGAATTTGTATCGATTGGTCCTTGCACTCTCAAAGAAAGTCTTCTCTCTAGGTGTACTTCACTCGTACACTAAGACTCGCTTCGCATTTCGTGGAATTCGACGTTTGCTCATTGTTTGTTCAGTGGTTGCTCGCTACTTCATAAGACAGGTGGAGAAAACCTCCCTACATACAGAAAGAAAACTTTTCCCTTTCTCCAAACGTGTCTTATCACATCAGCTCCCAGCCAATTGGAAACCCCAAAGAAGCAATATCCCTATCTAACTTCAAGTAAATCAACTTTCAGGACTTCAGAAATCCACAAACCAGATTTTGAGTCTTACAGTACGAATAGAAATCTAAATACACTCCCTGCCCACCCCCCCTCTTTCCTTGTTTTTTTGTTTTTTTTAGACTTTGGGAGCCTTGTTCACTCCCAGTTAAAATTGAAGATCTTCTCCATTGGCCTTCCTATAATATCCATGCAATTCTCCCCCCCCCTCCACCTGGCCTATAAATTGCAATGCCATCCTACAATTCAAAAAATAGAACTCTCCCAACTTCTCCACCACAGACATGATTGCTACCTTTAGCAGTGTACTAAAATTGGTTATAGATTTGTTGACATCAACACCATACTCCTCTTAAGAGAGTAAAGGCTGTACTATTTCATGTTGTTTTAAAAGTACAGCTCAGATTAAAGGTGGATCTCCTCCATTATCAACAGAATTTGCATTCATACTACAACCCAAAAGTTTATTCAATGTTGTATCTTCTCTTTTCTAAATTGCTTTAGTAAAGATACACCTGGTGGGACAACAAAGTGAGAGTATTCCACAATTGAGGAGAGTGTGCAAACTCTTTGTATCATTGTGTAAGGCAAAGAGGTAGAGAGCATTTCTACCACATGTAATATCTTGAGTAAGGAATAGTTTGTTGATCAAGACATGCTGGAGGAGATTTGCAAGTCAATATTTTGTCCAAAGAAGAGAGTTGAGATCCAAAATGAACAGATAGCTTGAAATCTCCAAGATTATCTCATTTGAAAGAGACAGAAAGCATGTGGATTCCCCTAAGTAATGTTTTTGGAATTGAATTAGCAATTTGAAAATTGTTAGAACTTTGAGTATTGATAGAGAATTAATGTAATACATACTTCTTGGTTTAGGGGAACTGTAAAGTTGTGATAGAGTTGGTAGGAGAGGTGGATATTCATAGGGGTAGTATAAGAAGGTATTCTATTGTAGTTGAGCTGCTAATAAAAAACCTGTTAGAACATTCAAAATCAATAGAGAAATATGGTGGTACATACCAATAGAGTGGAAAAATCAGACAGTGGTGATAGAATTGATAAGAGTCTGAGGAATAGATATATAGCGTAGAGCAAGGTATGATGTTGATTGAAAGAATTAGAAATAGAGCTCTCTAGGAGGTGAGATGGACCTCTATATATACAAAATTCTGGACTTGCCAAGTTGTAGTCACATACTATTACTTAGGGTAATACCTACTTGCATACAATACACCAGTATGATACTTATAACTCTACAAAGATTTATATGATATTACTCAGCTTCTCTAATAAAATAATCCTCCATTTCAGGAGTCTCTAAAGTAATATTATACTATTATATACATATATTATACTACAGCCACTCGGCATAAGTGTTCGTGATTTGGGGCACGTCACCAACTGCGATCGTGCAATCGGCCAAGTTGGGGTCTTGGAATTCGTTCCATCATCGGTGCCTTTCCTGGCAGTCAATGACCAAAGAATAAATAACAAGCGCGAATAAGAAAATAATAAGAAAAAATATGAAGGGAAGATAGCTAAATAAAAGTTATAAACTAATATCTAATAGTACCCAGTTTAAACTGACCCTCCTCCCCGCTTCCAGAACCACAGCTACTCCATTATCTACAATTTTTCAGAAAATATCTCCAGAATTATCAGGCAAACTAAGAGAAACCCCATGCTGCCCTCTTTTTGACAACAAATTTATCTCCAAGGTATCCACAATCCTAGGGCACCGCTGACACAATCGCTTTCTAAACCCAACTCATATATGTTCGGCAGGATTCAAATTGGAGAAACAAAAGGAAGTCTTATACCATCTCAATATTATCAATTTCTACTTCATACCCGGCCCGGCCCAATGTAGGGCCCGAGCTAACCCAAGGAACCCCCAACCCATTAGAATGCTTGGACACAGTTCGTTGGCGTTCGAGGGCCCCTGGGAGTGAGAGAGATCCACATCAAAGCTGCCAAGCCAAGCCTCGCTTTCCCCACACCTTGTCCCTTTATCCGACCGATCGCTGCACCATAGGCGTCCCCTAACCCTAAGCCATCAGTCATTGTGCTGAGCTTTTCTCGCCTGCGATAGATTGTGGTTTCTTGCAGGTTCGCATCTATATTCAGTGAGACCAATAGGAATCTAGATATATATTTGTCAGTAGACAGCCTAAGGTAGTTTTGATAGAGCAGTTGCTTTTACCTACATTTCTGAAACCTCTTGCAGAATTTTCTTTAGGATATCTGCCTCCAGACTACTGTCCATCGCATCCGGGTTTGTGTCTTCGTCCAGCCTTGTATGAAGATATCCAATAATATCATCTCTCTTTGGACTTATGCATACGCTCCTAACTCTTCCTGTAAGACGCCTTCCAATCTCGGGTCGAATATGTGGTCTTCCGGTCACAAACACCCGAGTGGCGGGAGACTTTTCCAAGATCTGCTTTAGTGAATCAAGAATCTTCACCCGATGTCCTTCCACACATTCATCAAGAGCATCGATGCATATGAACGTCCGCTTTTCGCAGTAGGTGGTCTGTAGCATCTTCACAATATCTGAAGGTTGTGGCACCCGTCCACCAATGACCTTTTTCTGCTCCCCGTAGGCTTGCGCTATCTCACCTGGCACCTCTTCCAGTCCGCCCACAACCTGTTTGAGCAAGGCACCCAGCATGCTGGTTGGCGACTGTTCCTTTTGGGCAGCGAAGTCGAAGTAAAAACACGCAACGGCCACATTTTGTCCCCTGGCCCGATCACACAAGCTGTCTATCACCAATGAGCTAACATCGAAGCTTGTCAGCATTTGTACATCTCCCGCCCCGAGGCTCACTCTTGTTACCTAATAAAAGTCTTGCCTGCCCCCGGATCCCCATGGCAAAACAAGACCGCATCATCGGATTCACTTCCCCACTACCGGCGTGCCAGATTCTAAATTCCTCGGTTTGCAACACCCATTCCCTTATATTTTCGACTCTGCGTTCTTGCAAGTCTCGGTGCTGTAACTTGGGCTCTAGTGGGGAGAGCCAGGCTAGGATATTAGGTCGTTCATCGGCAACAGTAACATTATAGTTGGTGTTATTAGAGTTAATATTATTGGAGCAATATTGAGACTTCTTTGCTTTTCAGAAACTGGTGTAACAGAAGATGGGTGATTAAGTTGGTCTGTTGATGGAACTGCGGGGAGATGAAAAAAGTGGGGTCTTTTATGGAACCCTAGGGATACCTTTGGACCGCCCAATCAATCTCTCCAAATTTACGCTGACAACACCCTGCTTGCACATACCGCATTTGTAACAGGAAATGCAATACTTCTCCATGTGTTGGTGGTACAATACGGTACAAAGCTCACACTGCGGTGGGCCAACACCCTAAAGCGTCTGCGCCGGAAACCGCTCGCTTTGTATTTACCGGTACAGGATACATGAGGCTTCATGAGAAGCCCCTCTTCAATTTTTCGGACCCCCGCCTCTAGCCTCCCTATTTAGGAAAGTTCGAACGGTGTTCAAGACCGAAAGCACACATAAAAATATCACGATCATACCCACCCACCGGGCTTGGAGCTTCATAAGCGCCTGTGATGGTCTCCTCGTAGGACAAAACACCAGCGGTAGAATGACGCCGGTTTCTTTGGCAGTGATCTATACGTTGGTGCCAAAGAGGAACTATTTGAATGTGATAATTGGGATATACCCCTCCATGTATTGGTAGACGCCCCTGGTTCTCCTAAAGGTGGTCCGTAGATTGGCGGTGGCGTGTCACCGCTCGATGGAGGTAGTTGCGATATACCCTCCCGAGGATTAACGAGCATCCCTGGGCCTCTTGCCCACGACGCCTCAGATCCGATCCCCGGCAGCTGTATTCCATTGACACCGCCCATTTCCACTCCGGAAGTCTCTCTGCCAACTTCCTCTTCCATCTCTCACCCCTTTCTCACAAGTTTGATGAACGTGCTTTCCTAGATGCTCAGTAGTGTACCCAAAGATTCAGCAGTTTTGTCCGGCAAAGCGTGGATCAATTCAGTATAACTCCAACTGAAAGCTTAATTGCTGATTACCGAAACGGTAGACTGGCTAGTGTGTTCTCTTAATAAGAGTCCAAAGTCTCGATTAGGTCGATTTATCCCAAGTAATGATGACATAATATACTCCCAGGCTCCCTGCCCTATTGCACCCCTTCGGTATCTTTGAGTTAGACTAGCTTCACTATCACTAAAACTATCTAATAGCCTTCTGCAGTTCATCTCGATATCCCATCAAACAGCGAGTTGAATGGTCATTATTTAGAACACTGAGAGCATACCTCCGCTTTTATTCTCCAGAATATCTTACACATTTCAAAATACGCTCGGGGAAGGCCGGTATGCAGATCCATGTCTACATTTGCACCGGCCCCCTCAAGAATCATGACCGCATTATCAGCTATCCTCTTGGTCCGCCCGGTCACCCACCTTCCGCCGACCTTTCCAATTTTTTCCAGCGCCGTGGTGATTGAAAAGTAGTCGAAATAGCTGGAAAATGGCTTGATGCGTGTGCACTGAGTTACTAAATACAACCGCTTCTAGGCCACGGATGATAGAAACTCGCTCGCAAAAACTATCATCCCTTAGCTTATGCAGCTAGTCAGAAACGGTCTAGTGAGGTCCCCCTGCTACATACTGATGGGGTAAAGATAAAACTAACATCTTCGTAATCAAATTCTTTCAACGGGGCGACTGGAGAGATGTCCTCGGTATCCCCGTAAGCTAGCAAAGCTTGATCACGGCCCTCTCAAGATTTCGCTGTATTACAGTATTAGTAAGTATAGTGACGTGAATTCCAGCACGCTGCATACAAGGTCGGCTTCTGAGGTATCGCAGCACTCACATAACATCACTGCCAGTTGCGATAGAAATTAGGGGTGTCATTTAAACACTTATAATCGTAGCTCAATATCTGCCCCGTCAGACTTGAACTGGGAGACCTTGAATGTATTGCTGCCGCCAAGCATGACGCGCA
This sequence comes from Tuber indicum, assembly GCA_006112555.1. Taxonomy (NCBI): domain Eukaryota; kingdom Fungi; phylum Ascomycota; class Pezizomycetes; order Pezizales; family Tuberaceae; genus Tuber; species Tuber indicum. The sequence goes on from VBSK01000159.1 coordinate 904,255, forward strand.
AAACTAGCACCCCAAAACTATAGACGTCCATGAATTTGAGGTGCTCTCTCGGGATATACTTGTCATATTGGGGGGCGCTCCAGGGAATCGTGTGAGCAGGTTATCCCCTGTGCGCGTCCTCCTTGAAATCCAAGACCGAAGATTCAAAGTCCTCAACTTTTTCAACCATCCTTCCCTTCTCTGCTAACCGGAAAATCAGTATATTCTCAATCTCTACATCTCCACACACTATACCACTTCCATGAACAGCCAGTAATGCCCTTCCAATGTCTTCACGGAGCTGAATCTTTTCCAAAAACTCCATCTCCTGCTTCCCCCTTTGGTAGTCTTTTGGTGTACCCTCTTTGTAGTACTGTGCTCCAGCATCAACAGTTACTAGGCGAGATCATGGCGATTAAGGTCCGGCTCCCACCCAACCCCAAGAGCATAGTAATGTATTAATGTTGAGATGGGATCGCAACGGAAGATGTGTAAGAACCTGGATCCCCCTAAGCGAAGCGACATACAAGCGTTTCTTCGCTTTCTTGTTATTGCGGCCATCAGCAAGCCACAACTCCTTCACTACTAACATGTCACCAGCATCGTATCCCGCACATCCATTTATCAAGTCTCGAACTGTCGCTTAAACAGGATGCAGCGAACCCTCGAACGACATCCCCTCACCTAAACCCCCCAACCCAGCAATTGATATGTTGCCAAGAACTTGAATTCGTCATTTTTTTGACCGTACCCTACATACAAGCGGGAACGAGAGAAGGGCTTCTAGCGGCCGTTCATAGCATTTCAAAGGGCGCTTACGGGACCGTGATTCCTGTGCCGCCGCCCGCACCAACTATATGGGGAACGGTCGCAAAACAGAATGGCCACATCGTCGCCAAACAGGCCCAGATATTGCTGGTACCATAATAACCGTACCCCCGCACCTCACTTAGTCGTAAATGCCCTTCTAATTCCAGACCCCACATCTCAGATCACCGGCCACAATGAGAGGCCTGTAAAAGGTAGCTATCTGTTATAGGTATAGTATGCTATGTCACCCGTACAGTACCGTTTCTGAAACCTGTATATATATATATTCTGGTGCAAATGATCCCCTCCCCCGGCAGACTATCGCCGACCGGGATTGGGTTGGAATAACCACTGCACAGGAAAGTTAATTAGCCGAGCAGGCTTAGGGTGGAAATTATTCTCACATTATTCCCTATAGAGCAATTCATCTTCAAGCAGAATAGCGCTCGAGACGCTACAATTATAAATGCTTACAAAAGCCTAACTGCGCGAGTACTTTACTGTGCCGTACTGTTCCTCCCGTTGACACACCTCGTACCTTAGATTACACATACAGCGAGAAATCATGATCGCAAGAAAATGGCTGCGGCACGTCAGCATGTTTCTTGATCATTCAAATTAGAAATTTCGCTTGGTTTTCTTGTGAAGATATATTGGTACAGTACGAGTACATCTGTCAGGTCGCCCTGGAGGCAGGGGGTTATGGGGCTTTATTTCGCCTCTGTTCCTTTTGTTTGCTTTTGACCTTTTATTGCGATGGGATAAACCCCGAGTGCATCGTTTGTGCCCAGGGAAAGTGTTTGCTTTATGTTTGCATGTATCATACCCAAAACAAAGACAAAGAGAAAGAGAAAAAGAAAAAAACATGAAGCCTTATGAATAAATTAAACCAAAAACCTACATTTTATTGACTATTTAGTTTAAAGTATCATATGATGGTTTCTCGCCAGAGCCAAATATCGTTCAACAGTTAAGTTAAGCGGGAATTTAGTAGGTCATAGTGTATATCACGAGCCGACTCGAGTCGAGCCTGATCATGGGCTCGAGCTGGCTCCACTGATGAGCAAAGAGAATCGAGCTGCTCGAGCTTTACCATGAAGCTCAAGCCTGGCAGAAATAGGCTCGTGGGAGAAAGTACAAGCTTGGTCGAGCCTGAATCTGTTAATTGATATAATATATCACATGCTCAACGGCAGAACCTGAAGGTCCCAGGAGAAATATTTTGTAGATTTGAGTTGAGAATAAAAATGTCCGGATGCCAACCAAAGAAGAAGAAAAGAAAAAAAAAAAAAGAAGGAAAATCAAGTACGAGTTGAACGTTCATGGAAGAGTCTATCAACCTCCTCAACCTGTATTTCCTCCTCCGCATCTAACTTAAGTTCCCAATCTTCCTCCTCGCGTACACCCAGTCAGCTTTTCAGAACCAAGGTGGGGCCTGCTGCTGGGCGCATTCGATTTCGCTTTTTCGTAATAATATCACCAGCTCTGTAAGCAATATTTATTAGTAAATAAAGTTAACGGAATTCATTAATAGGGATAGAGTAATTACCGTGAAAAGAGTTGCTCCGAAGGAACACTACTTGCTGGAATTGCAAGATAATCTCGTGCCATACAAGATAAATGTGGAAATCTATGACCATTGACTTTCCACCAAAGCACAACACTAACTTTATGCTCCTCACAGGGTTGGGATAAATAGATGGCCGCCTCAGAATCACCAGGAGGATTGGACTCGAGGATAGGGGAATTGCCTCTGCCTCAGATGGGGTGGGGGAAACTTCAGTCATCTTAAGCAATTCCATTAAGGGATCATCGATTTCACTCTCCTGAGTATGCTCTGGCGTGGTCGGTCGTGATAGTACTTGAGGTGCATATTTTTCATCATAAATTCAGTAAAAGTTACGGATTGACTGGTTGATATAGCGGTCTGTCCAGCCTAGTTGCTTGAGTGTTATCGATTTGCACCGTGGATCAAGCAAGAGGGCAAGTGATAAGGCACTTTGTTCATCAGATTTGTTCTAGTAGCTGTTGAGAACAGTAAAACCAGCATCACATGCTTTGAAGAGTATGCTAGAAGAACCACTTTTATCCTTTTCCTCAGACTGTAGGTATCGAAAATGGCGTAGGAGAAGCTCGTAGTATGGTAACTGAAGGAGTAGTGTTGGGTACTGAACTGCACTCAGGTGGGTAGTTGAGTTTTGAAAACTATGTAAAATATCTTTAACACTTGAAAGAATATTCCATCATATTCAGTTAAGGTAAACTCAGAGAGCCTTTCTGCAAACCGGATTAGTCTGTCAATGGCTGGTCGAAGATATAATAATCTTTCTAGCATTATGTATGTCGAATTCCATCTAAATGGTATATTAGCTTAACAAGTATCTTTGATGGTTTAGAAGTAAATAAAATTAATCAAAATAAACCGGAAGGGATAAAAGAACAAATTGAAAACATACCGAACTTTCATATCAAGTAGTGGCTTGAGGGGAATCAATTGTACCGCTTGACATTCTCTGCCTCAGGCTTCCCCGAGAATATTGGATGCACGGATTTTGGAAAGAATTTCTCTTGCTTTTCGTAAAGCTGGTGATACAACAATACCATTTGGTGCCTCTGACTCCTCATCATGTCCCATTCGTGGTATTCCTGGCCCCTCTGCTTCTGCTAAAACCTCCTCTGGTATCGTAGCCTCGGCCTTTAATACAAAGAGTATCTTTTGTGCAGCAAGATTCAGAACGTGAGCCATGCACCTAACTTGCCCATTTTTGCGCTTCCTGCCAGGGGTATAGTTATGCAATTTCTGTTCTAATTGCTTACATAACTTATCATTAGCAGATGCATTATCCATTGTAATACATCCTAAGGACTATTCGATACCGTATAGGATAAGGGTGTCGTAAACGGTATTAGCCAGATTGTCTCCAGTATGAGAACCCTGTAGACAACTAAATGCGAGAACTATGTTGTGCAAGACATAGTGTAACGTTCCTAGCTTGTAGTTAACTGATAGCGACGGGCAACGATACTTCTCTCCTTCGTTATAATCTTAATAGATGTAACAGCTCTTAGATCCGTTGATCTATGTTATCACCGTTCGTCGGATAACGCCTGTTAGATCTTAAATAAGATAGCTTAGCCTCACGTAGGCTCGTGAGAAATGTGTCGGATATGCAAACGTGGTAAAGAGCGTAAAGATGTTTTATTCGTAAAGTAATAGATAAGGAAATTACTTAGAACAAAGCGTGAAGAGCCTATCTTCCTCGGTCGTATCGACCTCCTTATATAGTGCTCTTCCGCCAACCCTAACCCTGATGACTCACAAGTGTGAGCCTCGTGAAAAGCCTTACCAAAGTCATATGACTCAAATGAGTCATACGCGCGAAACCCATGACTCATAACCGAGTCATGTGCGAAACATAACAAATCATAACATAAACAAGTCATATGACTCATAATCGAGTCATGTGCGAAACATAACAAATCATAACATAAACAAGTCATATGACTCAAATGAGTCATACGCGCGAAGCCCATGACTCATAATCGAGTCATGTGCGAAACATAACAAATCATAACATAACCCAGTCATATGACTCAAGCGAGTCATATGCGCAAGACCCATGACTCATAGTCGAGTCATGTGCGAAATCCTGAGCTACCTGTCACATCCGTGACACATAGTCTGAATCCATCCAATGGCCTGTAATTCCAAGATAGGCAATTCAATTTGATGAGGTCCACGCATCTAGTGTTAAATTAATTCGTCCTCCTTTGTTCATATGGTTAAACAAGCGAATTTTGACTGAAGTGTAACGTGTTCACTAGGTGCTAGTCACGTTACGGGAGGTGTACGATAGAAGACAGGTCGCCTTCTCTTCCAGAGAGGAGGCGAGAGCTGCGTGAACTAAAGGAGGCTTTGGAGGTGTACTGATGTAACGTGTTCGCTAGGTGCTAATCACGTTTCGAGAGGTGTACGATAGTTGACAGGTGGCCTGCTCTACCAGAGAGGAGGTGAGAGCTGTATGAACTAAAGGAGGCTTCGGAGGTGTACTGGAGAAACTAAAGAGTAACCGTTCAACCAAGTATATTGAAATACTGTCTGTCGAAGTCTGTCCTTTCCATCGTGGAATAGGACGGTCTTTAAATACACAAATCTGTTCATGTCTAGCATGAACGAAACTAAACAAAGGTATCAAGCGATACACTTTGGTAAAACAACATAAGTATCAAATCAAGTATCAAAACGATACTTAAAAACAAATATAAAACAAACTAAGTATCAAAACGATACTTCAAACAAACCAAGTATCAAAGCGATACTTAAAACAAAACATAAAACAAACTAAGTATCAAAACGATACTTCAAACAAGCCAAGTATCAAAGCGATACTTAAAACAAAACATAAAACAAAATCCTTAACCGAGTACCAGTACCGGTTACAACTGGGAAAACTAAAAATTAACTGTTTAACCAAGTATATTAAAATACTGTCTGTCGAAGTCTGTCCTTTCCATCGTGGAATTGGACAGTTTTTAAATACACAAATCTGTTCATGTCTAGCATGAACGAAACTAAACAAAGGTATCAAGCGATACACTTTGGTAAAACAACCTAAGTATCAAATCGATACTTGAAACAACAAACTAAGTATCAAAACGATACTTCAAACAAACCAAGTATCAAAGCGATACTTAAAACAAAACATAAAACAAACGAAGTATCAAAACGATACTTCAAACAAACCAAGTATTAAAGCGATACTTAAAACAAAACATAAAACAAACAGTCACGGATGTGACAGGTAGCTCAGGATTTCGCACATGACTCAATTATGAGTCATGGGTTTTACGCATATGACTCGCTTGAGTCATATGACTTGTTTATGTTATGATTTGTTATGTTTCGCACATGACTCGATTATGAGTCATGGGTTTTACGCATATGACTCGCTTGAGTCATATGACTTGTTTATGTTATGATTTGTTATGTTCTGCATATGACTCGATTATGAGTTATGGGTTTCGTGTGTATGACTTATTCGAGTCATATGACTTTGGTAAGGCTTTTTGCGAGGCTCACACTTGTGAGTCATCAGGGTTAGGGTTGGCGGAAGAGCACTATATAAGGAGGTCGATACGACCGAGGAAGATAGGCTCTTCACGCTTTGTTCTATGTAATTTCCTTACCTATTACTTTATGAATAAAATATCTTTACGCTCTTTATCACAAGTGCACATCCGACACATTTCTCACGAGCCTACATGGGAAGAGATTATCTTAGTTAGGATTTAACAGGCGTTATCCGACGAACGGTGATAACGTAGATCAACGGATCTAAGAGCTGTTATATCTGATAAGATAGGAATTAAGAAGAGAAGTATGTTTGCCCGTTGCTATTAGTTAACCACAAGCTAGGAATGTTACACAAACTAAGTATCAAAACGATCCAAGTATCAAAGCGATACTTAAAACAAAACATAAAACAAAATCCTTAACCGAGTACCAGTACCGGTTACATGAAGGAAGCATCTCTTGGTACATCTGATGAAGGTCTCGAGCAAGAGTCTGACCAGAAACAGCTTTCACACTAGGATGACAATACTCAAGGAGATCATGGAATGATTGTGAGATAGTGATATTAAAGGAAGAATTAGTATTGACAATGAAACAAACTAACAACTTACAAAATACCTGATAATCAAAAGATTGACCAGGTCTTCGGGCACCACCACTCAAGGTCCAGGGTGTCACATCAGCGATTTCATTTGTACACTTTCACTTCATTACTTCCATAGCTCCTAGATATTGTTTTTCTTTTTCTTCGGTAGGTGGAAGTGCTGGGTGGTATTTTTGAAAATGCCTGATAAAGCCACTGGTAGTTGTATAGTTTGGTAAATAGGGTCCCCATTTTCGGCTACAATGGCAGCAGCGAACTAGGTGAATCTTGGCCATGTTGGAAGAAATAGCTGAGTGGCCAGTTGAGGTATCGGTACTATGTGGATTTTGAATAACTTCTCGAGCAATCATGTGCCACTTGTGAAGACAGGAGCGATATATCATCGAATCTGACCGGCCAGATATTGCATTTGAGGTTTGCAATGCGGCTAAAAGATATTATATTAATCAGACTATATCTTAATATATCTTTATGAGTCCTCTAGTACAATTAACTAGACTTAGTAGACAGAGAAAACCAATTGACATACACCAGTTTCCTGCCAGAGTGCGCCGAAATATCTCTATATCATCGGGGGTAGTAGGCTTGCAGAGGAGTGGAGCTGATACTACTGTCTCATGAACTAAACAGTCTTCAGATATGGGTTGACTCTCAGGAATAGTATCAATAAATGTAGATTGAGAAGTTGCAGTAGAGCTTGTACATGATCGTGGTAAGTCGCTAGAATTCTCATCGATTGAGATTCTATGTGTAATGAAATCCATATTCTCAGGAGATATAAAGATTGGCAGAAGCAAATCAGACTAATCCACATAATTGATTTCTAGGAGGTATATCCGAGTCTCTTTGAATCAGAAATTGTATAAGCTATAGAGTATGGGAAAGAATTTGGTTTGCATTAATTCATAATAATACTATGTCACCTCAGGACCTTTAGGCCTACAATGATATGTGCAAACAGATTCCTGTGTGGAAAACCTTCTTTCCCGGCATCAACTAGGATTCTTCTTGTAATATCCATCCGCTCCCGTTCCCTTCCACCCTACCGCTTGGCACATTTGAGTTATCACAAAAGCTCGAGCTTGGCTCGAGTCTGGCTCAAGTTCAAGTTTATTCTAGCTCGAGCTGGCTCAGCTCGTGCAATTAGTTGGCTTGAATGGCTCGAGCTTCTCCGCTCGTGGAGAACACTAGTAGGTCAGCGGATATCCCAGTAAACAGTCCCCTATCAGAGCCTAGGGTGATTCAGGATCCCAGATTTACCGCTGTACTGGCTAAGCTGGACGGCAGGTTATATCTCCGGTGACACTCATGGTACCGATATTCTGCACCGCGAAACTTAGAGTACACCATGATCCGTAAAGTATGATAATTATGATATTATAATACGTGATAAAAAGATCCCTTAACTCTGATTCAATCTAATTTCACACACTGCGACACGTAAGGGCTGTTATCTCCGAGCAGGTGACTTGGCCCTCAGCATTCTTCCCGCTCTTGTTTCATATCTCAATCACAAACCATCACTCGTCTACGCTTGGTATTTGAAATGTTGTCCGGAGTACAATGAATGTGGTTGGTTTTGTTGTGTTGTTACAGGAAGGATGGCTATTGCAGGTGTCGATTGTGGTGCATAGATGATAGCGATTTTCTAGAGTGAAGACTAGTATGAAAACCGGTGTAGAATCCGGATATCCTGAAATTTAGGAGGCTGCGCTTGACTAAGGAACTCGTATGTATTAACTGGTGCTGCTGTTTTGTGAAGATGGTGATACAACATGCTATAAAGGTTGACCTCACATCCCACCGGCGGTATATTCACATAGTGGAAAATGCAATACAATATTATTAAAGTATCAGAATACAATAAAGTATAGTGACGTACTGTAGACCTACCAAGCCCTTCTATGCGGGCTAGTTCAAGAAAAACCCCAAGCCACCTGTAAGAGGGACAGTATCATAAGGAGAACACATGGCCTGCAGAGGAATAGAGATTCCAATTAGCTCTTTGAATCCACGATTAACCCCCAGGCATTGCGGATACGAATCTCATAGACACAACCTGGCTCCCCCACAATAGCACCTCCCGTGCACGGCCACGCTGGATGCAATGGGTACGCCAGCACAAGTATCATACGCTAACCGAACATCGCGATGCAACTGGGCGCACTTTCCAAATATCCGACTTTTCAACAAATAACTGTCAAAACCGCAAATAAAGAATATTTAAAAATAAATACATAATCCTTATTACTCCCTCGTATGCCATACCATCCATCTACCTCAATAATAGTTTTTCGTGGTGGTAAAGGTACTGTGGGGTGAGGTTTCGATGTCACACGGTAGAACATTGCAGAGCCAAATATTCGATCAAGGTATTTATGCTAACGTACAATACCGAAGCCCAATGTTTAACTCTCTTGCCGAACCATCCTTTGATCTCAACATCTACTGTACTCCAATAGTAAAATAGAGCATCACCGAGCATCAAATTTTGTATCCGTCGCAAATGGATCATGCACCGTACCCGTCGGGAGCAGGACGAAGATGTCAAATGAACGGATCAGCGACTGTCCGGGGGCCACTAGGAGTGGGAGTCCCCAGGGGGTACTCCCATGGATGATAGTGGATATGTGCCGTGATCGATAGAAATATAAGAGGATGCTTTGTTGCGATATATATACACTCCTGTCTTTTGCCGTTTAGTTTAGTTGTCTTGAGCGATGGTACGGGGGGGGAGAATTGAATGAGAACGGGCGAACTTCCCCACTTTTCACAAAGTTTTTGCTCTGACGAATAGTGTCTTGGTTCTGTTGCGTTACTAATAGTGGTTCAGTTTCGTTTCGTTTCTTCATCGTCGACATTTACGTTCGCTTTGTCGTCGTTGTGTAAAAATCATGACGCACAACCGGAACAACTGACAGAACGCACTGAAAAGGAAAGAAGAAAAGTTAATATTGGATAGGAGGAGACCGGAGGAGGGCGGAATTCGAAACTGCTGAGTACCGCCCGATCACTTTTGACAAGTTGCGGAGGAATACCGATAAACTCGAGACCGCCTATGCACCTACGCATACTGTATAATGGGGATATCGGAGGTCCAAACCATACACTAGCGCCAACAAAAGAAGCAGAGATTGTAATAATTCCTTAGACATGTCCGGAGAAGCAGCTTAATTAGGAGGCTGAGTACATTCGGACCTAGGAAATATACCAGTGCTTGTTGAGCACTGTACTGCTCAACAAAACCGTACACCAAGCAGAAGGTTTGCACCTAAAACGACCTATTAAAGGTTTGGGCTCACAGTAGGTTTCCGGGCTATTTCAGTGTTCGTACTTGTATGATAGAATGAGAGTTGAGCTCATGGTTAAAAGACTCTTTTCTGTATGATACTAATTTCGCTTGGTGGGCGAGAGGGAAAGGTGAGGACAGCCTTCCACCCTCACCGTCTAGCTCACGCATAGAGGGCGCTGGTATTTAAACATAATCTTCAGTACGCCACGCTCATAGTGAAAACCAATCGCCGTCATGTCCGAACTAACAGCTACACTTTATGTCACTTTTCACGAGCGTTAGGGATACTGGGATTAGGTGACTCTATATGTTAACAACTCCAGTATCTACACTTCAATGGGCAGGAAAGGGAAAACCCCAAATTGTAGAAAAAAAAAATGTACGACAAATGTGCGAAGAGGATTAACAGCTGAAAACTAATAAAACTAGATATTATGATGGGATTTACAAGCACACCAGCCATCCAAACACAACAGGGATAGCCATCCGCTAACGCTAAACTCAAGATTATCAACAGGAATCCACAAACCTTAACTCGACCACATAAAATCCATTTGGACATTTGGGCAGTATGTGATGGATATGTTCATTCCCATCCCGAAGTATTTCCTGCGACTAAAAAGAGATATTTAAACTGAGTCACAGTGGTAGGCTTGCGATGTAGGAAAAGGAAAAAGGAAAATTACCAGAAGGAAAAATTTTAAACTGAGGGAGGGTGTTGGACGGAGGTGAGAGGGGGAGACATTATCCGGAGTGAGAATGCTTATGAAGTTGTTGCGGTCCTTGTAGAACTAGCACCTAGGTTATCCGTATTCGAAGACGGCAAGGAAGGCGATGACCCCATGGCCCTAGACCACTCCGGGAGAGGCCGTCTAAGGCAGCCTACCAGAGTGACGGTTGGCTCTTGCCATCATGTCTATCAAGGTTGGCATCGCCCCATCCAAGTAGTATCCCCACCACTCTCTCGTGTCCATTCTCAGCGGCACAACAGAGCGGTGTTCGGCCGTACCCATCTAGGAATTCGGGGTTACTGCCACCCCGTATGAGTAGTAATTTCACCACGCCTGCGTGCCCGTTCCAAGCAGCACGATGTAATGGCGTTTCGCCATCGCTGTCTGGTCTATTGGGATTTACGTCGTGCCGCCCGAGGAGTATTTTCACCACGCCCTCGTGCCCGTTCCAAGCAGCGCACCCGAGTGGTGTTTGGCCGAACTTATTTGGTATGTCGGGGTTGAAGTCATACCGTCCGAGTAGCGCTTGCACCGCTCCCTCGTACCCATTCTCAGCAGCACACCAGAGTGGCGTTCGGCCGTACCCATCCGGTCTGCCAGGGTTGACGTCACGTCGTTCGAGCAGTAATTTCACCACTCCTTCGTGCCCTTTCCAAGCAGCACAAGTGAGTGGTGTTTGGCCGTGCACATTGAATTTCTCGGGATTAACGTCGCGCCGTCCGAGCAGTATCTTAGCTACCTCATCGTGGCCATTCCAAGCAGCGCGACAGAGTGGTGTTTGGTCGTGCCAATCCGGTTTGTCGGGGTTGACTGAGACCCGTCCAAGGAGTATTTTCACCACTCCCTGTCGCCCATTATCGGTAGCCCACCAGAGTGGCGTTCGGCCGTCCTCATCTGGTTTGTCGGGGCTAATGTCGTGCCGTCCAAGAAGTAATTTCACCACTCCTTCGTGCCCATTCCAAGCTGCACGATGTAGTGGTGTTTCGCCATTGTTATCTGGTTGGTTGGGATTGATGCCGTTCCGTTCGAGCAGTATTTTCACCACTCCCTCGTTCTCACCCCAAACAGCAAGGTAGAGTGGCGTTTGGCCGTCCTCATCAGGTTTGTTGGGGTTGACGTCGCCCCGGCGGAGTAACGTTTTAACCACTCCCTCGTGCCCATTCTTAGCAGCCCAACAGAGTGGTGTTTGACCAAATTGTCCGGGCTTGTCGGGGTTGATGTCGTCCCGTCCGAGCAGTATTCTCACCACTCCGCCATGCCCACTCCCAGCAGCGCGGCACAGCGGTGTTTGGCCATACTTATCTGGTCGGTTGGGGATAACATCGTCACGTCCGAGTAGCATTTTGACCACTCCCTCGTGTCCATCCTTAGCAGCACACCAGAGCGGTGTTCGGCCGAACTCATCAGGTTTGTTGGGGTTCACATCGCCCCGCCCAAGTAGCATTGTCACCACTCTCTCGTGCCCATTCTTAGCAGCACAGCTGAGTGGTGTTTGGCCAAACATGCCCGGCTTGTCGGGGTTGACTAGCTGCCGCCCAAGTAATATCCTCACCGCCCCGTGGTGTCCATTTCCAGCGGCGCGACAGAGAGGTGTTTGGCTGTACTTATCTGGTCTGTTGGGGCTGATGTCATGCCGTCCGAGTAGCATTTTCACCACTTCCTCATCCCCATTCCCGGCAGCAATATGGAGTGGCGTCTGGCCGTCCTTATCTGGGTTGTTGGGGTTGACGTCGCCCCGTCCAAGTAATATTTTCACCACCCCCCGGTGCCTATTACGGGCAGCGCGATAGAGTGGAGTTTGGCCGAACTCATCTGGTTTGTCGGGGTCCGCGTTCCGTCTGAGTAGTAATTTTACCATTCCCTCGTGCCCATTCCAGGAAACACGATGTAGTGGAGTTTCGCCGTTGTTATCTTGTCTATCAGGATTAACGTCGTTCCGTCCGAGTAGAATTTTTACCACTCCTGCATGCCCCTTCTCAGCAGCACACCAGAGTGGTGTTTGGCCGTAATCATCTGGTTTGTCGGGGCTGGCGTCCTTCCGTCCGAGTAGTAATTTCACCATTCCCTCGTTCCCATTCCAAGCAACACAGTGCAAGGGCGTTCCCCCGTTCTTATCTTGTTTGTCAGGATTGACATCGTTCCGCCTTAGTAGCATCTTCACCACTCCCTTGTGCCCATTCTTAGCAGCCCAACAAAGCGGTGTTTGACCGAATTTTCCAGGTTTGTCGGGGTTGACGTCGCACCTTCCAAGTAGTATTCTCACCACACCCTCACACCCATTCTTAGCAGCACACCAGAGTGGTGTTTGGCCATGTACATCTGGTACATTGGGGTTGACGTCGTCCCGCCCAAGTAAAGTTTTCACCACCCCCTCTTGCCCAGCCTCAGCAGCAGACCAGAGTGGTGTTCGGCCGTCCTCATCTGGTTCGTTGGGGTTGACGCCGTCCTTTCCGAGTAGTAGCTTCACCACTCCCTCGTGCCCGTTCTTAGCAGCACACCAAAGTGGTGCCTGGCCGTACACATCTGGTTCGTTGGGGTTGACGTCGCCGCGTCCGAGTAGGATTTTAACCACTCCTTCGTGCCCACTCTCAGCAGCACACCAAAGTGGCGTCCGGCCATGCATATCTGGTTCATCGGGGTTGACGCCGTCACGTCCGAGTAGGATTTTCACCACCCTTCCGTGCCCATTCCCAGCAGCACGAAAGAGTGGTGTTTGGTCATACCGATCTGATTCGTTGGGGTTGACATCCCCCCGTCCGAGTAGCATTTGAACCACTCTCTCGTGCCCATACTTAGCAGCACACCAGAGTGGTGTTTGGCCGTACTCATCAGCTCTGTTAGGGTTAACATCGCCCCGTCCGAGGAGCATTTCCACCACTTCCTCGTGCCCATTCCAAGCGGCGCAACTGAGTGGCGCTTGACCAAATATGCCCGGCTTGTCGGGGTTAACATCGTCACGCCCAAGCAGAATTTCCACCACTCCCAAGTGCCCGTGCTCAGCAGCAGAACAAAGTAATGTTTGGCCATGCACATCCGGTTCATCGGGGTTGACGTTGTCCCGTGCGAGTAGAATTCTCACTACTCTCTCGTGCCCATTCTCAGCAGCACACCGGAGTAGTGTTCGCCCGAACTCACCCGGTTTATCAGGATCGATGTCGTCCCGGCCGAGTAGATTTCTCACCACTCCCTCGTGCCCATTCTCAACAGCACACCAGAGTGGTGTTTGGCCATGCACATCCGGTTCATTAGGGTTGACGCCCCCCCGCCCAAGTAGAACCTTCACCACCCCCGCGTGCCCATTCCAAGCAGCCCACACAAGAGGCGTATTACCCACGCAATCCTTCTGGTTGATTTCACAATCCCCCACCTCTACCAAACTAGCTACAATCTCAACAATCCCGAAGATCGATGCACAGTGCAGACCGTTGAACAGGGAAAGTTTACCGAAGTTAATGGAGTCCGAGTATGGCTCCTGTGCCTTCAAGAGGATTTTAGAGGATATGTGATTATTGTAGTCGTCAAATAACTTTAACGCAAGCAATTTTGCGCAATCTGAAAGGTCCTTTTGTGCGTGGATCCCCCAATATAGAGACGAATATTCGAGAAATGGGGTGTCTTGGAGATTGGGAGAGCGACGGGCCGAAAGAGCCTTGACCTGCTGAGAATTCAGATAGCTTAAACAGGTTTCTGCTATTGCCGAGTGAGCTGCACCAAAAAGCTCGGGATGAGCCCGGAGGTACTCTTGGAGGGTAAAGTGGATTAACCGAACCGTAGAAGCCTCCTTGTCCACGGCAACAAGTCCTTGACAACACGCTAGCAGCATCCCTATTGAAGGAACGTTGTCGGTACTGAGATTCGGCGACCCGATCTCGACCGCTAAGGCGTGACACAGTTCGTTTGCTTTCAAGGGCCGCTCCGAGTGAGAGATCCACATCAAAACCGCCATGCCAAGCCTCGCTTTCTCCCCACCCTGCCCCTTTACCCGATCCACCCTCGCACCATAAGCCTCCCCTAACCCATCCGTCACTGCACTGAGCTTTTGTCGCCTGCGATGGATTGTGGTTTCTTGCAGGATAGCATCGATGTTCAGCGATACTAGCAGGAATCTAGATATGTATCCGTCAGTGGATAACCCCAAGGTAGAGTCTCTAGTGTCGTTGCTCTTACGTTTCAGAAATATTTTGAGGAATATTCCTTAGAATGTCTACCTCCAGACCACTATCCATTGCATCCGGGTTTGCCTCGTCCAGTCTGGCGTGAATATATTCAATAATATCATGTCTCTTGGGACTTATGAACATACTCGTCACCCTTCCAGCAAGATGTCTTTCGATTTCAGGTTGAATGTGAGGTCTCCCAGTCACGAATATTCGAGTTCCGGGGGACCTCCGGAGAATTTGGGCTAATGAACCAAGAAGCTTGATTCGTTGTCCTTCCGCACATTCATCAAGAGCGTCGATGCATATGAACGTCCGCTTTCTAGAAGAGGTGGTCTGTAGCATCTTCACAATATCGGTAAGCTTTGGTCCTCGTCTGCCAATGGCTCTCTCCCGGTCCTCATAGGCTTGCTCTATCTCCTCCGGTGCCTCTCCTAACCTGCCCGCAACCTGTCTGAGCAGGGCTCCCAGCACACTAGTTGACGACTGTTCCTTTTGGGCAGCGAAGTCGAAGTAAAAACATGCAACGGTGATACATTGTCCTCTGGCCCGCTCACACAGCCTGTCGATCACCAATGAGCTAGCATCGTGCCTTGTCAGCACTCACTCTCTTTCTTCCCACCCTCCTAGCTCTTCCTCCTTACCTAATATATGTCTTTCCTGCTCCGGGATCTCCATAACAAAACAAAACTGCATCATCGGATTCGCTTTCTCCACTGCTGGCGTACCAGCTTCCAAATTCCTCAGTTTCTAGGAGCCATTCCCCTACATCTTTGACTCGGCGCTCTCGGATGTCCTGGTGCCGTAGCCTGGGTTCCAGTGGTGATAACCAGGTCAATAGTAGAGACCGGTCATGGGCCATGGTACAGCTATTACGCACTTTATTAAAGAATTTGATATTATCGAAAGAGTTTGTATGAGATATCTTCGCTGTTTGGAAACTAGTGGAGGATAGGTGATTGGGTTGGTCGGTTGTTGGAATCGCTGAGAGTTGAAGAAAGCGGGGTCTGTTAAGGAACCCTATGGACACCTCAGGGTGTTCCAACCAATCCTCTCGAGATTGAGCTGGCAATACCCTGCTTGCACTTACCGCATCGGTGGCAGTATGCAATACCGGTACCTCTTTAAGCGATATTGTGCGACTCAGCACAAAGCTCGGAGAACTCCTTTGGTGCGATCGGCTAGCTTAGTACTCGAGTAGCTACAAGTACACAAGTACTTGTACAGTACTATTCGAGCATCAAGAGCTATGAACTCATGAATCGAAAGTTTTATATATCACCTAGCTTACCGATAAAGCGTCACAGCATAGTCCTTTGCGGAGCCGATACAAGCTGGAAACCTCTTCCGGAACTCTCGTACCAGTTTTTGTGGGGATAGGCGCCCTGCTTTCCGATACTCAACTCGATCGCCAAGTACGGTACTTGCACGGCGTACGGCAAACTATTTCACCTCACTTTCCCACCCTTCTTCCTAATGATCAAGGAGTAGGTTCGTCAAAACAAAACACCCCCCCACGACATGCCTAAGATGTAGCCCAAATATGTTCCGGATATCCCATCCAATAGTCTCCCACCAGACCTAGGGAAATTCAAGATCTGGGGTTTATAATACCACTAAACAAACTCAGCGATAAGGTAGATTAAATCTCCCATCGCACCCTTAATACTACTGCACACCCTGGAACATAAAAGAAGCTATAATTAAGTTAGTACTGTACACGAGAAGATCGCGACCGCCATGCACAGGTTACATCCCGCCGCGAGCCGTTTCAAGTTATAGCGATTAATAATATGGTATGGTAGTGCGGTTCACAGCTTCGATTGCTCCCTAGGCGTACCGTGGGGTACGCTTTTTCCTCATCCAGCGCAGCATCCGATACCGTACTTAATGTCATAACCAATATCAATAAAACCCCCAAATTACAAGTTCCTCTAATAATATTATTATCATGTTTTTTTTTAAAAAAAAAACTCCCAAACCATTACAGGTACCTGTAGATAGCATCGTACAGCCGCCCCACAGAGGTGTTCATGAGGTATGTCTCATATTTATCATGTAAACTTACCGCACTCGTACAATGGTCATACAACAGGTTGCTATAATAAGTTACATCGCCCCGCTTTCTTCAGCCCGCTTAGTGAAAGTTCATAAACTCCCCCAGTAATTTACCCTACAAATTGCTGAACCATTTCTACATTCAACCAACGCTCTACGCAGAATATCATGGCCCAGATTACACATACACCGTCGGTCCACATGGGCGACGGCAATGCGCACAGCGGCAACATAACGAATAGTTTCAATAGCACCGTCTACAAGTCCAACGAAGATGCGCAGATTATACGTTGGCTCTCTCCGCTAGAACCAAATAAGAGACATCAAGGCGTGCGCACCGAGCGATTTGACGGTGTCGGGGGTTGGCTTTTGGAAGAGAGTAAATTTCGGGAGTGGAGGGGTAATGAGGGTGGAGCCGATAATGCCGTCCTATTTTGCAGCGGGAATCCGGGAGTGGGTAAGACATATCTGAGGTGAGTGGCGAAATCCTTTGAAAGAAGCGAGGAAATGCTGACGGCCAGAAATTCTAGTTCCCTGGTGATCGACAGCCTGTGCGATCAAGCAAAGAAGGAAGATATCGCCGTTGCGGGCCTCTACTGCGGCTACCTTTCCCACCAAGAGCAGGCTGTTACCAACATAATGGGAGCTATTCTGGGGCAGCTGGTAGGCAGAGGGGACATCCCAGAATATCCACGCGAGGCGTTTCATGAAGCGAAGAAGGAGTTTGGTGGGAGAGGGCCGAGACTCCCGGATCAGATGGGAATGTTAAGGACCGCTATTGCATCGCTACCGCGGGTTTTCATCTACATCGATGCGTTAGACGAGTGCTTACCGAAGCACCTACCAGAGTTTCTTGAGTCACTGAGAGATATTGCTCAGGAGTCCCCGAAGCGCGAATATTCCTCACCGGGAGGCCCCATGTCAGGGATGATATTCAGAGATATTTCACCAAGGCAGTTGTGATACCCATCAGCCCTAACGCGGATGATATTAAGAACTATCTGGAGATGAGGCTAAACAGGGACGACGAGCCAGATGCGATGAACGATGATTTACGGGCGGATATTATTAGAATTATGCTGGAAAAGATATCCGACGTGTAAGAGCGGTTAACGTTCCCACTCTATCGATGATGTATACTTACCAACAGTTATGTGTAGATTTCTGCTTGTTTCGCTCAACGTCGACGCTATTCTGGGAGAGGTGACAATTCGTCAAAGAAGGAAGAAACTTGAAAAGATGACCCAGGGTAATGGACTGAGTGATGCATACACAGCAACCCTAACCCGACTGAAGGCGCAGAAGGGAAATAAATCAGCACCCGGACTTAGGGTCCTGATGTGGGTGCTGTATTCCAAACGGCCATTACGAGCTGAGGAGCTCCGTCATGCCTTGGGGGTCGAGATGGGATCTGCAGACCTGGATCCTGACAACGTTCCTGCGCTACGGACACTGCTGTCATCTTCTCTGGGCCTTGTCATGGTCGAAGCGCCTTCGTCTACTGTCCGATTGGTACACTTTACTCTGCAGGAGCATCTCTTAAGCGACACAACCCTATTCCATAGTCCGCACGCAACAATTGCGGAGGTTTGCTTGACATACCTCAATTTTGGAAGTGTCAGGGATCTATCACCAGCTTCTTACAAGGCCCCCTCAACAATGCCCCTTCTAGAATATTCTTCTTGTTACTGGGGGAATCACATGAGAATGGGCATGACTGAGAATGCGAAGATGCTTGCGCTGAGGCTTCTCCAGGGATTTGATAAGCATATATCTGCTCAACTGATGTTGCGCTATGATCTATCTGGAGGCTTGGCAGCTTATTTGCACAGCACGGAAGGACCGATTGGCTTTACAGGGCTCCACGGAGCATCATTTCTTGGGCTGGGGGGGATAGTTTCTGCTATGTTAAAGATGAAGGAATGGGATACAAATGCATCAGATTTTATGGGAGGTACGGCTCTCACATGGGCAGCTAGGAGAGGATGTGAGGAGGTCGTAAAGGCGCTGTTGGAACATGAGGGTGTCAATCCCAATACGGCAGACACCAAATATGGCAAGACACCGCTTCATTGGGCGGCCGAGCGCGGACGTGAGGGGGTAGTAAAGATACTTTCGGAGCGAGAGGATGTCAATCCCAATACGGCAGACACCGAATATGGCCGGACACCACTCTGCTGGGCGGCTGAGCGCGGACATGAGGGGGTAGTAGAGATGCTTTTGGAGCGAGAGGATGTCAATCCCAATACGGCAGGCACCATATATGGCCAGACACCACTCTGCTGGGCGGCCGAGCGCGGGCATGAGGGAGTATTAAAGATACTTTTAGAGCGAGAGGATGTCAATCCCAATACGGCAGGCACCATATATGGCTGGACACCACTCTGCTGGGCGGTTGAGCGCGGGCATGAGGGGGTAGTAAAGATACTTTTAGAGCAGAAAGATGTCTGCGCACCACTCCAGATAACGGGAACCAAACGCCACTGTCCTGGGCCCTCTCTAGAGGACACCACGAAGTCATGAGGATCCTACTGAAACGGAATAGTGTGAATCCTAGCCTAGCAGTTCGCGCTAGCCCAGCATCCCCCACCATCCATTAGATATTAGGGGTGAGTATGTAGTGCAGATGCGGTTTGGAGGGGGGGTGATCCTAATACCATCACAGCCGTTGACGGCCAACTTGCACTCCCATCGAGAGTCCCGATGAGCGGGAAGGAGTATTGCAGCCAAATGTTCTGCTTCCCAGTCCACAAATAAGGGTTTTCCTCAACCGAACCACCGCCCAGGCTCCCTCAACCCCCTTCTCCGCGGCCCCTGAAGTTCTGCTATGATACCTTACCAATGAAAACTGACACTCATCCCAACACCGGACCAATCCTCTCAGTTGCTGTCTACCTTGACTCTCTTATTGCCTCTTTAATCTCTCTCTGGCTTTTCTCGCTCGCATCCCTACTTCCCCCCTCATTACCGCACATATTTTTTTTATTGAGCTTCCATAAATAAATAATCGTCGATTCCAATGTAAATAGGCTTTGATAATGGGCGGTTTTTCCAGTTTCAGCCAGTTATTTGCCATATATATTCTTTTATTTTGTTTTTCATTTTTTTCCCTCGCTTTTTCAGAGTTCCAGTTAGACTTGGTCCATGTCATCGTGTTTCACACCCCTCATTCCTGTTCCTTGGTAATATCCGCCTTATGTTTTTCGTGAATAGTGGTGTACGGCTTGCTACAGGCGAACGGGCAGGAGTAGTAGACTATATTCGCAAGCATCCGGCTTTACCTGCTCTCAATACCGCCGAGTTATCGTCGTCGATTCCTTTTCACAGAAAGTGTTTGTAATACCGCTGCCTCGCCACTCCGGGTTACTATATATCGCAATTTTCAAATCTATCGAAGAGCTTAGGTAAAAGGGGACGGCCATCGACTAAACAATCTTCTCAGGAGTCCGGGAACTGGCGCAAAGGAACCATTGGGAAGAAAAGTAAATATAAAAATAAAAATAAAAACTAATATTTTATTGCGCTCCGTATATCACCCTTTTGCTCCTCCGGCAGCAGCAACTGTCCACAATTTCTTGGAAAATTCTGGAGGAACTGTTTCTCGTATCACAGGAGGAAGGTTCTCTTCAGGTCGTTTTTGACTGTTTTGGCATCATCGAACTGGTAGGTAAGCGGGGGAGTACATACTCGACTATACGGTAAGAATAGTATTTGTTGCGTTCATTCGAACATTCTTACTAGGGTATCTCAGGTTCTCACGAACACTTCTGAGTATGGACTGCACGATACGTGAAAACAGATTTAAAAGGAAAATCCCTGATCCCCTATCTGTACGCACGACTACACTTGGTCGCCATCTCCCAGTAGTTAAACCAGCTCTATCCCCGCTTATTTAACCACGCTGTCACATATAATCACTCGTATAAGTCTTGCGTTCGAAATATAAGTTTGTATAGCGTACGATACGTTACAGCACAATACAACGCGGTGACCTATAATACCATGAACCTACCGGACACTGTAGCCTGTTCAATACGAAAAATGGTTTAAATCTCACTGGGGATGTAATGTAAGAGGGGGGAGGCATCTCTAATCGCTATCCCAGGGGTGAAGAAACCAAATTTATGTCTTTGAATCCACAACCGACCATCGGCTAACTTACGTACTATAGATCCAGCCCGAACACCACAGCGGTCCCACCCCCCATTCCCTTGCCGAACAATCCCTAACCCCTACTCTTGCCAAGGTGGCTTCAACAATGCAGTTCCCAAGCGCTCTCAGGCTCACACTCGGGGGACACCCCTACCGGTGCAGAGTGCCCGACAGCTCAACGTATGATAACTTTACAGTTTAACCACAACTTTGTGGCTCAACACAAATTTGCGGCTCAATGACTGTTTGGCGAAACGGTTTCGCTCCGCTTGGCGACCGTTTCAACTGTACGAGTACTGTAAATACGATCTTCAAGCGGACGGAAATGGTTACCGTACTTTGTGTGGGGAATGGAACGGAACGGTTGTAACCAAACAGACACAGAGCCGCAAGGTTGTGCTCCGCTACAAAGTTACTCCTTCCGAGTTGAGACGCTTTAGCCTCAACCTTGGCACGAGCACACGCCAGCTCCCGTACCCAAAACCTCCTTGCCAAACGGAAACCTGATCCCCTAGCGCCCCCCGCAACACGGCCTCCTGCAGTTACCATACGGCGGAAGCATAATTATCGAGCTCGGAACCAACTCGGATACCATTACCACACTGCGAGATACCGGTCTCCGGCTACCTAGTATCTATCTGCCCTACGTCGGCTATCCAACACGACACTAGCGGGACAGCACTATCACGCGCAGGATTCTCCGCACGTCAGGCGCAATTGCACGTTACTGTCGGGTACGGTGACAACGCCATTTGGTGGAGCGTTACCATAGGAAGTTGGCAGGATGGCAGTGAGTAGTGTGGGGACGGAAATGGGGTTACCTTGTTTTGCGATAACTTCGACTGCGTGTTCTAGGTTTTAGTTAACCTAGCTAGGTTTCTGTCGGGTTCGTGGAGGTGACAGTTCCACAGAATCTCCCCTCGGGAACGGTGGTCTCGGAAATGTCGACAAGGAGCCTCTCACTTTCCTCCCCTCTTGTGGTGAGCAATGGAGAGACGAACACCGAACGAACGACAACGACAGCGTGCGAACAAGCAAACAGTGGTCAAAGGACCGAGCTACTAGTACTTTCACGACGACTACAACGTTAACCGATATCCTTTTCCTCCCATCTCCTTTACAATAGCGCGAACCCATTTGATTTAAGACCTACGATTAAATTCTCAAAGACCCGGTTTTGTTTGTGTGACAGCCTCGATTACCAACTCTTCCTACACGCATGGAAAGTTACCCTACCGTCGCTGTTCTCCTTTGCCCATGTTTCGTCCTTTCGGGAGAGAATCGTGTCGGGGACTATGTATCTCGTACAGTACCGGGTTCGCACAGTATACTTGTATGTAAACTAGAGTTAGCATTGAACATTCTTTTTAAACACTATTTGAGATATTTAGACTGCGATAGTAGTAAAACATACTTCCTCCGCATGCGCGATCCTGACACACCGTGCACCCCGAACAGACAGCCCCCGAGACGATTCTAGTGCGGACCACCAAGGTTCCCAGTCCGAAAATGGTCAAACTAGCTGGCTCATGAAGGAGCCACCCCGCCGCCGCCACAGCATTGGCCCCGCCGCCTGCTGAATCTGGTATGATAGAAGGAATACCGGTACCGGTAGGCTAGTACAAGTGAGGCTGATAGATGCTTGTATCTGTCGCGCGCATTATCTGGGCATACTACCGGTACAATAAGAAGGTTTACCAAATTTTCTTATCGGGTTTCACGTGACGGATAGGCGATATATATATCGGCCGCACATGTATTCAGATACGGTAATCCACTCTATCGAACTACGGGTAATTACCACCGGGGCGCGAGCACCACACACCCAATATATGGTTTGGACAGCCGGAAACCCCCGCCGCCATTTAATCCAAAATCTCTAAATTGAGGATAAGCTAGTATTCTGGGGAAAAGGTACGATATGGCGCGGCTGTTTGGGCGATAGATTAAAACCCGGTTTACCGGTATGGTTTTTGCCTTCCACCTACGATCGCGGACAAGGAGGCTGTTATGGTCAGTGTTGAAATCCACCACGCCGCGCATCTTTACCAAAAAACTCGCTGCGATTTTGACCCCATAGTACTTGGGCGCAAGTTATGATGCACATCGACGAAAAAACGCAGCAAAACCCAATGCCCATTGCACCATAATTTAGTTTGCACGCAATTAATAGTGTGATAGGGGTCAGTAGAGGCTTCGCAAAGGAGTTTCCTACTAAATTATCATACGGCAGGAATTATTTCCAAGGCCTTTCCTAGAGTGTTTGTATCATAACCTATCATGTCTAGACCTCCCAAGAATTTTGGGTAGAGAGCGGGCTTTGGCCGGCCGACACTTTCTCACAGATTGTCGGAGGTGCTCCAAGGAGGTCACTAATCAAAAGGAGTTTCCAACGAAACCTAATAGACTACAGTACTTTAGCCAGTGTGTTTTCTATACCTTCACTCAAAGTTCACCTTCTAAGTCTTCCCCAAATTGCTCGAATGGCAGTTAAACCCAGAGTCAAAGTTCGGATACCCAGCACCCCGCTCCTCACCTTCCTTCCCACCTCCACCCACAAACCCTCAAACACCGCTCTACCTGCTCTCCTAACCACCCCCCAGCATACAAGCACAAATCGGCAAGAAGAAGGACGAATCAGGCTCGCTTCGGGTGTAGAGAGGGTGGTGCCGTATACAAAATGTGGATGTCCTTTGTGATTCTTCACCCTGAAGACCTTACCGCTTCCAGCAATGCACCGTTGTAGACACTTTACCGGCAATCGTATGCTTTCCGTAGAACGTCGAGTAAATCTAGATAGGCACCAAAAGCTGTCCACCTGGCCAAAGAGGTTGCGGTGATGGACATAATGTACAAGTGTAGCATTCTCCACAGTGTTTTGCCGTATGGCATTTATTCAGGTGGCTCTAAAAGTACTTCCCGAACACCCTTGCTCTTCGAAGACACTAAATGTGAGCCACTTTTTCAGCAGCTAATTGGACACCCCAAAACATAAACGCAACTACGATTAGTAAAGTGACTAAGTAGGGGACTTTGTGATAGCCTTAGTCAGCACACCATGGTTACGTACTCGAGTAGACGAGCAGAGACAAACTATTTCTGTGGTGAATTTAGCGGCCATAATGCCTTTCGGAGAACAGACGAGTCGAGATGAGATGGCGGATATGGTTGAAAATAGGAACAGGCACTCCGTCCCAAGGAGAGGTTACCATACCCCTCCCCGAGGTCCTTCAAGTTCCCGGGCATAGAAAACTAGTCTACTCCTGCACCCGAAGCGCTTCAGTAGAACGCTGTGGACGTCAATACCATAGGGCGCTGCAGTTTGCCTCTCCTCCGAAGGTCTTTGATATTCTTTATTTGTCTCAGTGGAGGACTAAGGACCGGATTTTTTGGGGGTGGTCACCCCCCTCCACCATTCCAAAGAAGACAATTCTGAACGGCTTAGCCCGGGGTCCGATTCTACCAGTTCCTGCGGCACAGTACTCGTACCCAACACATGAAGAAGTGGGCTGCGGTTTTGGCCAAGAAGTGGTACACTCGGTACAGTACCAATGGAGAGGATAGAAAAGTGCGGATCCCGATTTTCCTAATTATATCAGGTCTTTTAGATTTTCAACTCATGATATGATACATCTTTTGAGCAATTCTCGGGGTTTGGACGTCGACTATTCTATGAATTGCAGCCGTTGGTGGGACCATACCTGAATAAACAATATCACATGATCAAGACCATTGCTAAATCGCTTTTACAGCACGCGCAAAAAAAAAAAAAAAAAAAAAGTTTGCTTCAGTCCGTTTGATAGTGTTACATTCGAGCGATATCACTTCTCTTCAAGTGTGATAACTCAGTTATCGCTACTCACTTGTCGGTCGTTTACAACGCCGTCACAGATCATCACTCGCCCAAGTTCGGAACTCTAACCAATTCTGAGTCCGGACCGGATGGGGATTTGCTGCGGCCTGGGTTTTTACACAGCTCTATTGTCTGTTGTACAGTGTGGGGTCTTCCAACTAGGTGGTGCTATCGTGTGGGTAGCTTTTTTAGGAATGCATACGTGCGCACTCCTGGGAAGAATTGCAGTGACTTTCATCGCTTGTGTGCAGATTCCCGGCCACCGTTTGCTCCCTTAATACGTAATTACCTCCCGGAATTGGGGATAAGAATCCCGCGGCTCCTCTTAGAATGGATTAAGGCGGAAGAGCGCTCACGTAGTAGTAGACGGTAGAACGAAAGGATTCGCTGGGGGCTTGTGCGCTAAGAATGATAGGGAAGGTATGGTAAGCAGCTTCGTTCTCTCACACTTCCTCATCAACTATACTACCGGTACAGGCAGGTATGACACGTAAGTAGGCCATCGTCAACGCATCCTGATCCTTTCGTGGGTCACCACACCTATCTCTACGCCTCCACACATGTTCCCATTACTCCACATCCGTGATAACAAAGGAAATACATGTCCGTAGAATCCCCTCCGTAAATCAGTAAATCCCTAGAACTATCCACAGACTCCCAAACCTTCCAAAATCAACTCCAAGCTTTCCTACAGTAGATCCACCTAGAACATCTAACGGCTCCAGATCATCTCCTTACCAGTACCATCTCGAGCACAACCCCCCATACGCTGCCAAAGCCCCAAGTTTAAACTTCTTGTCTAACCACACTCTAACCTCTATATGCTGTTTATACAAAATCCCCCAATTTTCAGGGAACTCGAACTGTCAGCGCTTTCCGCGATTGACCTTCTGTTGCAAAATACAATTTTCCGGCGTTATATTTTATAGTATGATACGAGATACCGATTTACAGTGTTTTGCCCTAAGACTACTGTTTAAGGTGCTGTACCAAGTGTTCACAATACGGTATTGTACGGTGTTATGTGAACACTAATGCCGTCGGATATGGATGGGGAGCGCACCGCACCCGAGTGCAGTGCTGTACACGAGTTCGCGGCGCGGGACCCGAGCAACTAACAGAAATCCTGGGCAGGAGAAAACATCGTACTATAGCGGGCGAAAGGAGACCGAGACAGGATAAAATATCTCTCCTCCAAGCCGGGCGTAAGCCGGTATCGCACAGAGTTGTATGCCACCCCTAGATAACTCCTGACAAGCCGTGGCAGGGTATGTACCGCATAAGCTCTAAAGGCTGAATCTGCACCTTGACTAATTCTCGAGCCTCGTTCAGAGAAGAGAAATTCCCGGCTGATTCAGGGGGCATGGCTAAGTATGAGTGGATTGAAGAAAATAGACTAGTGTATGTCGAGCACACAGCGAGCCTCTCGATTTTATACTATACTCGTATGATACAAGTATAATGGGAGCTAGCCTCACAATTAAAGGAGCCCGGACTATGAATTTACCCTGGTGGGGAAGACTTCAATGTGCAAACAGCCTTCAACCCTGACCCTAAAGCTGACGCCTAGAGAGAAGTGGCATGTTCATAATGACCATGATGAAGCCATGTCCGGAGAGGAAACCAATGACCAAGTGAATCGGAAATACCGCTTAATATTTCCTCGTCTAGACAACCCTCATGTCTACACTTCAGAGCAAAGGAAGGGGGAAAAAAAGAATTGTGTGGGGATAAACGGACAGCAAATGCACAAAGACAATTTGTAACTAGAAAACTATGAAAGTAAATATAACGGAAATTCCAGTCCACACCGACTCGTCTGGATACTACAGGATTGGCCCCCTACCAGCACCAAACTCTGGATTGTGAACAGAAGCCAAAAACAAAAATCTTGTCTTCACTACATAAAAACTTATAGAGGTTTGGACGACTATGTAACAAATATGTGCACTCCGATCGCATATTATTTCCTGCGGTCAAAGGAGGTGTGTAAGCGGAGTCTCTGCGGCAAGCTTACTGCGGAAGGAGAGGAAAGGCAGTAAGTGCAACAAGGCGGCGTCATGGATTGCCAGAGGAGGTCGAGGAGAATGGGGAGAAGGAGACAGCGGCAGCGAGAGACACATTTATGGAGGTGTTACGACCCTCGCGGAAGCGGCATGTTGGCTATACATATTCGAAGGAGCAAATGAGACCGGCGCCTCTTGGGCTTAGGCAGGGTTGTTGGTCTCATAGATGTGAGGACGGTAAGAGGGCTATCACTCCTGCAAGGCCACGCTTAGTAGCCCACCAGAACGGTGTTCGGCCTAATTTATCCGGGTGGCAGGGGTTGACATCGTCCCGTCCAAGTAATAATTTCACGACTTCCTCATGCCCATTCCAAGCAGCACGATGTAGTGGTGTTTCGCCGTTATTATCTGGTGTGTCGGGATTGACGTCGTCCCGTCCGAGAAGTATTTTCACTACTGCCTCGTGTCCGTTCACCGCAGCGAGGTATAGTGGCGTTTGGCCCTCCTCGTCTGGTTTGTTAGGGTCGATGTCGCCCCGTCTGAGTAACATTTTCACCACCTCCTCAAGCCCATTCGCAGAAGCAAACGAGAGAGGTGCTGGGCTGAACCTAATCAGGTTACGGCAGCTATCACAATTCTGTTCAAGAAATATTTTCATCACTCCTTTGCGCCTATTTTTAGCAGCCCACAGGAGTGGTGTCTGGCCAAATTTACATGGCTTGTCGGAGTTGACGTCGTCCCGCTCCAGTAGTATTCTCACCACTTCGTCATGCCCATTCCCAGCAGCGGCATAGAGTGGTGTTTGACCGAACTCATCTGGCTTGTCGGGGTTGACATCGCTCCGTCCGAGTAGCATCTTCGCCACTTCCCCATACCCATTCTCAGCAACACACCATAGTGGTGTTTGGCCGTATTTGTCTGCTTTGTTCGGGTCAACATCGTCCCGTCCGATCAGCATCTCTACTACCCCCCTGCGCCCACCGCAAGCAGCACGATGTAGCGGTGTTTCGCCATTGTTATTTGGCTCGTTGGGATTGGCATCGTCCTGCCCAAGTAGTATTTTCACCACTCCCTCGTGCCCATTCTCCACAGCACAATAGAGCGGGGTCCGACAGTCATCATCTAGCTCGTTGGGGTTGACGTCCTTTCGTCCGAGTAGTATTTTCACCACTCCCTCGCACCCATTCACAGAAGCATGATGTAGTGGCGTTTCCCCGTCGTTATCTGGTTTGTCGGGATTGACGTCGTCCCGTCCGAGTAACATTTTTACTACTCTATCGTCTCCATCGCGGGCAGCGCGATGTAACGGTGTTTCGCCATAGTTATTTGCTTTGTTGGGATCGACGTTGTCCCATCCGAGTAGCGTTTTTACTACTCTCTCGTCGCCATTCCCCACAGCACAATAGAGCGGGGTCCAACCGTCATCATTTGGTTCGTTGGGCTTGACGTCGCTTCGTCCGAGTAGTATTTTCACCACTCCCTCATACCCATACCCAGAAGCACGATGTAGTGGTGTCTCCCCATCTTTATCTGGCTTGTCGGGATTGACGTCGTCTCGTCCGAGTAGTATTTTCACCACTCCATCGTGCCCATACTGAGAAGCATAATGTAGTGGTGTTTCCCCGTTGTTATTTCGCCCGTTGGGATTGACGTCGTACTGTGCGAGTAGTATTTTCACCACTCCCTCGTCCCCACTGCAGGAAGCAGCATGTAATGGTGTTTCACCGTTAAAACAATTTTCGTTGGGGTTGACGTCATCCCGTGCGAGTAGCATTTTTACAATTCCTTTGTGCCCCATCGCAACGGCGTGATAGAATGGTGTATAGCCGTAGGTATTTGGTTCGTCAGGATTGACGTCGTCTCGTCCGAGTAGAATTTCCACCACTCTCTCGTGCCCATTCAATACAGCCCACACGAGAGGTGTATAACCCCAATGGCTCTCTTGGTTGATATCACAACCTTCAACCTCTACCAAACCAGCTACAATCTCATCAATCCCGAAGATCGATGCACAGTGCAGGCCATTAAACAGTGAAAGATCATCAGGATCAAGACCCTCACAGTAGAGATCATGTTTTTCCATGAGGATTCTACCGGATATGTGGTTATTGTAGTCGTCAAACAGCTTTAGAGCAAGCAATTTTGCGCAATCTGAAAGGTCCTTTTGTGCGTGGATCCCCCAATATAGAGACGAATATTCGAGAAATGGGGTGTCTTGGAGATTGGGAGAGCAACAGGCCGAAAGAGCCTTGATCTGCTGAGAATTCAGATAACTTAAACAGGTTTCTGCTATTGCCGAGTGAGCTGCGCCAAAAAGCTCAGGATGAGCCCGGAGATACTCTTGGAGAGTAAAATGGATCAACCGGAGCATGGATGCCTCCTTGTCCAAGACAACAAGTCCTTGACAACAGACTAGCAGTATCCCTATTGAGGGAGCATTGTCTGCATTGAGATTAGGTGACCCGATTTCAACCGCTAGGGCATGACACAGTTCGTTGGCTTTCAAGGGCCGCTGGGAGTGAGAGATCCACATCAAAGCGGCCAGGCCAAGCCTCGCTTTCTCCCCACCCTGTCCCTTTATCCGACCGATCGCTGCACCATAAGCATCCCCTAACCCTAAGCCATCGGTCATTGTGCTGAGCTTTTCTCGCCTGCGATGGATTGTGGTTTCTTGCAGGATCGCATCGATATTCAGCGAGACTAATAGGAATCTAGATATGTATCTGTCAGTGGATAGCCTAAGGTAGTTTCGCCAGTGCAGTTGCTTTTACGCACATTTCTGAAACCTCTTGCGGAATTTTCTCTAGGATATCTGCCTCCAGACTACTGTCCATCGCATCCGGGTTTGTGTCTTCTCCCAGCCTTGTATGAAGATATCCAATAACATCATCTCTCTTTGGACTTATGCATACACTCCCAACTCTTCCGGTAAGACGCCTTTCGATCTCGGGTCGAATATGTGGTCTTCCGGTCACGAACACCCGAGTGGCTGGAGACTTTTCCAAGATCTGCTTTAGTGAATCAAGAATCTTCACCCGATGTCCTTCCACACATTCATCAAGAGCGTCGATGCATATGAACGTGCGCTTTCCGGAGGAGGTGGCCTGTAGCATCCTCACAATATCGGAAAGTTGTGGCACCCGTCCACCAATGACCTTTTTCTGCTCCCCGTAGGCTTGCGCTATCTCACCTGGCACCTCTTCCAGTCCGCCCACAACCTGTTTGAGCAAGGCACCCAGCATGCCGGTTGGCGACTGTTCCTTTTGGGCAGCGAAGTCGAAGTAAAAACACGCAACGGCCACATTTTGTCCCCCGGCCCGATCACACAAGCTGTCTATCACCAATGAGCTAACATCAAGGCTTGTCAGCATTTGTACATCTACCACCCCCCGAGGATCACCCTTCTTACCTGATAAAAGTCTTGCCGGCGCCAGGATCCCCATGGCAAAACAAGACAGCGTGATCGGATTCACTTCCCCCACTACCGGCGTACCAGCTCCTAAATTCCTCCGTTTGTAAGACCCATTGCCCCACATTTTCGACTCGGCGTTCTTGCAAGTCTCGGTGCCGTAGCCTGGGCTCCAGTGGGGAGAGCCAGGCCAGGATATTAGGTCGTTCATCGGCAACAATGATGTTAAAGTTGGTGTTATTATTGGAGTTGGTATTATTTGAGCAATATTGAAACATTTTCGCTTCTCGCAAACTAGTGTGATAGGGGATAGGTGATAGGGTTGGTCCGCTGATGGAATCGCCGCGAGATGGAAAGTGGGGTTTTTATGTAGCCTTATGGATACCCCAAGGCTGCCCAATCAAGTTCCTCCAAATTTGGGCTGACAAAACCCTGCCTGCACCTACCTCATCTGTAACAGGAAACCGGTATGCGCAATACCTCTTTCAGCGCTATCTTGCTGCACAGTACAATACAAATCCCACCCCGCCTACTACCGGTAGAGTACAAGTAGAGAGCCAGAGCTGGAAACTACTCGCTTACCAGTGGTCTAGTAAGGTATACAGTACTTGTACCGGTGAGGGGTGAGGATGGGTAGGATGGAAAAGGTCATGTATTTGGTAGGGATTGACCCTGCGAAATTTTCTGTTCGAGAAGGGGGAGCACATGGCATGGGAGTTTTCTCCCCTTGAGCCTCTCACCCTTCCCACCTTAGACTAAGCAAGCAACCACTTGGATAGTGACGAGATAAAGTGTTCTTTCTTCCCTGTCCAATTGAGCCGTGCTTTACCTGTTTTTACTTCCTCTTATCATTCGAGTTACAAAATACCTCCGCTAGTCAACTTACTACTGCGATACGATACGGTTTAACCACGGGTCACGATCACCAATTTCTCCAAGGTCCAGTGCGCATACGACACACCATCCGAGTAACTACGGCTTCGGGAAAAGTGTAACACCGGTACCCCATACACAATACACGAAGCCCCATGCATAAATCATTCCAAAAACCTGAATATCAACATAATGGTAATTAGATTATAGTATCACAGATCAGCCCTTCGTTATGTTAACAATAAAAATCGGAAAGACCCCTCCGCAACCCCATACCCGTGTCACGTTCTGGGGAGATAGGCGCCGTGCCCCCTCGACAACCCATCACGACATGTCGGGTGCAGTATCATACTTGTAAAGTGCCGAATCGCGGTATGCTGCTAAATTTACATCTGTCATAATCCACCCCATTTTTCTCATGACCACTGTAAGATGTTCGCCAAAACCCGATACAAGTGGGATATAGAAAGTGAGTGGGCAAGAGCAATTTTACCGCAAAAAAAAGCAGATTCCACACAAAGATATTACACTGAAGAGATTTCACGAGAATACAAACTATCCATAAAATTATCGAGGGCAGTAAGGGCATCATTTTCTCTGTACAAATGTCCACTTAATTCCCAACTCCTTAAGAATGGTTCGCTGTTGAACTTTCGAATTCCGCCAAGACACGAATTTCTCACCAGGAACAATGGTCTCGGCGCAATTTTGAGGAAAGCTTTGTTCCCTCTTGATACTACCCTTCAGGGAATTTAAATCCAGTTAAGGCTAATAGAAGTTAAGCACCGTAGTCCACATATTTTCCGAACACTCTATGAAGTTATACTATTTTTAATTACAGTACTGGCGCCGGAATAGGTGCGTAAATTTGCTTGCGCCCACTCACTTTTTGCGTCCCATCCGTATCATTCCAAGGCTACTGTAACTCCAGTAAAAGATTCCCGGAGTGGTTGAACATACCGATGAAATAGTCCCCTCTGGGAGTTTACCGTAGTACAATTCAGGATCCAAGATTTAAGTCACTCCTAAGCTAACTAAGCGAAACAGCAGATTAAATCACAGGTGACACTCTTGGCACTCTGTGCATACCCCAAGATGTACAGGTATGGTACTCGTAAAACAAAGCTAACCGTAAGAACCGGAATTCAGAATGGCGCTATGACGTCCAGAATTTCCCCCTTTGGATTAAGGGGAGAAAGGCAGCCCTAGTCGAGAGAGATAGAGGGAAAAATATAACAGACCTTACCGGGAGAGGCAACTCCGACGTCCTAGCGGTATGACTTGCAGAGTGCGGTACTCGAGTACAGTATATGATAGAAAAGGGAACCTTAACTAATTCAGCCCGTTTATACACACAGCGACAACCCAATGGCTATTTTCTCCAAGCTGGCAACAGCCATGACCACTCCTTCCTCTTTGTGCCCATCACAAATCGTCACTCGTCTGGTTTTGGTGTTCGAGCGGTATGGTAGGTTACATAGCGCGCGATACGATACAAGTCAGTACAACAGAGCACAGTAATGTACAGTAAGCCTACTTGAATTCTCTAGCCGGGCTAGTTTAAGAAAAGACTCACGTTCTCGGCGGAGATGGAAGAGGGGTGGTGGGTAGAACACATGGCCCTCAGAGGAGGAAGTGAAACCCAAATTTTGGTCCCCAAGTCCACAATCAATCCCTAGCACCGCAGATACTAAAGTCGTGGACCTAACCCAGCTCCTACCCAATAGCGCCCTCAGGCGCTTTACCCTACAGAAGCTATCATGCCTAATGTTTGATTGTTTTTTTGTTGAATCATCGAATCATCCTCCGAGTTCAACATGAACTCCGATGGCAAAAGACACCATTGTCCCGCATCAAATTTTATATCGTTATATACCGCCTTTCCCTCATCACCCCCCCCCTCCCCCCCAATGGCAATATATGGCACGGCATCAGTTCGATACAGAGTAAAACAATACCATACCGTCCAAACGTTTTAATCCTGGGAAATGGCAGGAATTTCTCTACCGTACTTGGGAGATTATATGGGTTTGTGAGTCACAACCTGAGCAAGCGGGCATTACAGAATGCAGTGGGGAGTAAGAATAATGGTGGACGGGGAGATTAGGGAAGAGTGGGTTTCTATATCGCGCGGCGCTGGGTGCCGTTCAATCACCCTTGCCAAGTTTGGCCAGAATATTATACCTGTACCAATGTGTGCAGGTAGGGATAGCGGACATTCGAGCCACACACTAGCCGCAAAATGAAAAGAATCAGAGAACCTAATAGCAGTTGTGGAAACCAGTTCGGAGGAGCGAGCTTTCACAGCCAATTCGGGAGACCGAGCTGGGTAGGTAGGGCGGATTGCGGGGAATATGGCAATGTATTACGCAGAGTCCGAAGCCGTACCCCACGCAGAAGATGGTCTGCGTCTAAGACCGTTCATGGAGGGTTTGGTTATAATACATAGCGATTTTTCGAGTTTTTACAGCTACCCGTACCTACAGAATGGGAGTTCATTTCACGGTTAAAAAGCTGCTACTAGTAAGTCACTCCTTTCTGTCCTGGTTTTTCCCTTGATAGCCAAGACTGAAAGGTGTAGAGAACCTTCCACCCTCAACGCCTAGATCACGCATGAAAGACACTAACATTTAAGCACGACCATCACTACAACATGCCCGTAGTGAAAACCAACAGCCGCCATGCCTTAGTTAACAGCTAGCTCTTACGCAGTTTTTCACAAGTGTTAGGGATACTCAGATCCCCTTCTTTTTCTCTATATCTAAACAACTCTCACGTTTACACCGCAACTAAAAGTAAAGGGGAAAACCGAATTGTAGAAAAGAAAGAAAAACTACAACCGAGAGGCTGCGGTAAAACTACATATAACATTAGGGTGGGGATTCCAGGCCACACCAACCTGTCCCAACACAATAGGAGTACCATAACCCTCCACCAACGCCAAACTGTAAATATAAACTGAGGCCCACAAATACTAACTCGACCACATAAAGAAATCCGTTTGGAGGTTTGGGCGGTTATGTGATGGATATGTGCATCCCCATCGCGCATGATTTCCTTCAACCAAAAGAAATAGATTTTAGTTGAGCCATCGTGGTAGGGATTCAATGTAAGGAAAGGAAAGAGAGAAATTACCACAAGGAGGCATTTTAAGATTCAGGAGGAGATTGAGCAGGCATTATCCGTATTCAAAGGCGGTTAGGAGGGTCGTGCGTCTCAAGCCTAAGATCACTCTAGGGGAGGCAGATTCTGGAGCAACCTACCAGAGTGACGAGTGGCCCCCTCACCGGGCTCACCGAGGTTGGCATCACCCCGTCCGAGAAGTAATTTCACCACTCTTTCGTGCCCATTCTCAGCAGCACAAGAGAGTGGTGTTCGCCCGCACCCATCTGGTCTGTCGGGGTCGATGTCTTCCCGTCTGAGGAGTATTTTCACCACTCCCTCATGCCCTTTCCAGGCCGCACAAGTGAGTGGTGTTTGGCCGAACTCATTCGGTATATCGGGATTGACATTGTCTTGCCTGAGTAGAATCTTTACTACTCCTTCATGCCCATTCTCAGCAGCACACCAGAGTGGTGTTCGGCTGTGCCCATCTGGTGTGTTGGGGCTGACGTCGTCCCGTCCGAGCAGTAATTTCACCACTCCTTCATGCCCTTTCCAAGCAGCACAAGTGAGTGGTGTTTGACCGTACACATTGAATTTCTCGGGATTAACGTCGCACCGTCCGAGTAGCATTTTAACTACCTCTTCGTACCCATTCCAGGCAGCACGGCAGAGTGGCGTTTGGTCGTACCTATCTGGTTTGTCGGGATTGACTGAGCCACGTTCAAGCAGTATCTTCACCACCCCCTGCCGCCCATTGTCGGTAGCCCACCAGAGCGGCGTTCTCCCACATCCATCTTGCCTATCGGGATCGACGTCATCCCGTTCGAGTAGAACTTTTACTACTCCCTCGTGCCCAAGCCCGGCAGCGCACCGGAGTAGTGCGTGGCCGACCACATCTATTTCAATAGGGCTGACATCGTCCCGTCCAAGTAAAAGTCTCACCACCCCCTCGTGCCCATTCCAAACAGCCAATACAAGAGGTTTATTTCCCACGCAGTCCTTCTGGTTTATATCACAGCCTTCTACTTGCACCAAACTAGCTACAATCTCAACAATCCCGAAGATCGATGCACAGTGTAGGCCAGTGAACAGAGAATGGTTACCGAAATGAGCACGGTCCGAGTACAACTCTTGCGCTTTCATGAGAACTATAGAGGATATGTGGCTATTGTAGTCTTCAAATAGTTCTAGCGCAAGCAATTTCGCGCAATCCGAAAGATTCTCTTTTGCGTGCACTCCCCAATAAAGAGAGGAATATTCCAGAAATGGTATGCCCCAGATATCGGGAGAGAAATTGATCGGGAGAGCCTTGACTTGCTGTGAATTCAGATAACTTAAGCAAGTTTCCGCCATTGTCGCGTGAGCTGAACCAAAAAGCTCGGGATGAGCCCGGAGGTACTCTTGAAGGGTAAAGTGGATTAACCGGACCGTGGAAACCTCTTTGTCCACAACAACAAGTCCTTGACAACTGGCTAGCAGCATTCCTATTGAAGGAACATTGTTAGTCTCAAGATTAGGCGACCCGATTTCGACTGCTAGGGCGTGACATAGTTCGTTGGTTTTCAAGGACCGCTCCGCGTGAGAAACCCACATCAAAGCGGCCATGCCTAGCCTTGCCTTCTCCCCACCCTGTCCCTTTATCAGACAGATCGCCGCACCATAAGCATCCCCTAATCCTAACTCATCGGTCATTGTGCTGAGCTTTTGTCGCCTACGATGGATTGTTGTTTCTCCCAGGACAGCATTGATATTCATCGAGACTAGTAGGAATCTAGGTATATATCTGTCAGCGGACGGTTTAGTATAGCTTCCGGGGTGTTGTTACTCCCACGTACATTTTAGAAATATCTCCCGCAATCTTTCTAAGGACACCTGCCTCTAGACCACTATCCATCGCATCCGGATTTGTGTCCTCGCCCAGCCTGGTACGAACATATCCAAGAATATCATCTCTCCTGGCACTTATGCATATACTCGCCACCCTTCCAGCAAGACGCCTTTCAATTTCCGGTCGAATGCGTGGTCTTCCGGTCACGAATATTCGAGTTCCGGGGGACCTCCGGAGAGTTTGGGTTAGCGAATCAAGAAGCTTTTTTCGATGATCTTCCGCGCATTCATCAAGAGCGTCGATGCATATGAACGTCCGCTTTCCGGAAGTTGTGGTCTGTAGCATCTCCACAGCGTCGGTAATATTTGGTCCCCGTCCTCCAATGGCCCTTTCCCAGTATTCATAGGCTTCCTCTACCTCCTCCGGTACCTCTCCCAGCCTCCCCACAACTTGTTTGAGCAGGGCACCCAGTACACTGGTTGGCGACTGTTCCTTCTGGGCAGCAAAGTCGAAGTAAAAGCATGCAATCGTGACATTTTGTCCTCGGGCCCGATCACGCAATCTATCTATCACCAATGAGCTAACACCGCGGCTTGTCAGCACTCAGTATTCCCCCTGCATTTCCCCAAGTTCGCCCTTATTACCTAATATACGTCTTGCCTACTCCTGGATCTCCATAGCAAAACAAAACCGCATCATCGGATTCACTCCCCTCACTACCGGCGTACCAACTTCTAAATTTCTCGGTTTGTAGGAGCCACTCCTCTACATCTTTGACTCGGCGCCCTCGGATGTCCCGGTGCCGTAAACCGGGCTCTAGTGGCGATAACCATGTCAGGAGTTGAGACCGGTATAAAGCCATGGTACACACTTTATTAAAGGAGCTGTTCGGAAACTAGCAGAGGACAGGTTCTTAAGTTGGTCGGTTGATGGAATGGCAGAGAGCCGAAGAAAAGCGGGGTCTTTCACGGAGCCTCCTGGACTCCATAGGCCGATCCAACCAGCCATCCCAGCCTTGTGCTAATAATGCCTACCGCATCGGTAGCAGTATGCAATACCTCTTTAGGAGGTATTGTGCGACGCACCATACGCAATCACGTCGAGGATATTGAACTCGTGAATCAAAAAAACTTACGATAGATACCACCTTGCCTAAAGCACTGCACAGTCTTTCGTGATATCGATGCAAGAAGAAAAGCCCCTCCGGAAACCTCGTACCAGGTCCCCTAACAATATGTGCCGTGCTTTCCGACACCCATTGCGACGGACAAGCACAATACTTGCACACCACAGGGCAAGCTACTGCCTACCACAGCCCACCCACCCCCCCTAAAGACCGAGGAACGAGTCCGCCGAAACCAAACACCGCCCAAAGGCCAGCCTAAGTTGTAATCCAAAGACCTCCCGGATATTCCGTGGAACAACCTCCTACCGGAGCTCAGGATAATTCGAAATCTCCAAGGTTTACCGTCAAACTGAACTAGACTGCAGACTAAATTCCCGCTGACACTCCCATTCTGCACGCCGAAACATAAAACAAACCGTGATTAGTATAGCACGTGCAAAAAAAAATTTGACTCTGCTTCACTCTGTTCATGCGCGCTGCTAAACCTGAGCGATATCCTCCAGCTGGTAACCCAATCACCACTCTTTCCCCGTTCTTTTATAGATCCGTCACGGACCGTCACTCGTTTAAGCCTATGGACTCCCAAATCTTGCATAGCGTATGATACAATACGATACGACAACACGGTAACCTACCTCAAACTTACCAGACATTACCCACCAGGCCAGTGCAAAAAGCAACTTAGATCTCAACCCAATTCACCCTCCCAATTACAACAATCAGCCTCCCTCATGTATCGTACCCCGGACCTATCCTTGACCTTCTTCGGTATGATACCCTCCGCAACGCAGCCTCGTATTTGGGTTTTTTGTCAAACAAACCTCAAATCCCTCCCTCCCCCAAGCATGGTTTGATATATGATAAGGAAACTTGGGGGTGCTTGGCCCACCATATTATATGATTTCAAATCGCGATTTGAGATCAGGTCTTGGCAAGCCTAACCTGGATTATTAGTTCCACCAATCCTGTACTCGGCTCAATACAGAAATAATAATCCAAGTTAAAGCTGTCAAGACCTGATCCCAAATCGTGATTTGAAATCATACGCGGCATGCCAAACACCCCCTTAATCAATTGGCGCTTGTCGCAACCCGATCTCCTACGGCGGAAGCGTGGCCACCCGGCGCCAAATCCCATCCTGCGAGACAACATACCGTTTTCCGGTACTCCGCAGCGGCAACACCGGGTACGATATGATACCTCACCAGTTTTTCACTATACCGCAACGTACCATACCATATTATCCAAACTTAATTTCCCAGAAAATGGCAGGAATTTCCCCGCCTGGCTGTTGAGATCATGTGGATTCGTGACGCCTACCTGATCACCTGATGGAATCCACTGAGGGGAAATAGGAAGGGAGAGAAAAAAAATAGTAATAGTGGGCAGAAGGAGATTAGAGGTGGACGGAATTCAATACTCCGTAGCGTAGAGTGCCGTTCCATCGCTCTCGACAAGTCAGTGCGGAGTACTGTACCGCATAAACTCGAGAAGCCCGCTATGTGCCAATGTATAGTATGCAGACAGGAATATCGGACATCTGAGCCACGCACAAGCGAAAAAAAAACAAGTAGCATAAAACACAGTAGTAGTTGCAGAACCCGGCTCAGAAAAGCTACCTGCGCGGCTTAATCAGGAGACCGAGCTGGGTAGGGCAGATCGCAGAAAATATAGCTAAGTCACTTCTTACCGGATTGATTTCCCTTGATAGGCGGGACTGAAAGATCTGGACAGCCTTCCACCCTAAACGCACAGCTCAAGCATGGAAGGTGCCGGTATTTATACATGATCTTCATCACACCATCCTCGCAGTGTGAACCAACCGCCACCATGCCTTAGTCAACAGCTAGCTTTTAGGCCGCTTCTCACGAATGTCAGGAATACTTGGACTTTATGTTTCTTCTCTACATCTAAACTACTCTCACCTCTACACCTGAGCTAAAAAGTAAATGCGAAAGGAGAATTATAGAAATAGCAAAGAGGATCTAAAACCAAACAGCTACTGTAAAACCACATGATAATATTATGATGGAAATTCCAAGCCACAAACGCCAAACTGCAAGTTGTGAGCTGGGCCCCACAAATCTTGACCCGACCACACAAGGAAATCCGTTTGGAGGTTTGGGCGGGTACGTGATGGATGTGCGAATCCCCACCGCGCGTGATTTCCTTCGACCGAAAGAGACATATTTCAGTAAGCCACCGTGGTAGGCAGAGTGAGATGAAAGGAAGGGAAAGAGGGAAATCCCTACGAGGCAGTTTAGACCGCGGGAGGATGCTGGGCGGGGATGGACGTGTTTGTGAAACTATTGCGATCGTTGTGAAACTATTGCGATCGTTGTGGAACTGGTTCCCAGATGATTCGTATTCGAAGGAAGTAAAGGCAGTAAGAAGGGCCATGCGTCCCTGGCTTAGACCATGCTGGGGGAGGCAGATTCTGGAGCAGCCTACCAGAGAGAGGATTGGCCCCCGCCACCGAGCTCACCGAGATCGGCATTACTGAGGTTGGCATCGCCACGTCCGAGCAGTATCTCTACCACTCTCTCGTGTCCATTCTCGGCAGCACAATAGAGTGGTGTTCGGCCATACACATCCAGTTTGTCGGGACTAACGTCGTCCCGTCCGAGTAGTAACTCCACGATCCCTTCGCGCCCATTCTCAGCAGCACAACAGAGTGGTGTTCGACCGTACCCATCCGGTCTGTCGGGGTTGATGTCATCCCGTCCGAGTAGAATTTTCACCACTCCCTCGTGCCCATTCCAAGCGGCACACTCAAGTGGTGTTTGGCCGAACCCATTTGGCATGTCAGGGTTGATGTCGTCCCGTCCGAGCAGAGTTTTTACAACTCCCTCATGCCCATTCTCAGCAGCACACCATAGTGGTGTTCGGCCATACCCATTCGGTTTGTTGGGGTTGACTCCCCCACGTCCAAGCAGTAATTTCACCACCCCCTCGTGCCCTTTCCAAGCAGCACAAGTGAGTGGTGTTTGACCGTACACATTAGATTTCTGGGGATCGATGTCATCCCTTCCGAGTAGTATTTTCACAACCCCCTCGCACCCATTCCAGGCGGCACGGCAGAGTGGCGTTTGGTCGTAACTATCTGGTTTGTCGGGGTTGACTGAGTCATGTTCAAGTAGCATCTTTACCACCCCCTGCCGCCCATTGTCGGTAGCCCACCAGAGCGGCGTCCGGCCGCACCCATCTAGTCTGTCGGGATTGACCGAGTCCCGTCCAAGTAGCAATTTTACCACTTTCTCGTTCCCCCTGCAAGCAGCACGATGTAGTGATGTTTCGCCATTGCTATCTGGTCGGTCAGGATTGATGCCCCGCCGTCCGAGGAGTGATTCCACCACTCCATCATGCCCACTCCAAGCAGCATGCCAGAGGGGTGGTCGGCCGTGCAGATCCGGTTTGTTGGGGTCAACATCTCCCCGTCCGAGTAGTAATTTCACCACTCCCTCGCGCCCTTTCCAAGCAGCACAAGTGAGTGGTGTTTGGCCGTATGCATTGGATGTCTCGGGATTGACGCCCTCCTGTCCGAGGAGTGTTTTCACTGCCCCCTCGTGCCCATGCCAAGCAGCACGACAGAGAGGTGTTTGGCCGTACTTATCAAATTTACTCGGGCTGACGTCGTCCCGTCCAAGCAGTATTTTGACTACTTCCTCGTTCTCACTCCAAGCAGCAATGTAGAGTGGTGTCTGGCCGTCCTCATCAGGTTCATTGGGGTTGACGTCGCCCCTTCCGAGTAACACTTCCACTACTCTCTTGTGACCATTCTTAGCAGCCCAACAGAGCGGTGTTTGACCGAATTTTCCAGGCTTGTCAGAGTTGACGTCGCAACGTCCGAGTAGTGTTCTCACCACTCCCTCGTTCCCACTCCCAGCAGCGCGACAGAGTGGTGTTTGGCCGTACTTATCTAGTTTGTTGGGGTCGACGTCGCCCCGTCCGAGAAGTGTTTTTACCACTCCCTCGTGCCCATTCCAAGCAGCAATATAGAGTGGTGTTCGGCCAAATTCATCCGGCTTGTCGGGGTTGGCGTCGCGCCGTCCAAGCAGCATTTTCACCACGCCCTCGTGCCCATTCTTAGCAGCACAACTAAGTGGTGTTTGGCCGAATATGCCCGGTTTGTTAGGGTTGACGTTACCCCGTCCGAGTAACATTCCCACCACTCCGCCGTGCCCATTCGAGGCAGCGCGACAGAGTGGCGTTTGACCGTACTTATCCGGTTTTTCGGGGTTGACGTTGCCCCGTCCGAGTAACATTCTCACCATCCCCTCGTTCCCATTCGAAGCAGCAAGATGGAGTGGTGTTTGGCCGTCAGGATCTGGTTTGTTAGGGTCGACGTCGCCCCGTCCAAGTAGTATTTTCACCACCCCCTCGTGCCTATTCCATGAAGCGCGATGGAGAGGGGTTTGGCCGAACCCATCTAGTTTGTCAGGGGTGACATCCTTCCGTCCGAGAAGTAATTTCACCGTTCCCTCGTGCCCATTCCAAGCAGCACGATGTAGCGGTGTTTCACCGTTGTTATCTTGTTTGTTCGGATCGACGTCGTTCCGTCCGAGTAGAATTTCCACCACTCCCTCGCGCCGATTCTCGGCAGCACACCAGAGCGGTGTTTGGCCAAACTCATCTTGTTTGTCGGGATTGACGTCGTTCCGTCGGAGGAGAATATTCACCACTCCTTGGTGCCCATTCATAGCAGCCCAACAAATCGGTGTTCGACCAAATTTTCCAGGCTTGTCGGGGTTGGCGTCGCGCCGTCCAAGCAGCATTTTCACCACGCCCTCGTGCCCATTCTTAGCAGCACAACTAAGTGGTGTTCGACCAGATATGCCCGGCTTGTCAGGGTTGACGTCGTTCCGTCCGAGCAGTATTCTCACCACTCCGTCGTGCCCTTTCCCAGCAGCGCGGCAGAGTGGTGTTTCGCAGTACCAATCTGATCCGTTGGGGTTGACGCCATCCCGTTCGAGTAGTATGCCCACCACTCCCTCGTGCCCACTCCCAGCGGCGCGACAGAGAGGTGTTTGGCCGGACCTATCCAGCCTATTGAGGTTGACGTCGTCCAGCCCGAGTAGTATTTTCACAACCCCTGCACACCCATTCTTAGCAGCACAACCAAGTGGGGCTTGACCCTTCTCATTTGGTATGTCGGGATTGACGTCGTCCCGCCTGAGTAGAATTCTCACCACTCCCTCGTGCCCATTCTCAGCTGCACACCAGAGTGCGGTTTGGCCCAACTTGTCTTGTCCGTTGGGGTCGACATCGTCCAGCTCGAGTAGTATTTTTACCACTCCC
This sequence comes from Tuber indicum, assembly GCA_006112555.1. Taxonomy (NCBI): domain Eukaryota; kingdom Fungi; phylum Ascomycota; class Pezizomycetes; order Pezizales; family Tuberaceae; genus Tuber; species Tuber indicum. Next base: position 946,610 of record VBSK01000159.1, read on the forward strand.
TCGTGCCCACCCCCAGCAGCACGCCAGAGTGGTGTTTCGCCTAACAGATTTGGTATGTCGGGAATAATGCCGTGCCGTCCGAGTAGAATCCTCACCACTCCCTCGTGCCCATTCTCAGCAGCATAACTGAGTGGTGCTTGGCCGCACACATCTGGCTCATTGGGGTCGATGTCGTCCCGTTCGAGTAGAATTTCCACCACTCCTTCGTGCCCATTCTCGGCAGCACACTTGAGTGGTGTCTGGCCGCACTCATCTGGTTCATTGGGGTTGACGTCGTCCCGTGCGAGTAAAATTTTCACCACTCCCTCGTGTCCATTCTCAGCGGCATAACTGAGTGGTGTCTGGCCGCACTCATCTGGTTCATTGGGGTTGACGTCGTCCCGTCCGAGTAGAACTTTCACCACTCTCTCGTGCCCATTCCCCGCTGCGCAATAGAGTGGGGTTTGGTCATCATCATCTGGTTCATTGGGGTTGACGTCGTCCCGTCCGAGTAGTGTTTCAACAACTCGTTCGTGCCCATTCCCCGCTGCGCAACGGAGTGGGGTTTGGCCGCGAGGATTCTTCCAATTGGGGTTGACGTCGTCCCGCCCGAGTAGGATCTTTACCACTCCCTCGTGCCCATTCTCAGCAGCACGCCAGAGTGGTGTTTGGCCAAAGTCATTTCGTATGTCGGGATTGACGTCGTCCCGTCCGAGTAGGACTTTCACTACTCCCTCGTGCCCATTCTCCGCAGCACACCAGACTAGTGTTTGGCCCAACGTATCCTGTTCATTGGGGTTGACGTCGTCCCGTCCGAGAAGAACTCTTATCACCCCCTCATGCCCATTCTCAGCAGCACACCTGAGGAGTGATCGGTCGAATACACCCAGTCTATCGGGATCAACGTCATCCCGTCCGAGTAGAACTTTTACTACTCCCTCGTGCCCATTCTCAACAGCGCACTGGAGTGGTGTCTGGCGGTACGTATCTAGCTCATTGGGGTTGATGTCGTCCCGTTCGAGTAGAATTTCCACCACTCCCTCGTGCCCTTTGCAAGCTGCCCATACAAGAGGCGTATTTCCCACGCAGTCCTTCTGGTTTATATCACAGCCTTCTACTTGCACCAAACTAGCTACAATCTCAACAATCCCGAAGATCGATGCACAGTGTAGGCCATTAAACAGAGAAAGTTTACCGAAATCAGCACAGTGCGAGTACGGCTCTTGCGCTTTCATGAGAATTTTAGAAGATATGTGGCTATTGTAGTCTTCAAATAGTTCTAGCGCAAGCAATTTCGCGCAATCCGAAAGATTCTCTTTTGCGTGTACTCCCCAATAAAGAGAGGAATATTCCAGAAAGGGTATGCCCCGTATATCGGGAGAGAAATTGATCGGGAGAGCCTTGGCTTGCTGTGAATTCAGATAACTCAAGCAAGTTTCTGCCATCATCGAGTGAGCTGTACCAAAAAACTCGGGATGAGCCCGGAGGTACTTCTGGAGGGTAAAGTGGATTAACCGGACCGTGGAAGCCTCTTTGTCCACAACAACAAGTCCTTGACAGCTGGCTAGCAGCATTCCTATTGAAGGAACATTTTTGGTCTCAAGATCAGGCGATCCGATTTCGACTGCTAGGGCGTGACATAGTTCGTTGGCTTTCAAGGGCCGCTCCGCGTGAGAAACCCACATCAAAGTGGTCATGCCTAGCCTTGCCTTCTCCCCACCCTGTCCCTTTATCCGGTCCATCGCTGCACAATAAGCATCCCCCAATCCCAACCCATCAGTCATTGCGCTGAGCTTTTGTCGCCTGCCATGGATCGTGGTTTCTTGCAAGACCGCATCGATATTCAGCGAGATTAGCAAGAATCTATGTACCTGTCAGTGGACAGCTTAAGGTAGCTACCGGAGTGTCACTATTTTTACGTACGTTTCAGAAATATCCTCCGGAATCGTTCTAAGGACACCTGCCTCTAGACCACTATCCATCGCATCCGGGTTTGTGTCCTCGCCCAGCCTGGTACGAACGTATCCAATAATATCATCTCTCCTGGCACTTATGCATATACTCGCCACCCTTCCAGCAAGACGCCTTTCAATCTCCGGTCGAATGCGCGGTCTTCCGGTCACGAATATTCGAGTTCCGGGGGACCCTCGGAGGATTTGGATTAGCGAATCAAGAAGCTTGATTCGATGTCCTTCCGCGCATTCATCAAGAGCGTCGATGCATATGAACGTCCGCTTTCCGGAAGTTGCGGTCTGTAGCATCTTCACAATATCAGTGAGCTTTGGTCCCCGTGCACCAATGGCTCTTTCCCGGCATTCATAGGCCCCCTCTACCTCCTCCGGTACCTCTCCCAGCCTCCCCACAACTTGTTTGAGCAGGGCACCCAGTACACTGGTTGACGACTGTTCCTTCTGGGCAGCAAAGTCGAAGTAAAAGCATGCAATCGTGACATTTTGTCCTCGGGCCCGATCACGCAATCTATCTATCACCAATGAGCTAACACCGCGGCTTGTCAGCACTCAGTATTCCCCCTGCATTTCCCCAAGTTCGCCCTTATTACCTAATATACGTCTTGCCTACTCCTGGATCTCCATAGCAAAACAAAACCGCATCATCGGATTCACTCCCCCCACTACTGGCGTACCAGCTTCTAAGTTTCTCGGTTTGTAGGAGCCACTCCCCTACATCTTTGACTCGGCGCCCTCGGATGTCCCGGTGCCGAAACCCGGGCTCTAGTGGTGATAACCATGTCAGGAGTTGAGACCGGCATAACGCCATGGTACAGTTCCACACCCTAATAAAGAAGTTTATTTATGATATTAGTATGAGACACCTTCGCTGTTTGGAGACCAGTACCGGTAGAGGACAGGTGATTGAGTTGTTCGGTTGATGGAATCACCGAGAGATGAAGAAAAGCGGGGTCTTCTACGGAAGCCCCTGGACACCTCCAACCAATCCTCGCAGCCTTGTGCTGATAATTCCCTGCTTGCACCTTCCGCGTCGGTATCAGTATGCAATACCCCTTTAGGCGATATCGTGCGACACAACAGAGACGTTAGAGAACGTCTGTACGAGTAGTGGAACCGGCTCGCTTAGCACACACACACACAAGCACATCCAGAGTTGTGAATCCGTGAATCGAAAAACTTAGAATCCCACCTCACCTAAAGCCCCACAGCATAGTCCTTCGTGCTGTCGACACGAAAGTTCTCATACCATCTCTTGTATAACTCCCATCTTCCTAAAGACCGAGGAGTAAGTTTGTCGAAACCAAACACCGCCCGACGGCCAGCCCTAGTCGTATCATAATCCCAAGAGTCCTTGAATATCAGTCAATAGTCTCCTACCAGAGCGTAGGGTAATTCGAGATCCAAGGTTTACCAGCAAACAAACTAAGCGAGACTATGCACTACGGTATATATCCCGGTGACACTCTTATCCCGCGCCCCGAAACGTTACTATGACCAGTACAGTACACGCAAAAACACTTGACTCTGCTGCTGTCCGTTCAAGATCACTACTACACTTGACCACTACCTCCTAGCCGGTAACTGAATTACCGTCACCCTTTCCCGAGCTCTTTTACAGCACCACCACAGACCGTCACTCGTTTAAGCTCCGGGCTCGTACGGTTTGATACGATGCGGTACGGTACGACACAGTATCATACCGTGACTTACCTTCAACATACCAGATACTACCAGCCGGGTCAGTGCGAAGAAAGCACGATAGATCTTAAGCCTTGCTATGATATAAGGAAGCCTAATCCATTAGCACTTGCCGATCCCCCCAAGCCTGGTCGGCGATACAAGGTTAAATAAGTTATATCGAACCCCGCAGCGCCAGCGTATCCACCCGCTATGGTGTGGTACCAAATCCCAAATCATACTGTGAGATACCGTTTTCCGGTGCTATACCGTGCCGCACAACGGCAACATACGGTACGGCAACCGTCCTTTACTATACCGCAATGTACAATACCATAATATTCAAACACCGTTACCCCAGGAAAATGGCAATAATTCCCCCGCCTGGCTGGGGAGATTATACGGGGAAAAGGACTGAATGTCACTCGATCGCTCCTTGGTAGGTAGGGGAGGGAAACCGTATAAACTCGAGAAGAAAAATTCTCTATACAACATCTATATATACATGGAAGGGATATATATCGGTACGCAGTCGCGGCAAAAACGAACCAGAGATTGTATCATAACAGCAGTTTGTGAGGACCGGTTCGGAGGAGTGACCCTCGCAGCTCATTACATGGGCGGATCGCAGAGGATATAACCAGTCTTCCACCAAGCACTTATTTATACTGCTCTCCAGAACCGTAGGCCATGTAGAAAAAGAAGGTCTGCATCCAAGACCGTTTCCTGGAGGATTTAGCTGCATAGCGGGTTCTCGCAGTGCCCGTATCTTATTTGCAGAATTTGGAGTTACTTCCACGGTTTAAAAAAAGGCTTCTTACTGTGTTCATTTGCCCCGATAGAAGACAAAAAAGTGTGGACGGCCTTCCACCCTCACCTTGGCTCACGCCTGGAGGTCATTAGCATTTAAGCATGGCCCTCAGTACGCCATGCCCATGATTGAAGCCAATTGCCATCATACCCCAATTAACAGCCAGCCTTTACGTCGCTTTTCACGAGCGTCGGGAATATTTGCGCTGTCTTTATTTTTCTCTATAACACCATCTCAACAACTCTCACGCCTACACTTCAAGTGGGGAGCAAAGGGGAAAAAACGAACTCCAAAAAAAAAGCGTGGTAATAGTCCCCCACCGACAGCAAACTCTAGATTATATAGTAATCCGGATCTCACAAGTCCTAGCTTTGCTGAAGAAAATCTGTATAGAGGCGTGGATAGGTATGTGATAGATAATGCTTCCCGTTTGCATAGAATCCCCTTTGACCGACAGAAAAATGTTCGGGACGAAATCCCGTGGAGGGCGTACTACGGAAGGAAGGGGAAGGACAACAGTTCCATCAAGGCGGTGTCTTAAATCGCGGGAGGAGGTTGGGCGGGGGTGAGATGAGGGAGGCGATGGTATCATAGCGATAGACGTGTCCATGGAGCTGTTGCTATCCATGCGGAAACGGCACATCCAAAGAGGGAAGGAGGGCGGCGACTCTTCGGGCTTAGGTGTTAGGGCCGCAATAGTGCTACCGCTCCCGCAAGGCCACGCTTAGTTGCCCACCAGAGCGGTGTTCGGCCTAATTTGTCCCGGTGACAGGGGCTGACATCATCCCGTCCAAGTAATATCTTCACCACTGCCTCGTGCCCCTTCTTAGCAGCCCAGAGGAGTGGTGTTTGGCCGTCCGAATCAGGTTTATCGGGGTTGATGTCGCCCCGTCTGAGTAGCATTTTCACCACTTCCTCGTGCCCGTTCCCTGCGGCGCGATAGAGTGGTGTCTGGCCATACTCATCTGGTTTATCGGGATTGACGTCGTCCCGTCCGAGCAGTATTTTCACCACTCTCTCGTACCCATTCCCAGCGGCATGATAGAGTGGTGTTAGGCCGTACGGATCCAGTTCGTTAGGGTTGACGTCGTCCCGTTCGAGTAGAATTTTCACCACACCCCCATGTCCACTACAAGCAGCCCAACGGAGTGGCGATTGGCCTTCCACATCTAACTCATCGGGGCTTATGTCATCCCGTCCGAGCAGTGCTTTCACCACTCCCTCGTGCCCAGTCTCAACGGCCCAACGGAGTAGATCACCGGCTTCCCCACCTTGTATGTCGAGGCTGATCCGTCCGAGAAGTACTTCCACCACTCCCCCATGACCACTATCAGCGGCAGACCAGAGCGGCGTTCGGCCATACACATCCGGTCTATCGGGATTAACATCATTCCTCCCGAGTAGCATTTCCACCACTCCCTCATGCCCATTCTGAGCAGCCCAACAGAGTGGCGTTTGGCCGTGCGCATCTGGTTCATTGGGGTTGATGTCGTCCCGCTCGAGTAGCATTTTTACCACTCCCTCGTGCCCATTCCTAACAACAAACCAGAGTGGCTTTCGGCCGTACCGATCTGGTTTGTTGGGATTGACGTCGTCCCGTCTGAGTAGAATTTTCACCACTCCCTCGTGCCCATTTTTAACAGCGCACCAGAGTGGTGTTTGGCCGTACGGATCTGGTTCTTTGGGGTTGACATCGTCCCGTTCGAGTAGGATTTCCACCACTCCTTCGTGCCCTTCGCAAGCAGCCCACACAAGAGGTGTATAACCCGCGCAGTCCTTTTGGTTGATATCACAACCTTCCACCTCTACCAAATCAGCTACAAGTTCAACAATCCCGAACATCGATGCATAGTGTAGTCCATTGAACAGGTAAAGTCTATCGAAACCAACCCACGATAAGCGCGGTTCCCGCACCGCCAAGAGAATTTTAATGGATATGTGGTTATTGTAACCGTCAAATAGCCTTAGCGCAAGCGATTTCGCGCAATCTGAAAGGTCCTTTTTTGCGTGCATTCCCCAATATAGTGAAGAATAATTTAGAAAGGGTGTGCCCCGGAGATCGGGGGAGGGATTTGTTGAAAGAGCATTGACCTGCTGCGAATTTAAATAACTTAAGCAAGTTTCTGCCATTATGGAGTGAGCTGTACCAAAAAACTCGGGATGAGCCTGGAGATACTCGTGAAGGGTAAAGTGGATAAACCGGATTGTGGAAGCATCCTTGTCCACAACAACAAGTCCTTGACAACAGGCTAGCAATGTCCCGATTGAAGGGACATTGTCTGCATTGAGATCAGGCAGCCCGATTTCGACCGCTAGGGCGTGACACAATTCGTTGGCTTCCAAAGGCCGCTCGGAGTGAGAGATCCACATCAAGGCGGCCATGCCAAGCCTTGCCTTCTCCCCGCCCTGTCCCCCTATCCGGCCAATCGCCGCATCATAAGCATCCCCCAATTCCCACCAATCGGTCATTGCACTGAGCTTTTGACGCCTACGATGGATTGTGGTTTCCTGCAGAATCGCATCGATGTTGAGTGAGACCAGCAGGAATCTAGATATGTATTTGTCAGTGGGTAACTTAAGGCAGCTTCCAGAGTGTCGTTGCTTTTACGTACGTTTCAGAAATACCTTGGGGAATTTTCCCCAAGATATCTGCCTCTAAACCACTATCCATCGCATCCGGGTTTGTGTCCTCGCCCAGCCTGGTATGAACATATCCAACAATATCATCTCTCTTGGGCCTTATTGATATACTCATCACCCTTGCAGCAAGTCGCCTCCCGATTTCCGGTCGAATGTGCGGTCTTCCAGTAACGAATATTCGAGTTCCAGGACAATTTTGGAGAATCTGGTTTAGCGAATCAAGAAGCTTGACTCGGTGTCCTTCCATACATTCATCAAGAGCGTCAATACATATAAACGTCCGCTTTCCGGAGGAGGCAGTCTGTAGCATCTTCGCAACATTGGTACGCTGCTCGTTCCGGTATTCATAGGCTTCCTCTACCTCCTCCGGTACCTCTCCCAGCCTGCCTACAACCTGTTTGAGAAGGACACCCAGCACACTGGTTGACGACTGTTCCTTTTGGGCGGCGAAGTCGAAGTAAAAACATGCAACTGTGACATTTTGTCCTCTGGCCCGATCGCACAATCTGTCTATCACCAACGAGCTAACATCGCAACTTGTCAGCACTCACTCCATTTCTCAAAGTTCATCCTTATTACCTAATATACGTCTTGCCAACCCCCGGATCTCCATAACAAAACAAAACTGGGCTATCAAATTCACTTCCACCACCAGCGTACCAGCTCCTGAATTCCTCGGTTTGTAAGACCCAGTCCCCTGCATCTTTAACTCGGCGCTCTCGGATATCCTGGTGCCGTAGCCAGGGCTCTAGTGGCGATAACCACGTCAAGAGTTGAGACCGGTCAAAAGCCATGGTATAATACAGCTGTTCCACAACCTATTAAAGAAGTTGGTATTATTGAAAGAGCTGGTATGGCACCTTCGCTGTTCGAAAACCAGTAGAGGACAGGTAACTGAGTCTGTCTGTTGATGGATGGCCGAGAGCTGAAGAAAGGGGCCCTTTATAGAAGCCCACAGATACCTCAGGGCGGCCCAATCAATCTTCCTTCCCAGCCGTGTGTTGGTGGTGTTCTGCTTGCGCACACCGCATCGGTAGAAGTACCGGATGCAATAACTCTCAATAACTCTTCAGTCGATACCGTGCGGCACGGCGCAGATCACGGGGAGCGCCTGTGGTGGTTCTCTTATCGGCTCGCTTAGCATCAAGGGTTAAGAGCCGTGAATCGAAAATCTTTGCTATCACCCAACTCAAAGCATCACAGCACGGTCCTTGGTGATGCAAGCCGAAAAGGAGGAAACCTTTTCAATACCAGCGTGTCACGGACATTCACTGTAGAATACCAGCAAACCTTTAACATCCCAATAGAGTAATAAATCTATTGGGGCAAATCCTACTTTCAGAATCACTCATGTAAATTCGATAAAAAAAAACCTCCAAAAATTCAAGAGAGTAAACCAGAAACACTTCTAAATTTTAGAATTTTTTTTAAAGATAAAAAATAATTAGGTAGATAGCCAGTGTCGCTTAAAATTTGGCAATAAATCTCCTTTTTAGGATAATGCTTGTGCCAAGCTGTGTTGAAACCCATGCTTATTACCTTGTTTAGCACCTCAAGAAATCGCTTTTTTTCTTACAAATCACATTTTCTCTTCCTAATATGTCTCTAAGACTTCCCCCCAGAAAAGGAAAATTCTAATAAATACATGCAATGCTGGTTTATTTTCCAAAAAAATATTTCGATTTTTTATAATTTTTTATGATTGTGTTTTCCTGCTTAGAAGTTGAAGAGTTATTTTCTTGGCCATGGGTGAAACCTTGCATTTTGCTGGCATTCGCAAACGTTGGCTGGTATTCTACAGGGAGGGACCGGGATTCGCTGGTATTGTGTAGGTTTTCTCAGCCGAAAAGCTCTTCCGGAAAACCCGTGCCCGTTTCCGTGAAGAGGGGCACCGTGCTTTCCAGCATCCATCACGGTCGCCCAGTCCAGTACTGTACCTAGTACCGGTACCGGTACTCGTACTCTACCGGTACAGCGCCGGCACCAACTTGCACAGCACGGTATCCTCCGCACACAGGCCACAATCTTGCTTTGCTGTCGGGCGCGGTCACAGCGCTATGTGATGGAGCGCTAATTTACATACCACAGAAAGTTGGCAGGGTGATGCAGTGCGGTAAGTGCGCTTTATCACCCGAATATTAAGATATATTCAAGTTAGCAACTCGAGTGCCGGTACAATACCAGTAGCTACAAGTAGCTCGCTACCCCATCATGGTGCTATCCCGTCACCCGCTAGATCCACCCGTAGTAGAGTATATTAGTAAGTTACTCGAGTAGATGGAACGGGATAGTACTCGGATCCGCCAATCAGTTTTATCCACGAAATATTACTCGAGCGCCGCACTGTATGATGTACGAGTACTGTAACTTTACTTGCATGAGCACCAGTAAATTATCACTCACCTAACCCATGATAATACCGGTATACCAGTACGGTAACCCGGACAGCCAAAACCCGCCCGCGGCTACAATAGCTCAATTCAAAACCCCCGAACCAAAAACGAGCTCATCTTTCCTTGCGGGGTGTGGTGTGACACGGTTTCCTCCAGTGCGATTGTTTGACTGATAGACTACCGTATATGATAGAACTAATCCGCTGCCACCTATAGACTAGTCATAGAGAGAGTCGCTGCTCTAGTCAGAGTTGGGATCTATGTTACCCAGTGGCACATCTCTATCGAATAGCCCACTACAACATGATTCCGGTCATCCTAAATCCATCAGCAAAACAAAACTAGGGCAAAAGGTCATCAGAGATTCGTATAGGGGTCTCCCGTGAGTCCTTTTCTCAAATGTCGATTTACTATGCCTGAATTTTCCCAAAATTTTTGGGTGGAGAGTAAGATTTGGCACTACATGTAATTACTGTACGAGTACCTATGACTTGTATCACATGAATGGATATCCCCCCTCAGTGCCGCTACATTATAGAATCCACACTTCAAAACGCAATGCACGAAAAATCGGTATCAATCGGGATATATAGTGCGATGCCCCATCTATTTACTACCCATCCATCCACCCGTCATAAAGCCATGCGTCCGTGCGTGTAATAGCCATGCGTGTAATCCGTAAAATAATACTTTTAAACGAAAAATGTATGGAAAAGGTTTAAAGGGAAAAAAAAAAGTGACACAGGAAACTAAGTTGTCTAAGAGAAAGAGAAAAACAGAAAAACGAAAGGAAGGCAATTAATTATTTCCCACCAGCAAGCATCTTCATAACCTCCTCCCTATCCCCATCCGGCAACTTCGCCAACGCAGCAACAACACCCCGTAGCGCACTCTTCCCATTCTTCTGAAAAAGCCCTTCAACCTCCGCTGCGATGCCGTCCTGGCGTAGGCCCTCGATCTTAGCAATCACCTCCTTTTTGTTATCCTCGTACCAGGTCGCGACGAGTCTATCGTTGTCGTCGAAGACAGTGGATTCCCCCCCTTCGGCGATGATGAGCGATTTGAGGCGCTCAAGGTTCTCCTCGCGAGTGGAACCGCGATCTGCAAGACCCATCTTCTTGAGGAAGAGCTCCTCATTCAATCTGCGGCGGATACGCCAGTAAAAGAACCTACGAGCGTGTTGCCATTGTAGGGGTTGGCGGATAGTGCCTTTGGCCATCATGCGGCCCGCACGATCGTGCAGGTCAGCGAATTGCAGGGAGATTTGAGTGTAGATTGGCGTGAGGAGGTTTTCGCGCTCGGCCATTTTGACTTTGATTTCGGAGGATTCTTCATGGGAGAGGGTTCCCGAGGCGAGTTTACGGCGGTAGTCGGAGTACACGTGATCGAGGCGGGCCATTGTCTCGAGTTGTTTGTCGCGACGATATTTGATGTTGACGATACCTTCTGGCTCAAGGACACCGGCGCGGGATTCCTCGTCGGCATACATCTCCATCATGCTTGGATTGATAGTAGGATCCACCACAACCTATTAGAATCAGCAAAGTGAATAACTAATAAAAAAGAGGGGAAACATACCCATGAACCACCACGAAGCTCGCCAAAAGGTGGAATGTAGACAAAAATCGGCTGCTCATACTTGACAAGAGCATCGACAATCATAGATCCATACTTCAGCACCTCGTTGTACATATCCCTCTGACCGCCGGAGAATCCACGCCAGTTGGCAAGGATCATTAACGGCAATTGCTCCCCGCGATTGAAATCATTGATAGCCTGAGCAGTCTTGAACGCAGAGTTAGGGTACCAGACCTGACCAGCCTCAAGCGAGACCATTTCCGTAGAGTCAGGGTTAGCCGGATCAGCAGGGGTGACATTCTCAACCGAGCGGGTTTCAACGGCAATGACACCAATGGGGATACCAGCAATGCGAGCGCGGCCGACAACGACGGTCCTAGCCCACCCGCTAAGAGTCTCCTGGAAGGACCCCTTATCAAACAGACCGGAAAGGTATTCTTCTTCGTCATCCTTTCCGGCAAGCAGCCATCTAACATCATAGGCTTCCTTGGTACTAGGTGGGGTATATGTGATGTCACGGTCCCAGGGATCGGGGGAAGGTGAGATAGGAACGGGTGCTCCGCGTCTCTCGGGAACGTACGAAATCCACTCAACAATCTTCTGGACACCCTCAAAATCATCGCTGGCGGTCAAGTGAGAGATACCATTGCGGTACATGATCTGAGTACCTCCCAATTGCAAGTTTGAAGTATAAACCTCACGGCCAAGCAATTTGTTGATAGCCGGAGCACCAGTAAGAATCTAAAAAACAGATTAGTAAAAGTCGCTCGTAAATCATACAAAGCGACAAACTCACGATAGGCTGTCCCTCAATCTGAATAGCACGCTGACCCAAGCGAACCAAGTAGGCGCCAATACCGACGGATCGGCACGTAACAAGGGTGACAGTAAAGATATCCTCATATGCCCTGCTAGTGGCACCAGCAATCAACCCAGATCCCTTCAAACATTCAACACCTAGCCCATCTTCCTGTCCGATAACAGTCGTGATCTTGTATCTCTCCTCACCCCCCTCAACAATCCGCTCAGTGAGAACCGCCTTAGTCTTCCTATCCGCAAACTTCTTGTTAACTTCCGGAGTGAGGTAAAGGTACTTGAATCCGGACTCCGGTTTATCCGCCTCATTCCACGCAACCTCAAAATGCGGAATCAACTCCTCCGCCATGCCAATTCTAGCACCAGAATTGGCCGACAAGTAAATTCTCGGGATACCCAATCTTCGCGCAAATTCCGTGCACTTGTGGAAAAACTTGTCTTCGGCGGGACCGAAAGATCCGATTCTAAAGGTGATATCGTTGGCAATAATGACGAACTTGCGTCCCCGAGGATACTCGGGGGTCTTTGCAGTTAATACCCAACCAACCATACCATGAGCGTTAGTTCCCGGCTCGCGTTGAACCTCGGCGAGACCGCCATTATCATCCAATACCAACTCGCTATACTCTAAACACTCGGTAAGAGGGGGGATCCTCTCCTTAAACGAAGGAACCTTCTTAGCGGACTTCAGCCAGCTCTGATGGAAAGCCTGTCTGAACAGCTCGGGAAAATCGTACACGTATTGGGTCCCCATAAGATGCGCCTTGTACCTCTTGGGCTGCAGCCACTCCTTGGCAGCGTATGGAGTATTGACGGCACGAAGGTGCATAGATCCAGACTTAGTGCCGATGCTGTGGAATACCCATTGCCCCTTATCAGTCTTTCGCTCAGCGTACATCTCAACCTGAATGACATATCCAGACACGTTTTGGATGATAACACGAAGGGGGTACGCAAGGCCGCTCTTGGGGTCGGTACAGATGATACGGATCTCAGCACCGGTGACACGGAGTCTCCAAAGACGCCTTCCGAAACGCTCGATGAACCCGCCAAGAGCAGGCTCGATTTCCTCGGGGCTGAGGGGAAAAACGGGGGTGAAGTTAATGAAGATGTGGTTAAGGTCAGAGTTGTTGTTTCCAATAATCTCCAAAGCGTCGAGGATATCATTGACCAAGCGGTCAGTCTCGGAAATCAAGTAATCAGCAGTGGGGATCTCATCTCGCAGGCGACCCGGACGAACGACGGCACGAGTAAAGTACCTCTTGTCGCTCTGAACCTCCTTACCGTACGCCTCGTAGACGTGGATATTACGGTTCTCGGTGAAGACCGGCTTGATGGTGAAGTTTGACAACCTACCCAGTTCGAGCTGGAAGGCCAATGCAGGTTCGATATGACGAATACTCTGCTCTTCGCGGTATTCGGGGCCACGGAAGGTGAAGTATCCGGGATAGGACCCGTCCTTGTGACCACAGATGAAAGTGATACGACGAACGTTGCGGGAAAGAAGCTCATCCTTGTGATCAGCGACAAGCGGAAGAATTCTCTCCAAAAGGTCCTTATCATCCATAGATTCAGCATCCCGAACAGCGACGTTGCAAACAGCAGACAGGGAATCCTCCTCTTCAGCCTCGAGCGCAGAAAGGGGCATGGACCGCCTTCGTCCTTCAAGATTGGCCATTAATCCGCTTCCAGTAGGTTTAGCTCCCCTTCCGAGGGGAATGAGTTCGAGGGCGCGGAGAAGGTACTCCTCGGCTTCGTCAAGGAAGGTAACTGGAATAATAACACCCTTACGGACAGGCTCGATCTCAGACTTTCCGACCAAGAACGAAAGATCACTAATTGATCCGACACGTTTGAAGCCCTCGCGCTCTACAGTAGGCGTAGCCGGGGCCGAAGGCTGGGTCATACCATACTCAGTAACACCAACCTTCCTCAACTGGAAGTCCCAAGTGACAATAAATGGAGGTTCAGAGTCCAAATTGTGGTAGTTGACAGCATGTAGCTCGTAAGCCCTGTACGCTCGGCGAACATATACCTCCAAAGCAGCCAAAGAAACCCAAGGGTCGGCATGAGCAAAGAACGTGGGAAGGACATCAAAGACGGTATACTTGGAGTCGATAACCTCCTTTAGAGTCTCCTGATGAGGAGTTCTGTGTTCCCATCCAGTCTCACCATATCGCGACTCAACAACGGAAGAGCGGAGGATATGTTCCATCTGAGCGGCTCTCTCCTCGAGAGAAGGCAGAGCACATTGAATAAGGACTTCGCGAGCCTTAAGCGCAACCTTGGTCGAAACACGGGACTCCAACTCGGTGAGCTTCTTGAGAATTGGTCGGAAGAATTTGACGATAGGGCCGTTGTTAGGCTTGTTAGGGCGATACTCCTCTAGAATTGCTAGGATAAGATTATTCTTAGATGCGATTCTGCTGTGAGAAAGCACCGCCTGAACAACCCTATTAATATCGTCCCTGTTTTCATCACGGAGTCTGAGAATAACATCTTCGTCACGGGTATTCGGTCCCTATAAACATTAGCACACAAAAGCATTCGATCCCGGAATAATAGACCCACCGAGAATAGCTTCTCAATACTCCAATACTGCTCAATAAGCCCCAAGAAAACCGACAGTTCATGAACCTTCAACCCCTCTGAATACCGATCCATAATCTCAATCAATGGTAACAGAGCAGACTTCAAGAGCTCGACATCGCCAGCGGCATGACGATCTTCCAAGAACTTGTCCAAAGTCTTTCGAAGCTGCTTCGCCGGGAATTCTCCCTTGCGGGACTTGGCCCTCTCGACAACCTGCGAGAAATGAGCGTCAAGTTTCTGTGGCATTCTGGCGTGCAGGGCAGAAAACTGGGCTGCCCATTCTCCGTAGGGAAGCTCAAAGTCACGGAGAACCTGGATGAGCTCCTTGAGAGAGGTGGCCATGATGACCTGGTTGTCGTAGCCATCAATAATATTCTTGAGGACGGCGGTAAGGAGTGTGAATCTTTGTGGCGGTTTGGTGCCGACGACCTGCGCCGGGCCGAAGTCGGGGAGCTGGCCATCGAAGGGAGTAGCATGCTTGACACGACTTGGATCATCCAAAGCTAATATACCGAGGATGTCACCAGCCTCAAGAGTAGACCCCGGCTGCTTGATGAGTTGAACGTGACCGTCTTCTTGCGCAAGAAGAGGCATGTACATTTTCATAACCTCAACTTCAGCAAATGCCTGTCCCTTCTTGACATGCTCTCCGTTCTCGACGAGGAACTTGACCAACTTTCCGGGGGAGGGTGTTCGAAGCTGTGTGGGATCGTTCTCTTGCTCCAGCAGACATGTCTTGCTATCAACACTAACACGAGTAGCTCCGACCTCCTCCTTCCAGTAGACATTATGACTGCGTCCACTCAAGAGGATCAATAGACCACCGTCTGACAAGGCCCTCACGCCAACACTGCACTTGGAACCATTGATGAAAAGATGGTAGGAATCCGCACTCGATCGTGTAGCCGTAAACTTATAGCGCTTACCCTCGTAGATGAAGTCGACCGGGAATACTGTCTTAAGGATATCCTTGGCAGGAACTTGACCCCTCTCCAAAGAAGCCTTGTACTCCGTCATGCAAATCTCACTCGCGACATGAGCCTTGGTAACAGCACCGCAAACAACCGCGAGGAATGTATCCGGTCGCTCAGTGGTAAGCTTGTTAGAGATAAGCTCGTCGAGCCATCCAGTAGTGATAGTATTATCTTCGAAAGCTGGGGTTTCCAAGAGCTTAATAAGGTACTCGACTGTTGTCCTAAAATCACCACGAATACTCAATTCCTTCAAAGCGACGACCATGTGTTTTCGGGACGCACTACGGTTCTCACCATAGGCGAAAATGTGACCGAACTGCGAGTCGGAGAAGGAATGGATACCCCCGGCGGTACCGACAGAGAAGTAACCCCACACGTTTGAGGAGGATCGGAAATTTAGCTCGTGCATCATACCGCTGGAAGGCTTGAATCCTTGACCGGGATCCTCGGAGGTGATACGACAGGCGGTGGTGTGGCCCTTAGGGGTTGGCCTTCGCTGGGTAAGCTGTGAGCCATCTTTGGAGAAATCAAAATCGATCTCGCCAGTGGATGCCGGATCAACACCGTACAACAGACGGATATCACGTATTCTATGTAGAGGTAGGCCCATAGCGATCTGAAGTTGTGCAGCGGGAAGATCTACACCAGTAACCATCTCAGTGGTAGGATGCTCGACCTGGAGACGGGGGTTCAACTCGAGGAAGTAGAATTTATCATCCGAGTGAGAATAGAGGTACTCAACAGTACCAGCAGAAACATATCCGACAAGCTTTCCTAATCGTACAGCAGCCTTCTCCATCTTGGAGAATGTAGTCTGGTCAGCAACCGTGACCGGCGCCTCCTCGATAATCTTTTGGTGTCTCCTCTGTACGGAACAATCACGACCGAACAGCGAGATATTGTTTCCGTACTCGTCCGCCAACAGCTGCACCTCCAAGTGCCTAGCATTTCCAGCCAACTTCATGACGAAAATTGGCGATCCAGGCACCTCTCCAGCAACCTGGTTATAGAAGCTCGTAAAACCATCTTCCGAGTCGACCTTTCGGATACCCTTCCCACCACCACCTTCTGAGGCCTTAATCATGACCGGGAACCCAATCTCCTTCGCCTTCTGCAGAGCTTCTTCGGCTGAGTGAGTGCACCCCTTAGCATAGACATCGTCGGCAACGGTAACCAACCCCTTCGAGTCAATCTGTACTTCATTGACCCCCAATCCGCTCCAAGGAATACACGGAACCTCAGCATGCTGAGCTACGATAGTCGACGAGATCTTATCTCCCAGGGATCTCATAGCCGAGCCGGGGGGGCCGATGAAAACAATCTTATTCTTCGACGCGGCTAAGCTCTCTGGCAATTTCGGGTTCTCACTCGCATGACCCCTGTAAAAAAATCCCACCATCAGCTTTACCGCCCTCCCAAAAGAAAACCCCTTATTTCCATCAACCAAAGCAAACGCACCATCCAGCCCAAACAGCATGGACCCCCATCCTCTCCGCAACATCAACAATTAGCTCCACGTTGGCATAGTTATTATTATTCGTGCCCCCTGGTACCTATTCCGTCGTCACCACGCAACCAATCAGCTTTAGATGAGGCTCTAAAATAAACTTTCTGGTTTCAAACCTCCCACCCATCACCGTTACCAACCACTCTCCCCCGCAAAATAGCGGGGTAATCAGGCAGACAGCGACCAGTAGGTGAGGGGGGGAAAGCCTCAAAATGGGAGGAGGCAAACCTCAACGTATTGATCCGCCATACGAATGTAATCTGCATTGGCCTGCAAATCCTCCGGTGTAGCCATGACGGTGAATTGTATAGCTCTCTCATCACCGAACGTCTCATACGCCCATTTCCTCACACTCCTAATCTCTTTGACCGCCGCAATTCCGTTGTTTGCAATCAAGACCTAAATCCCCCATCAGAACGAAATTGCCAAGTCAGCTTCCCTCCGACCAATTGCTATGGAAGACAGATAAACCGAGGACGGCAAGAGTTCACACCTTCTGAATAACTGTGTGCCCATCGTGCGACGCAACAAAGTCCTTTACCGGACCAGGTGCAGCAACAGCAAGATGATTCCCACCGATAAAGTGAGCTGGAAGATTAAATTTTGCGGAGTAGCTCGGTGCGGCCTGTCTCTTCTTGCCCCCAGGCTCCCCTGCCGTCCCGTTATGCCGCATTATAGCAGCGACGCTGGCCGAAGTATCGGACGCCATATTGTAGTAGCTATGATCCCTTCTCCTCGCGAAGAAGGCTTCACTACGGGCGCAGGTGGGGGAGGAGGGAGGGAGATGATGTAGGAGTAAGGGGAGGATGAAACGATGAGCAATGGGGAGAGAATTCTGAGATGCAGGTGGAAGGAGGCTCCGGTAAAGAGTGGTGGCACGGCTGACGGTGATGATGCTGGAGGGGAAACGGGGTATTAAAGTCTAGAAGGAGAACGAAAAAGGAAACGAAAAAGAAATTCCAAGAATTAGCGGGAGGGAGGAAGAGAGTGGGAGAGGGGAGGAGGGGAGGGGCGGGAGTTTTAATAAATGTGTGGATGTAGAGGAAATGGAATCGATGGGGCAGGAGGAACTTTTTCCCCTTTAGAGGGGGTGGAGGGGAAGTTTGCTTCACTTGTATGATATGAACGGCGGAGGTATAGTTTAAAGAGCGTAGATAGGTGAGGTATAGCTAGGCTAGGTATGATATGTTGGGACATGCTGAGAGCGTACAAAACTGTACCAAAAAAAAAAAAAAACGTTGGGGGTGGGAAGAATTGGGGAAAGGAACATACACCCGTGTGTCGTTTCGAACTAGCTCTTTTTTCTTTTTTTCCCTCTTGTCCCCTTCCCACTGCCGTACCTAACCAATCCATCAAGAATACTGGTAGTAATCCTCCCCTACACCTACTCGAGTACGAGTATGATACAAGTGCTAGTACTCGTACAGGTACAGTACAGTTCCTTCCTTCCCCTCCATCCACACGACAATCCACATCTATTATCGTATCACAACAATTGTGCAGGAAGCTGGCCTAACCCTGAACCTTCCCACCAAGGTAGAGTCGCAGACTGTTACCGCTAGCTGCACCGTATAGCCCCCCATCCAAAGTCCCTTCCAATCTGTCCCATAGCTCCGGAAAGCTAAAACGGATCCGCGTAAACGCCCCGTAACAGCTACGCGATAAATCTACTGTACCCTCAAAACCAAACAATCGATATCTCCGCACCCCCCTCCCCCTTCAACCTCCACCTTTCTATCCTGTAAGGAAGGGATCATGAACCGGTACCTTACCTTACTTCTGACCACAGCTATTCTTCCACCATCACTCCCTCCCCTTTTTGCTCCTCTTTCGCATTAGGGAAACCCTCATACCGGTATCGCTAACAATTACGCCCCATCCTACAAGTACTCGAGTACTGTACCCTGCTGGGGGGAGGTGCAGCACAATCCGTGCGTAGGCACGATCAGTATTATAAGCAAGTAGACAGATATCACAAGTGCCCACCTCTCCTAAAAGGCATAAAGTTACAGTTTTGCAGCCGGGGTAGCTCTTGATCCCAAAGCAGGGAAAGCGTAGCGAAAACCCCGGTAACCGCGTCCGGAAAAACGCTACCCCCAACATTGGGCCAACAAATGGAATTCTAATCTGCCCTGTCCCGAAAGCTCGTTGTGAGGGCTGGCTCGGACTGGACAACAAAAATATCTACCGGTATCCCAAGTAATTGAGGGATGGAGGGAAAAAAAATCCCGTTGAATTAAGAGCATCATACTTGAGTAGAGAGTACATAGTACATAGTACAAGTAAGAATTGTAAGAATTAGTAGTTATCGTAATTTCCGCTACCGAACCAGAACAAATCGGAGCCACCATCCCATCCCGTAATTGCCGGTACCTTATCGTGGGAGAAGGAAAACATGCAAACAAAAATAAAAATAAAAATAAAAACAAGAATAAAAATAAAAATAGTATTTCTATGTAATCGCAACTCATGCCTACACAGTTACTTGCACCTGCTCTATCAAGGTTATGATACTTATTTACTGGCGTATCGAAGGGGTAGAGTGGTTGAGATGAGCATGGAAATTCCCTTCAACAAGACCCTCGTGTCCGTCATACTGTAGGGTCAGCGTTGCCCAAGCATCAAACTTACCCCACCCCCGCGGGTTGACCACGTATCCATTCAATTCAATACCCGGCAGCCCTCTGTACGAGTAGAACGCAATCAGCCCTGTCAGATCGACTGCTATGCTAAAAGGGACAGAGTAGAAAGTGTAACCTCAATGATGTCTGCGTGAGGTGGGCAATCAATCGGTAGGAGGACGGGGGGAAAGCAAGGGCGAAACAGAGCAAGGGAAGAAGAGGAGGGGGAAGGGGGGGAAGGGAAGGGGGAGGGAAAAAAAAACTTACACCTCCTTTTCTCCACCAATCAGCCACAGCCTCCACTCGACCGCTGTCCATGCCCTTCACCACCTGGATGACGCTCCCGCCAGAAGCTTCTCCAATGCCTCTTAGCCCAATGACGTGCCCACGCTCTTCAAGGCCCTCGAGGATCCATTTCTCGGTGCCGCGCTCGGCGAACACCACCTCTGGAATCAATTGGTGGTGCAACCGAGGACTCTTGATGGTGTCCAAAAGATTATATCCCCACAGGTAATTCTTCACGATGGCCTGGAATACACCTGTGACAATTCGCGAGCCGCCCGAGCCACCAATGACTAGTCCGGGCGCCCCGTCCTCCTCAACGATGATGGTGGGAGTGGTGGATGATAACGGCCTCTTGTAGGGGATGATGTAGTTATATATCGACGGTTCGAGACGATACGCGTTTGAGCGACCAGGGATGGAAAAGTCGTCCATCTCCGAGTTTAGGACGATCCCGGTTTGTGGGTCATGAACTTTGGCGCCCCAGTACAGGTTCACGGTGGTGGTGAGGGCTACGGCATTCCCGTAATTGTCCAACACGGATAGGTGCGAGGTTCCTTTGGGATCTACTGGCTCGTACGCCGGATTGTAGTGTTCCCACGAGTAGGTGGTGTCAGCGGATATGTTTGCCCGAACAGCTTCCGCGTAGGATTTGCTTTGCAGTTGGTGTATCCTCTTGGAATTGGACGCTACCACCGGGTCCGCAGGATCTCCCAGTTCGGTGCGCCCTGCGGATATCCACTTCATTATTCTGCACGAAAAAGTTAGCTTATGTCATCATGTTTGTGAAACGAGAAGAGCATACTCCACTAAATAATGGTACGATAGTGACTTATCGGGATCGCTCATGTCCAGCTTTTCAGCGATATTCAATCCCTCGATCAATACGGCCCCGCTGTAACCAACCAGTTCGATCAGAAAAGCCTCCCCCACACACCTGAAATGTCGGACCTATCAGACATACCTGCAAGGGGGTGGGCAGGTAATAACCTCCCGTCCGTGAAAGTGCGTTCTGACCGTATCCTCGACGATCGTAAAATACCTCGAAAAGTCCTCGGTAGTCAATATACCACCATGCTTGTTTGCAGCCTCAACAATTCGTTCCGCAATGCTTCCGTTATAGAATTGCTTCACTCCGGGATACACCCCACCGCGAGCATACTCCCCCTTGCCGGCAATAACTTCGAGCGTGCGTGCGTACGCCTCCCTCTTCATAAGCTCTCCAACTTGTAAGAGCTCACCGGTTTCCTGACTGAACAAAAATTCCCATTCCTCCCTGTGCTGTCGAAAGAACGGCGCCTCCTTGGCCATGATTCCCGCTAGCGTCGGCGGGATGTGGAAACCCCTTCTTGCCAGGTCTATCGACGGCTGCCAAATCTCTTGCCAGGGTAGCCGGCCAGACCGGGCATGTGCCGTAGCATACCCGTGGACCTCTCCGGGGATTGCTACTGCGAGACCGCCGACCCGTGCTTTCAGTGGATCGCCTGAACGATAGTGCACCCAGTCAGCCAGTCAGCCAGTGCTCTGGCCAAGACTCAACAATAACAGATGGAAAGGCACTGCGGAAGGAAGAAGACAAACCACTGTACATATCCCGGGAAGCACTCCCCGGCGCTGTTTCCCTGAAATTATAAGCTTTAGATCGCCCATCACCCTCGCGTACAACCATGAACCCCCCACCGCCGATGCCGCTGGCAAAGCTGTTCACAACCCCAATGCATGCCGCGGTCCCTTACACGTACAGTACATCAGCATCACAACGCTAACCAGAGCAAACAAAGAATAGAAGTTACCGATAGCAGCATCAATTGCATTCCCGCCCTTCTTCAAAAGCTCCACGCCAATTCTTGAGCAGGTAAGAACCTATCGCGCAAGATCAGCACACAGTCCCCCGTCAATCAAACCTCCGGACAAACGATCAGCAGAGGGGGTCCCACATCACTACTAACCGCCCCCCTCGGCGCATCCACCAGAATTCCATCATCAACTACGCCCCCAAACCCCAGCGCATCTTCCGTCAGCCCTTCCTCCTTGGTCCTAAACCCCAATAATCCCCCATTCCCATCACCCACTCCCCGCACTCCCCAGGACTGAAGGAAAACGCACCAATCCCCTCCTCATTCTCCCAAAAGATAACCCCGAACAAAACTCCCAGACCTAGTAAAGCTGCGGCCAGCAAGACCGTCATCCCAAACTTCATCCATGCATTCTGCTTACCCAGCCGTCTGCGACGGCGTACCAATGGTCGAGCAGTTGTCGGAAGGAGGTTCCGGCGTACGGAATCATCGTCGTCGGAGTCCTGGTCATCATCGGTGTTGTAGAAGATCGATGAGCTGGAGGGGGTTGGCGAAGGCGAGTGCGGTGGGGTGTGGGAACGGGAGACAGTGGGTGAGAAGCGAACTTTGTTTGGGGGCATTGTCGGTCGGTCGGACCTTGAAATATTGGAGGGGGGAAGAATCTGTTTGGCGGGGAAGGAAAGAGCGAGGGAGGGAGAGAAAGAGGTGCTGCCAAGACGAATCCTACTGGGCAGGATAGGGTAGATAGCGGTAGATATCATACAGAATGATGATGCAGGTGGGGCTTGGAAGAGAACGAGGGGGAGGTGACAGAAGAACACGTGAAGTAACACTTTTCCCACTTTTTCTATGATAACATCAAGTCATGAGGGTGTGTGTGACCGATCTCACTTTGTGCTCTTTTTGGGCACAAGACGACTCCAGACCGATTCTGTGCCTGTGATTCCCCTCGCGATTCCGGTAATATGTCACGCGCCCTTATCAAGAGAACCTTATTGCAAAACGTGACGGTAGACTACAAGTAGGCTATCGTAGCTTAGACCTACCGTACATCGATAAGTTATCATACCAGCAGCTTCCGATTCGGCAGCACATCGTCGCCGGAAGGCTCGTTTTGGCTCGAACCCCTCGGCATTCCACCGTTACACTGCTCCGGAAGTATCGCGTAAGGCCCTGTAATGATTATCATGATGGTCACAAATACAAGTGGTTTAGTTCCCCCACCCCGATTGTGGGGGAGCTTCTATACTTGTCGTATTAGACTTGGATATGCCAAGTTGCTCACAAAATACCGGTACGCACCTTCGCTCCATGAGCAGGGGTACCGTATTGGAAAATGTAATACGGGAATTATGGTGTCGTTATTATGTAACGTCTATTCGCCTTCGTTCGGGTGTGATATTGGGTTACACTTGGGTACGGTTACGGTGGACGGATAACGGTACAGTACGGGCACAGCACGAGCATACCCAACAGAGAACAAAAGCCCCCATCACCGCCCTGTTCAGACGATCGCTTAATCTCCAACCGCCGGCACCGCACCCGTGGTGCGCTGCGCTGCGTTATGTTACATAAACGTCTGTCCATTGCCATTCCCTAATCCAAGCCCTCTTCGTCCCATCCCCCAGACACATGATAAAAAGGTATAGTAAGAAGGAGCACAAAGCAATGATAGAATATAAAAAAAAACATCTCTCCTATTCCATGTTTCCCGTGATAAACAGACCACCACCAAAATATGTCCTCTTCCTTCTCAAGGAGAATAGGAGAAAAAGAAAAAGAGAATATAAAAAAGGCATTCCCCGCCCACATAACAGCCCCCGCCAGATAAGACATAATCATAACCTCATAGCTTAAGCATTAGAACTCCTCATACTCCCATCCGAGCTCAGACTCCCGGCACTCTCTTTCCTGTACCCCTTCTTCCTGGAGCTTCTCCGAGCCCCCCCTCGCTGAACGTGCACCATTCCGGTTTGCACATGCACCAAGCTAGTTTCGACCGGAACGAGGGCATTTGATGTTGGTGGGGCGGGGGGCAGAACTCCGTATGTACCTCCAGAACTACTGCCCATTCTTTCCTGCGGTTGCCGTCCGACTACGTATGGGTGTGTATAGACCTTCGTTCCTTTAGCCATCCCCAACGCACTCTGAGTAACGCTCTCATCCTCCGAGTCTGAGTCTGAGTCCGAAGACGACGAGGTATCCGAATCATCGCTATCGTTGTCCTGGTATTTGCGTCTAGCGACATTCCTCGATGCTCCGGTCCCAGACTTTTTCAATGCCGAAGGCGGGTGTCTGATAACGGTCTGTCCACGAGTCATATCCGGATAATTGCCCAAGTCTGAGTCTTCTGGTTTCCAGCCTGCAGGGCGAGCAGGTTCCTGATTGTCGATAAAAGTTCCCATCGAGGTGACAGATCGGATGTCCGCTTCCCTCGTTTGCCGCTTGACGCGCCGGGGGCGGTGAATCACTGCTACATCTCCATCTCCACCACGTAACCTCCCGAACGCATCTTGAGCTTGTGCCCATAGTCCTCCAACGACGGACCTAGCGCTCTTCTTTTCGGTAAGTTCCTTGGCACGGGGTGCGCGGATGACTTCGGACTTGGTGTACGTGGTGTCGAGCTCTCCAAGGACGACCGTGCGAGCCCCCATTGTGGTGCCACCGCCACGGCGTGTGGAGCCATCTGAGAAAACCGTGATAGCGTCATCCGGGCGAGCAGCTGGTCGACGGAGCACAGAGGATTTGTAATCTTCCCAGTCGGAGTCCTTCCACATGAACCCACCCTTACGAATGAATAGCCAGAGAACCATAAGTCCGATTGATGCTCCAAGTAGACAGAAGACGACGAGCACGCCAGCAGTCATGGATTTTGGTTTGACATACGATGCTCGCGGCTCTAGGTCCCGAATTTCTAGCGCTGAAGGTGATGATTCCGGGGTCGTGAAGAAGCCGATAGCCCGTGAGAAGAGCTCATTGAAAAGTTCTGATGATGAAGAGGTAGGTTCCGAAGAGCGAGGAATGTAGTCGCCACGTTTATTGAGGATTTTAGATGGAATGCCCAAGTCTCTAGGGCTCGGATAATTCCCCAGAGAAGGCTCAAAGATAGGAAACGGACAGGGAGCCATGACTAGCTACCGCCGTGCCAGCGCAACGTGGTATATAGAAGTAGGGGAAAAATATGCAGCAGAAAACTCGAAGTTTGTCGATAGGAGTGATGAAGAAATTCGTGAAATCGTGATGGGTCAAAATTGGCGGTTGGATAAAATGAAGGCGAGGTGTGGTTAGATTATGTGTGAGTGAATAGTGGGTGGGAGAGGGAAAAACGAGGGGGTATTCTGCTGGATGGCTGGTGGTTGGTAGTTTGTGCCTTGGAAGGTAGGAGGCTGGGTACAGGTTTATTGTTTTTAGCCACTCGTCGCTACGGCAACCAGCAGGTCTTGGCCCATTGACGTAGCAACACCTTACCAGTCCCGGCAATTTTACTAGCAGATCGACCAAAATTGTCGATGGGGGGAAGACCACTTCATCCGGCAGCGCCAATGATAGCCGGGATTAATGGGTGAAATTTCAATATAATTTATTTATCCTTGTATCGCCGACCCGGCATCAACAAAGAATTTTTGCAAATTTGGGTTCCATATGTAT
This sequence comes from Tuber indicum, assembly GCA_006112555.1. Taxonomy (NCBI): domain Eukaryota; kingdom Fungi; phylum Ascomycota; class Pezizomycetes; order Pezizales; family Tuberaceae; genus Tuber; species Tuber indicum. Next base: position 971,894 of record VBSK01000159.1, read on the forward strand.
CAGCCCTATTGGGCAACTACTCGAGCACTGGATTCCTCTTAGGCATGAGCAGCCAAACCGATTTAATTGGCCGAAAACCGACTTGCTCCTCCACCGACCTATGCCGCCGGCACGCCATAAATTTAACGGGCACATTTCAATACTCAGGAGATCATCCCGCCATAGGAACCGCACTAGATTTTCTGTTCATTGAATATCACTCGATCCAAATCTCCACTCGAGCGGCATGTTTTCTTTCCCAGCAACGTTCCGGCGGAACTAAAGTGCTTACAGCGGGGCCCGCAGATAAAAGTTGGGGGGACAAGCAACAGACCCACCCACCACAAAGTCGAGAAAATATCTTGAGAACAAATGGTTGCTCAACTCCTTTCTAGAGGGGGCTTTTGGGACCCTATCTTGAATGTCTTCTATCTGCATTCGCTACACGCTTCGACGTCTCCAATTCAGGTACCGGAACCTTTCTCCAGTATTGTTCTGCCGTGAGCACTTCCGAGACCTATGTCCAGTACTTCATTTTTTGTCAGTTAAGATCTGGCGATATATATGCCGGCAAAGCTCACCTCGCGTATCTCACGAACCGTAGAGCAGCTACCTCCCATAATCATGCTTTCGAATAGTCGTAGATTAGCTGTTGGCAGACCTAACGCACGGGATGGCACTCACCGAGCCCACAGCCGCTCGAGTTTCCAACAGAGCAGTTGTACACTTGGTGGGAGCAGGCTCCGATACTTGGGGCTTCCCAGGCCCTAGTGCCCAGTTGGGGTTTCGCAAGGCTATATAGTGCTTCTTGAGGGGACTCATACTGCCCGAGAGAGTGCGTACATTGGGAGTATGAATTAGAAAACTCGGCTTGTGCAGTGCCTTCTGAAGGTGCCCGATGCCATTAAGTCGAATAATGGACCCCCGACATCTGAATAATTGAAATGGGGAGTGGGTCGTTGGGGCCAATTGTAATCTTGAAATGGTAGATGTTTGGTGTAGAAATAGTCGGGCGGTGAATTGCTACGTGGTTCTACGGGATGCTCTCTATGGTGACCACGCCCGGGCGCTGTTCGCTACATGACACTTCGAGCCTTGCTCGATTGGAGTACAGTCGCAAACAACCAGAGCGCAAAACCGCATTGCGGCCTTCAGTCAGTGTCCCCGAAAAACCACGTACTGCATACTAGCCACTTGATTCCTGGATGCCTCGAAATCGCCTGAGTTAGGCGGGAATAGGCGATAACTTCACTGCTATCTTAAGCGCGAAATACTCAACTGTATCCTATTCCTATAAATAAATTTAAAATTGTCGCAAAGTTCCTGAAGCGGAGCTTCCTCACACTCCGTCACTCGGCAAACTTTATCCCCGATTTAGAGAGAACGTGATATTAAATTTAATTACTAAGGACCGTGTGGCGACACGAAAGTGACTTAGCTCACGAAACTGCGATAACTTCTGAAGAAGTGAGCCCCCACGGAGAATCTAGATCTTGAGTTTAGGTTCCATCGGACGGTCGGTAAGGAGTTAGGCCATGGATTAGAGAAGGATTTAAAGGGGCCATTAGCGGCGATACGGAATGGCTCTCGAGGTTCATTGTAGGCTAGATGAATTGGATGATGTGGACTAGTTAGCCAGTGTGTTGCTCTGCGGGGTCCATGCCATGTCTACTGGCTTTAGGGTGAAATATATCTGAATAGTCGAACTGTCACTACTGCAGAAACTAAGAGTCTTTAAGCATACGGTTAGGGGCTTCCTGCTCTATTCACTTCCTGAATGCAGTGGCATAGGCCTAGTGTTGTGCGATATCTCGTTTAGATGCTCCCTTCGCTTACCTCCTGATTCGACACACTGTAGGCCAATGGGCAATTGTGGTTTATGAGGGGGTTTTATTTCCTCCGGCGAAATCTCACGTTCCAGAACATTTTACCCCAATACTCCCGGTGCCTCATTGCGCATCGTGAGGTATTGGGCTTTAGGTAGTATTCGCCTTCTGTTCTATTATCATAGATAGTCTCAATCGATTGCACCGTTTTCGACCCCTTCATGATCTCACTGATGCATTTGGAGCGGGGGAATTTTACCGTGGACTAACGCCCTATTGCTTTTTTTCAAACCCGCCAAGGTATATAGATATAAGCAGTCTACCATATCTTTACCAAGAAGTGTGTGAGGAATTACTGTCTACCATACAAAATGTTCATAGAGACACTAACACGCATAAACCCCATGATTTCTTGCTTAACTTAACCAAGGAAATTACCAATCTCCCGCAGAGGGTAGTGAAGCTTACTCCAATACCACGGGTAAGGTTTCATTCACAATGGCCATTGGAGTACTCTACAACTAGTTTTTCCAATTCCCCCAATTCAACTCGAGAGTCCCACGAATTTAGTTCTTCCCCTTAACTCCAATTTCGCCGCGTGGGAGTATCGGTTCAAGGGGCTCGCAATGCTGACCGGCTTCTTCCCTCGCCATATCGGTGATTCAACCCGCAACAGGCTTGAGAGCCCTGTCTCTCGCCAGCTTAGCAGCAGAGAAATGCCAACGGTAGCATTACCAAAATTTCCAACTTCATCGCTCACACTAGCCTTCGCATACCCGCCCACCCTGGTGTAGAGATCCCTGTTGGTGTGCAGATCGAAGAGGTGATTGGCGAGAGCGTGGAGAATCTAGATTTGCCATGTTGAATGTGCAAAGGAATACCACCAGATCTCGTAGCAACAACAGGTTTTCCCTGACGCAGGGACTTGGATGCCTTGATGTCTTGACTTCGAATCCTTCACGCGAGGAAGGTTGCACCAACTTTTCAGTAATCATTGCATTCAGCACTAGAATAAACATCAGGTTTTGCATTCATAAACTATCGTCTCGAAAGAACCTTATTTTCATCGCTTGGGCCAACTCTCCGACCACCACATCTTTTGCAGTCACGGCATATCCCAGAAGCAATCCCATAATTTCGGTGAAATCTATCGACACACCTAGATTACCGATAGAACCATGTCCACAGCTAAAATCCGTCAGCCCAAAATCCTTCAAAGGGTGGTTATTTCAGAACAAAACAGAGTTCAACGTACACCACCAACTGTGGAGGAACCCTGCCGGGGACGTCTCTGATGATACGAGTAAATGATTTTCGATAGGATTCAACGGCGTCCGAATATCTTTGCCACGGTCGAATCTCGCGATTTGAGCAATATACTCTCTTGCAGGATACAGAAGCTGGTTTTTAGGAGGCACCAATAGAAGCTGTTTGCAAGTTCAAAACATCCTCCAAGGAGTGGCAGATCCTGAAGCAAGATTTGAAGGAGAAACAGGCCTTGTTCAAGGATATATTGGAACAAATTTTAAGGACTATTGGCTCTAACTTTGGTGGCCCTCTTGCTCTTGGAGCAGACGTCATTATCATTGATGACCCCCAAATGTCCGCGCTGATTCCGTTGATCAAAAAGGTTCGCCCGGGGGTCAAAAAATTTACTATCCCCACAGCCACTCGGAGCGACCTTGTGGGAAGGCCTGGGAGCCCTCAAGGGCAGATATCGTGGTGTATGTGAGGCTGCATAAAGCAAGTAGATGTCTTTATCAGTCATCCGGTGGGCGAGTTTGTTTTACACAATGTTCCATTAGCGATGGTTGTGCCTGTTACTGCTCGCACTGATTGGTGTGGTTCCCCTGCCTCCAAGTTATTTCCTAGTGCTAATAAATATAGGCTTGGATTCTATCATCATGATCTACAGACTTCAGGCAAGAAGCCGGGAATGTGAGTTGGTTTGTCTTTGTAGTTCTGGAAGCCTTCGGATTGAGCTCAGGAGTATACCTACGGTTTAGTAAACAAATACCATGCCATAGATGAGATGAAAACAAACCAATTCACCTTAACACCCAATTCAGAGCAAAATCTAGCAAAATCATGCCTTATCAATGCCACACTACTGCCCTAAGGGATTGCTGGGAAAAGCACTATTTTAGTCGGTGTATACTGAGGGCCCCACTCAGTTTAGTTATCGTCATATCCCCCAACTCATAAGCATATCATATTAAGAACAGCATTTCAATACTCTTGTGTAGGGTATTCTCGTATGATACCAGCCCAAGCCCTCAACCAACTCTATAGTCCCTTGCGCATCTGAAATTATCATACCCGGTTTCTGAAAGCAGCGGCGAGAGGCAGGTTGTGGTTAGGACCAGTGTACATAGCACACTCTCGTGCCGCAGAGTCCACCTGCTCGTCAAAATCAATAGGAATTGCCCCAGTATCCTTGAATGCACTGAAAACTGTCATCTACGCTATTAGAGTCACATAGACAAGGTCCAGTTTCTGCTAGAGAAATACCCAAATTCCTAGGCAAATTCCCTCGAGACCAAGCATGACCCAAGTGCCCACAAATTTAGCCTAGAATTCTAGAGAATGTCCACCAATCGTCTTAATAGCATCTGTCTTGATGAACTCCTGCATATTCTCGCCATCTCTGACAGTATATTGGTTAACGCAGTAGATAATGGAGGAAACATCATCATAGATGGAAATGCTAATCCTGACGGTCCTATCATCAACCCTAGTGGCGGACACCCCAATATAGAGCGGCTGTATCATAAGGTTAGCAAACAATTTACAGAGTACGATAGCGGCAAAAAAAAAGGGGGGGGGGGCGGCAGAATTTAATGAAAAATATCAGGACAAAAAAGAAATAGCAAACGAATAGGTGGAGAAGAGGGAAAAGGAAAAAAGAGGAAGGGGAACAAAAACTTACAGAAAGTGTGATACCAGCTCGGACTTTATCTCTAGTTGACACGCTGATAGACCTCCCTTCTCTCCTAAAAAGGAACGCCTTTGAAGGGGAGTGCCCGAGCACGGGAAGTCTCAGGGTCAAGCATAGTTAATGGATCTGATGGGAAAGGCCGGCTATTTGATGGAGAGGTAGATTGGCTAATAAATTCAACCCAGGAAAGAAAGGGGGAAGAAGGATATCAAAATCGTTTGGCCTCGTTAACGGTGGAGAAAGTGTTCTTGGTATGATATAAAGGATGCTTGGTGAGGAAGGAGAGACTGGTGAGGCGGAGTAACGAAGGTATCATGGGTATAATATAAGGGTGCGTATGGGGGTATGTGTAATAGCCTTTCCACTACTCCTGAAAGTCACCGCCTCCCCTGTAGGACCAGCCGTCACATCCAAAGACTGTAGTATCGAGATATCATCGCCCTGAAGGGTCCACGAGAGGACATCTAGTCTCGCCTATTTTGTATTCCTCCTTTCTTCCATTGGTTCTGTCTGGGCGTACTGGGGATGTATTGTTGTTCCCAGTAGGTTAAGGCTATAGGGCCGAAGGAAGAAAGAGATATGATTAGATATGTTATTGGATGATGCTGGCATCATGCTTGTTGATAGCAGTATGGTACCGCATCATACCGGTAGGGTGTATAATTGATAAGTAGATATAAGTGGACACATCGCCTATTGCACGACATTATTATGATAGGCTGCGGTAAATCGCTCGAGAGATCACACTTCCGAGGCACCGGAAACTGGAACCGCATCTACTATTAACTCCACCGGCATTCCCCTTCTAGTACCACTTCTCTAGTTACCAGTATTGCTGGCTCAATTCTATACCAATGCCTGCAGATTTTGCAGATGGTGTATCGAAAGTCACCACCGTTCTCTCCCCGTTTTAGGACAAAGGTAAAGTTTATCCAACTAAAATTAAACAATTCCAAGCAGCCTATTCAGACATCTATATTTGTGCGGGGCTTCCCAAGGGAGCAGGGAGTAAAAACTTGTGCGAAATACCAAAAACCAATAATTTACCGGCAAAGAGAACAGACCTCCGTTCGGCTGCACGTTTGCCATGGTGCATCGCTCATCTTGCATAACCTAATCCTTCCAGAATCAGTAATCGCCGAGCCCACCATCGCCTAACCACCTGCCACCTGCCACCAACGGCCTTATCATGGACAACACCATCGATCCCACCGACCACAACCACCATCACCACAACCACCATCACCACAACCACCATCACCACAACCACTACCACAACCACTACCACAACCACTACCACAACCACTACCACAACCACTACCATCACCACAACCACTACCACCACCAACATGGCCACAATTGTTGTCACACCATCAAGTAGCGCGCAACCTCACTCAAATCCCTCCGGTATAAAGCCCTGCGCGCATTGCCGGGGTAAGAAGCCAGTAGCGGACTACGCTAGGCCAGGGACAAACGAGTTGCTAAAGACATGTATCTCATGTCGCCAGGGCCGGGCCGCCGCAAGAGCCCGCGATAGGGCGAAGCGGAAGCGAAAAATTGGCAACGGTAGAGATGTGAGTTCTGCCCTCTTACTTTCTCTCAGCCGAACTAGTAGCTAAAGTATCCTCAGCCTCCTCAGTCGCGTAGAAAGACTGAGCATCCGCCCAGTCGCACTTCCCCTGGCACTAGCTCAAAACAAGCTGCACAGCGGCAGCATTCGTCATCATCATCGCCATTATCCTCGCCGCCGTTGCAACCATCACCATCTCCCTCACTGTCATTGAGCACAAACCTGCGGGCTGCTCCACCGCCCCCTACACCACTCTCTGCATCCTCAGATTCTAGTCGTGTTAGGACGGAAACTGTTAACTTTGCTGCAAGCTTATCACGATTGGCGGGGTTGGTATCTAGCGCTACTGAGGCGCTGGGAGACGAACGGTTGATGGCACTCGCGGAAGAGATACATCATGACTGGAAAGTGGACGAGATGGCTACCTTTATCGATGGTTTTTTGAAAGGGGCGGCAGGGGCGAGCCAGGATCGGACTTGGTGATTCCACTACGTGGCATGGGTGATGGCTTTACTTTTGTCGTTTTATTCCTACTTTGGGCGTTATGAGAGCGTATTATTTGAGCTGGAACATTGTGAGACCGGCTTATTTGTGTTTCGTCTTTTCACACTTTTTCTTTCTTTCCCCCCTTCCTCCATCTAAGCACCGAGGATTGCATCCCGAATTTCGTGCGCAATACATCATTGAATTGCTTGCCTTTGCATGTTACATTTTGCGGGGAAGGGAAGGGAGCCTTTCCGGCTATTTTGTGAACGGGTGGGCCAGTGTACCGTAGACTCCTTTATTCTGTTTTATTGAGTGTTACCTAGCACAATAACTCAATTCTCGAAATACCTTTTGGTGACAAGCGTGCTCTGAAACTTATAGTGCACTACTAGCCTCCCAACAGTATAAGAGGAATATCGTGAGCCTTAGAGTAAAAATTCAGTGTCGGGTGTGTGTAGATACTCGCACCATACCCAATCAACAGGGTATAAATTTCATACCAATCAACCATCACTTAGGGTTTACGTATGGATACCTTTCGTGACTTGTGCCACAGGTCACAGGAAGAAAAGCCCAAACTTTTACACGGTTTGAAACGATACTATATTTTTTTCACAGACCATCACTCGGTTGCCCCATACCCTTGGAACTTTCAAGGGCGTTCCTTATCATAGCTGGCCTTTTCCCTCCTCACCCTATAGCACGACGTAGAGTAGAAAACCCCACCAAGGCTCAGAGAATTTTCCAACCTCCTTTTTCTACTACCATCGAGCGACTAATCACACTTTCTTTCTACTACCATCGAGCGACTAATCACACTTTCTTTAATTCATTTTTTTTTACTAAAGTCAATTTCCCAGCTACAAATATGACCAACAAAACTGCTACCCCCTCCAACACCCGCACAGCCAAGTTTCATCTCCCTCGCACCTCCCTCCAAAAAGCCGCAGTAACTCTCAACTCCCTCGCCAATTCCGGATACTTGGCGCATTTCCTCAACATCACTCCAGACGACATCACTTTTGCCGATCGCATTGTGAAGGACCTCCCTCCAAATATGAGTTCTAATAAGCACAATCTCGCATTTTCCATGTCGACCCCGATGTCCCTCGCCTCGTCGCCGGAGGTGGAGGCGTACGCTGCTGCTCAGAACGAGGCTACGGCCGGTGCAATTCAGAAGCACGTGGATCTCGTCAAGGCAGCTAGAGAATTGGAGGGGCCAGCCCCGACCACCAAAGGTGCAGGAAATTGTACTGAGGTTTGGGATGCGTTGGAGAAGTGTTGGGGTCAGAAGGTTGCTGAGGATGCTTGGTTTGAATACATAAATGGAGACAAAAAGGGTGGAGAAGGCAGTGGAGGTGGAAATAGCGCAGCCAGTGGAGCAAGTGAAGACCAGGGAAAAAGGCCCTGGAAGCGCGCAGGCCTTGAACCCACTGGTGGAGCGGTTAATGTGAATGATGGGAGATCATGCCCCCCGGGAGAGGGAACCAGAGGGAGCGCTGGCCCCGGCCCGATGTCTATCACAATCGAAATGGTCTACCAGAGTGGGGAAATCAAAGGCCCGGGAGAAGAACCCAAGAAACTTCCCGCCCCAGACGCAGCACCTACCTATTCCGCCGACAGCCTTACAGCAACATACAAGAAACAAAGAACCAGTGCTCTTGAGCAGAACCTCCAGGATGGCGCATCCCACGAGGTGTCCTAATTCTGTTCGTTGCGAAACCTCTACGTCAATCCTGAGGTGGATCTATGGGGGGGGGATGAGGTGGATCTATGGAGGGATGAGGACGATATGTAGAGGGTCAATTTTTCTTTTGATTGTATCAGTTTGTCTAGATAGTGAGGGTACCGGATAGGTTGATCAACAAATAAAACGATATTTTCTCCACTCATTTAAATTGTTTTTCTTCGTGCCTAAGTAGACATGTAGTCTGAATTGTGCGCCACTCTACCGGTTACAAGCAATTTGTGGCGCTGTGGGGTAATGTGCGGTAAGCGGGTTTAATGCATTTCGCATCTGAAGAGATGCTGTAGGCCCAATCGAAATTCAACAATCCCAGTCTCAATGAGAGGAGCTCCGGCAATAACAGAAAGGATATCATACATCAACAATTCCTTGTACAAAGAAACCTCTATACTCTAGATGGGACCCAAGATTTAGCCTTCAAGTCAATTTCCTTATACAATCAGAAAAACCATCCCGAGTCTTTCGGGGTATCTCCCCCCGGACCTCTATAATTCCCTTTCAATCGCTCGTAGAAGCACCCCCAGTGCACCCCCCCGTGTGTTAGAAACCCCAGCTAATCTAATGAAACCTACCACCGAGTATGATACTTACCCGGCCGCTGGTAAGCTTAGCAGTTCCGCATCCCCAGGAGGTACGGGACTAGAAATGGGGGATGAAAATTCCAGGTCCCCTCTGCAATCCTCAAGACGCTCCAGAGTTCCAGGATAGCTATTACAAGACCGATCAGCTCTTTAGAGAACTCGGGCGAGTACGCCAATTTGGGCATCCCATCCCACGTCTTCCTCCCGACAACCACCCCCACTCGGTACTCCAGCAGGCCGGGTAAATATCATGCCTACACAAGAGCTTGAGAGCATCGCGGAGCAGGAGCGAGTGATTTTTGGGTAGCGGAGTAGAGACGTTGGCACGGGTGCTGTTCGGGGTTACAATGACCTCCACTACCATACCAGCCCGCACTTTGGTGATTCTACTTGATCAGCCCGGAGCATCCTTAGCCATCTCTGGCCTCTTACGTCTAGATTTCCCCCCTCTATGCCGCTCGTTCACTGGTCCTTCTTCCCGTTCCAATGTGCAGAGCGCGATATGGCGATGCCGAGGACGGAACGTCCCCGCGCGTGATAAAGTTGGTAGAGGGTGTTGTTGGGAGTGAACCCGTTTTTCTACAAAATCTAATATATTTTCGTCTAATACGTGCGGCATTTTTCTCATCATACACTATATCCTTTCCCAGTAGGGGTATCTAGATGTCTACATCTGTATGGGCGGACTCCTCACATGCTGGAATTTCTGTTTTTTTTACCAATGGATAGTATCATTTCCAGTTGTCGGAAATACTGTGCGGAATGTCAATGATCGTGATGGAGGTTTCACGGGGCGGCTTGGGTGCAGCGAGTGCGATACATGGGAAATAGGGTAAACCCTGATGAGAGCTGTACGAAGAACGAGGCGAGAAAGGGATGAAAGGAAAAGAAAGGAAAGGAAACAAAATTTAATAACATATTATGATAATAATATTATTATTATCATACAAAAAGTCACAAGCACCTCCACGCCCCGCCTCGCAATCGTCCACGCTCAACACCAGAGAGGCTGGGTACTAATCGAGTGACCTTCTATGACAACGCATTAGCCTTCGTCTAGTATCATAGACCGGGTAATAGTGCAAAGCGAGGGCACATTTTAATTGGACAACATCTCTCCCCCCTCCTCTCTTTATAAAAAGCCGTGCCGACCGGGGCTGGCTGGTCGCCGGAGCTCGATCGCGCACACGGGATAACTACGAGTAGAAAACTTGACCACCCTCTTCACCAGCTATCTCTCGGGTCAAACGGAAGCGCCTCCGACGAGCTAGTCCGGGGTGGGAATGGCCGTTCCCAACCCCCGGTGAGCGGTAGAATAAGCATATCGGGGGGGGGGGGGCTACTAACGTTGTCCCGGAGAAGCGAATTTGTAATTCTCCTCCAGTACGGTACTCGTACTCGAGTAGTTAGTCACAGGATCTCGGAAACAGAATGTTTGCTAGACCTCCAAGGGATTCGTCGGTCCACCCGAGTAGTCTACGATACTAATCGTGCCGATAATTTACCTGTTTTCCTTCCGTGAGCAGCTGGTCGGAGCTTAGTCACACTAGTCAGTCCCCTTACAGTACTTCCGGTATTGGGTTATTAATATTAGCTAGCTAGCTAGCTAGCGAAACCAGCACGAGGGATCTTCTCGGCAGGATGACTTCATCGTAGTCTACCTCTCCCACCGGAGCCCCACATACCGGTAGTCTAGTCTAGTCTAGTCTACATGACGAGCGCACTAGATACGAAATGCACCGTACGATAGTAACACCACAGCCCTATTCTCCTGCCGGTGGAAAAGGTGATCCCCGAGTACAGTGCTCGAATAGTCTAATACGGCACCTTTCGGTAAATTTAAATCACAGCATTGTGGTTACTATATGTACTCGGGTGCGGTTCCGGAGAACGGTTTATTCTCGCAGGAAATTTGACGCTGCGTGATGGTTGCCATTGTGTTGCATGCTAGGAAATATTGGGGGATGGTAAGACAATGGACTAAAGGACGAGACTGCAGTAGCATTCTTGTACAGTACTCGTACGAGGAGGAGGATCTGTGCATGTCGCCGAGGACGAGCCACGATATTCTTATTTATATCCCCGACGCCTTGGGCTGATTGAGCGTTTGGAAGCTTAATTTGGAGTTCGCTTTCCTGCTCTGCGGATCGTGCGTAGCACTGCGTATCCACTCGTGGAGGTCTCCTTTGGTATCGTACATTGACCTGGCTAGCGGGGTCTGGTAAGTTCACGGCAAATTATGATACGAGTACTGTACCATAGTGCTCGAGTATCGCATTGCATCATACCAGGTCGTAGGTTATGCGAACTTACCTCCCCAATCCCACGGACGTAAAGGTCTGCAGTCTACAGCAATTTTCTCGAGTGATAAAGGATGAGAACGGACCAGAGGGGTAGTATCCTTCTCACATCACAGGATACAATAATTAGAAACCAATCCAGAGCGGTCCCTCCATACACCCTCGGTACCATTTCGCGCCTCCTGGGCATCATCACGTCTTACACTTTTACCAGCCTTACAGTAAAGTATCATATGTGGGGGAACTTTCTTCACTTTTTTCACTTTTCTCATTTCATTTTTTTTTTCACTTCTCGCTTGCAGCGATATACCATTTTATTTTCTGCAAAAACCCTCTTTCCCCCCCCCCCCCCACCACCACCACCTTTCTCAACTTTTTCATTGATTACTACAAATCTCTGTGGGGCAAGAGCGTCTAACCAAAAAAAAAAAACAAAAAAAACAAGACAATCAGAGATCGGATAAATTGGGTATGATAAGTCAATTGCCTTAAAAGCCCTACCGACCCCTTTTTCATCCGTCCATTTCCAGTCCGCAGCTAGTACAGTACCGTAGACTATTGGGAGTAAATTACAGTAAGGTAAATTTAATCGAATTCGCCGACGAGATTGTGCGCGCACCGAGACAATTCCCCCCCCTTCCAAAAAAAATAAAAGCTTTCAAAAACGTGATGGGGATGGTAGAATTTGGCTGGGTGTTGTCTCTGTTTTTTTTTCCCCAAGTCCCCACCGACAGAACACATGGGGGAAGCGAGGCTCTGAGACATTGCCACTTTGTACTCGACTACTCGAGTACTGCACCGGTGGTATTACATTACACTCATGCCTCGGTCGCTGAACTCGTGCTTACTTACTTACAGTATAGATACTCGTACGGTGCATCGCAGCCCAACGCTCCTTACCGAGCCCACCTCGACCACTCAGAATAAGCTGTAGACGAGGAGATGGTGGTGGGAGGTGTGTGTGAGCCAATGTTCTCCAGGTGGGCGGTGGTGGTGGATCTGTCTGGTGGATTCATCTCAGCTATGATAAGGTGATTCAGGAACCCCACGGGTCAATCAATAGCCTTTCTGGAAAAACAGTACTGGTACTCGTACAGGGAGCACAAAATCGCCCTTTTCCCCCTTTTTCCTCTCCGTGGTCCCTATCTCTACCTCGTAGGACAGGACAGGACGGATAGGACAGGGGCTGGAGGAGTTTCGAGTGAGCGTTGATGATCGCACTATTATATACCAACCCAAACGTCCAGAAACCTTCTCCCTTTTTCAGCTGGCACGGATTGCGCCATGGTACTCGTATCATGCCTCCATGGCATTGCAGATAATAAAATTTAAATTATCTCGATGGAGGAGTGAAGAGTGAGGAGAAAGTTTCCTATTCCGACATGGGGGAACCGATTTGATGTGAGTGTGTGTGCTGCTCCGCTTTCAGCTGGCTGCTGGGCAACGGGGCTTTCCCTAAAATAAAGCACCCGAGTTGAAAGTTGGATACGGTAGCCGTATATGGTATCGATCGTCGGGCCAATAGAGAGCCTATGCAGGGCAACACAATTGAATTTTGTAATCACTCGGGATGGAACAACAAGAAAAGGAGAAAAACGGGTAAATTTGGCACGTTTTGTTTCTGTTCGAGAGTGCACGACCTGGCAAGCCATCGATTAGCTATATATATCATGGGAATTTAGCAATTGGAATTATTGTTTCCATTAATCTATGGAGCATCGTGGTTTGAAGCCCTCATGAAATGGTTGACACTCTTGATCATATTAGCTAGAGGAAGGGCGTCCCGAGTCACAAGTGCTTATTTGGCTTCATTTGATATGTGCGGTACCACTCACCTTTAATGATACTGTACTGTACCATACTCGAATAGGGCCGCATACGCTCGGCTTGGCACTTGGAGATGTCCATATCTCGGCTTGGCGATCGCTACGCTTTTGTGAGTGCCCAGCTTCAACTGGACGGCGCGAGTACTCGTACGGGTACTGTTACTCGTACACTACTCAGGCTCTGGGTGGTGTAAATTTAGAGTGCAACTTATGCTCTTTGGCTTCGCATTGGACATTAGTGTATGCAGTGTCACCGTTCTTATGCAGCCCAATCTGTGGTCTGCAGACTTCTTTATACTAACTTCTCCCTTTGGTGTTCCCCCCCCCTCCAACCCCTTTGTCTTTCTCTTGACCTTTTTTGCCTCAGGACCTGCAAGTACCGTAAACTAGCGCGTTCGCGGAAGGCTACACCAAGGCTACCGGTCCAGAAGTCTCCGGCCAGAGGTTGATACGATAGGTGGTGTAGATCATGAGAAATTGCGATTCGGGATCCGCGCCGATAGGCCGCAATGCCGGTATCATACTGTACTCCTACTCGAGTACGAGTGCAGAACCCCACTCGTTTGATGCGGTGCCTCCTTCCGAAAATCGATATGTCCCTCAAAAAAAAGGTATCATAATTATAAAAATAATAAAAAATAAAATAATCGAATAGATAAAAGAAAAGAAAAGAAAAGATAAAAAAAAAAAAAAAAAAAAGAGATCTCCCCGAAGCGGGTCCGAGGACGGCACACTCTACCACTTTCGGGCAGACCAAGATAACCAAGTTGGCATCTGGCGCAGATTTCCATCGCATGACTCGTCCGGTCCGGTTCTAAAGATCTTCAGCGGGGCTGGGGTACCGGAGTGGGAAGGAGATCGGGAACCCTGCTTTAGTAATCGTAATCTAAGGATCTGGATGATCTGATCCCCTGCCAAATACCGTGCAACGGCCGGCGGGTAGAGCACTTTTGGTGACAAGTTGTATTAATGGTCGCGGACGCCAACACAGTTGAGTAGACGAGTAGACTATCGGTAGTCCTATGTCTAACACTTCTGTAACTTTGTTGAATGCTTGATGTCATTACGGGTTGTGTTTGGGTCGGCGACTCCAACATCATTCATTACCTCTATTATCGTTATCATCATAGTACCGGTACCGCGCTCATTTGTAGACTGTTCCTTAACCCTATTGGGTTACCGGTAGTTGGCTGTGTACGAGTACGAGTAGAGACCTTTCTTATGATACCGGCATCTTAGCATTGGACTGGGAGAGCAAAGGAGGGAAAAAGGAAAGAAAAAGGTCAAAAAGTAAAATGGGTGGCTGAGGTGAAACAGTGGAGGAGAAGCGGCGCCACAGAGAGGAAGGGAAGAAAGATACCTTATAAAGTGCAGTTTAGACGTGCATCACACGATTGGGTGAAACATTCGATCGTCATTTGGCCCTCGAGGAGTGGAAACTTGGCTACCTGCTCTCCTTCAAAATGCACGGTCAAGGTGTCGACTAGCGAGCTGTTACCGGTAGGTGTGTATTCGCATGTTGAGAGGGGGGGGGGGAAAGGTGAGGTAGAGGTCAAGAAAACCCGGTTTTGATATGACTTGGTTAGCTTTCCGCTGTCTGAGTATGATACGATACCTAAAAAAGGTACTTGTATCAAGGTCTCCAGGGAGATATGACGGACAGACAGAGACACCCTCTAACTAGCTTCGTGGAAACCGGGTCGCACCGCGCTAGGAAAGTAAGACATCGCCTCTTCTTCCGCCATAAACCGCACTGCGGCATTTGTAGGATATCAGACAAAGTGATACTCCTTTTACTATCATACGGTACCGACACTTGAATCAACTTGCCAATACACTTGTAATACGATAACCGTCTCAATCAACTTCCGGGTCCCAGCCTCCGACGAATCATCTTCTTCCCCCCTCCCCCATTCACCCCTCTCCATCATTTCTAAATCGGAGGATCAAAAATGCGCCACAAAGGGTTCCCGGTGAGGATCACTTCGCTTCACGCCCAAATCCACCCCAGGACGGAAACGGTAGGAATCCGAGCGTTCGTGAGGGACTCGGCGTGAGGAAGAGGGGGCGGGGTTTGAGACAAGGGCAAGGACAGTACGGCTCTCCGACGCTATTTTTCACGCAAAAGGCTCGTCGGCGAACGGAAACACCTTCCGTGCTAGCTCTTTTTTTCCCTTCCTTCCTTCCTTCCTTCCTTCCTTCCCACCCTTTCCACCACCGGTATCCTGGGCATGGATACCGGTGTGATATGGTGGAGCACAACGTAATATGTAGGTGGGATGGGAGGGAGGGATACGATGCTTAGCTGGGTGTGCCTCGAGGAGGTTTCTGGGGTTGTGGATATCATCGGGTTATCGCTACTGTTCGCTAGACTGATTGAACGATGCAGCCGGGAAAACTGACATTGCACTGATCACTTGGATTATTATCCCAACGATGCCGGTAGGTATTTGCTCTCACATTTTCCGCTTTTCCCCCCCCCCTCGCTTGAGGACTACGGTTACTCGTCCTGTATGATGCGTCGAATTAGGGGACACGTTCACCAACTGAGTTTTGGATATCATAATAGCAACTGTGTCCACAAGTGCCGGTGTTGCAGTACAATAGAGCATAGCCTGGTGCGGTATGCATCATAGAAGGCAAAAACCACGCCGCATCCCTCCGTAGAAGCACCATCCGATAAAATGATTGGTGAGTCAGTCGAGTGATCTTACATGACACTCTCCGCCATGCGTTCTTTGTGCCCAAGCCGTAGGGTGTCGGCTTCCGCAACAACAACAACAAGAGAAAAAGAAAAAAAGAAAATACGGTGCAGGTGGGTATGATACGGTGCGCTTCGTGGGGAGCTTGGTGTGATATATGGAGGGAGGGAAGGAGGGGGGGGGGGGCACAGACCCCGCTTTATTTTCCACCTTCTCCTTCAACTTCACCTTGCTTTATGATACACCTCCTCCTCTTGCCTACCTGCTCGCTCGATTTCCCCTCCTCCTCAAATTCCCAGTCTAGCTCAGCTAGGCGATAGCTCGAATATCATACTTGCGCTAGTTTCCCATCCCGAATGTCAGCGAGAATTGGAAAAGTGAGGTGGGATGGATGAGCGAATGCAATTATCATACCTATTCGGAAAGGACAAAAAGGTTTTGTCGCAGTGCGGCTAGCCTTTTTATTACTTCTTTTATGATATGAATATTACTTTTTTTTTTTTTTTTTTTAAAAAAGAGGAAAAAAAAAAAAAAAAAGATCTCATTATGATACATTGATTTTTTTTCAGTTTTACCTGCTTTTTTGCCCTCGTAGGTTTAACTTAGACCGTCACTTGGAAGGCGTAATTTATAACACCCTCCCATATGCTCTTCCATTTGCACTTTTTTTCAAATCCTGCAGCAGCATATATGCTACCGCTATGCCGATTCAGAAATGCCAGAAGTGGAGCATCGTGAGTGCAATCGGTTTTTGATCATCATTATCATCATTCATTATTCTGAATCCCCCCCTCGCCCATTGTGCGAGCGAGAACGGCAATAATAATGATAATGAAGGCCGCTCTTCAGCCTCAGTAAGCAGCCCATTCCGGTCACGCACTGCCATAACGGTGCTTCAAGAACGGACCCCACATCATCACCACCCTTCCTTCCTTCCTCCCAAATCTTTTTTTTTTTTTTTCAAAAAGCTGAAAAGAAAAGTGAAAAAAAGCGTTCCCAAGATTATCACTATCGTTCTCACAGCCGTAGTCATACATGCCTCGTTGCGGGGACAATGAATTATGGAATGGGAATATAATTTACCGGAAAGAGTGCAGAGGCGTAATACGATAGCTGATTCAAAGACGACGAATTCGAGTCGTTTTTTTTATCATACCGGGAAATTTTTCCGAATGCTGGACCGGTTTTTAACTCATTGCGGGATACGTGCATGCGTCCGTACCCTATGTACCCGGTACGTAGAGTGTACAGAGACGTACGTGTAAGAAGGGCAATACGGAGGCACTCACTTTTTGCTCCTCGTCTGGGGCGATGCGGGTATCGCGACGGGGTCGCTGGAGAATAGTACTCGTACTGGTAAGAGCGGAGAGCAGTAGGGGACGGAGCCAGCTCCTTCAGTAGTCTACGAGTAACATGTCATGCGGAAACGAAGGCACCGAGCGCGGTACCGGCGCAACGTCTGCCATGGAGATCCTCTGGGGGGGGTGAGAAGATGGTAATCAGTTTGGATTATTCGAGAAAGTGAAGTGGTCTGCTCGAGTGTTTAGTTTTTTTCGGAAAGTGAGAAAAGTTAGGACGAAACTGTTTCTTTCTTTCTTTTTTTTTTTTTGCGTTTGCCATTGTAAAGGATGGGATGAAGAACTGCTCGAGTACAGTACTCGAGTAGACTATGCAGGGCCTATCAGCGCACGAAAACTGCCATCTGACCTGCGGGGTTCGGAATCCGGCCAGTTCTAACTGTGCGGCAGAGCGGAAGTCTGGGGGAGGTGGGCTTTCAAAATAACTTATGTGATATCGCATTTTTTTTTTTTGAATAATAATTTCACTTTTGGAGGGGAGGGAGGGGATGGGTGGATGGTGGCTGCTGAGGATACCATAGAATCGTATCGAGAGAGGAAAAGGATCACGGAATGGGACGGACCGTTTTGGGCTAGGTTGATTTACTGCAGGTATCTTTTGACACAATACCGTATCTATCACCTCTAAATTACCTGGGTGGGTGAGTGAGTTCAGTTCGTAGGAATTGTCCAATGACCACATTTTTGAAACATCTTCTTCATCTACGGATTCAAGTATGATGCTCTGCATCATGGTTTCTCGCTAAGATGGTTACCCTACGGTAGCTTTGACACAAGTACCGGTATCTGTATCCACCAGCGTTTTGTGCGTTGCGAGTCATGCTTTGTGGCACATGATTTGCAAAAATGGAGGCTTTTTCGTCTCATTGTAATACATACCACAATTTCCTAGTCACTCAGAGCACGGTACGTACGGTAGCCCTGAGGCACTACAGAGTCGCGCAGGGCTGGAAGGGAGTCTAACGAAAGGGAGAAGATATCGTATGGTGAGAAGAGTCGGAGGATGGGAGGTGTTGAAATGGAAAAAAAAAAAAAAGTGATATCCAATCCCAGTCAGATTGGATAATACCGGTATGTGATCTACTTGTATGACGTCTTTTTTTTATTTTATTTTACCCTCCACCCATCACTTGGTGCAGTCTGCCTTAGCCTATGTGCGATTTTAGCTTGCGTATGAGTTTTTTTTTCTTTTCTCGGAAGGG
Source organism: Tuber indicum (assembly GCA_006112555.1). NCBI lineage: Eukaryota > Fungi > Ascomycota > Pezizomycetes > Pezizales > Tuberaceae > Tuber > Tuber indicum. The sequence goes on from VBSK01000159.1 coordinate 990,409, forward strand.
GAAGGGGATGAAGGACACGGATTATTCCTTTTTTCGATTGTTCAGCCACTCTCTCACAATCATCATCACGATAGTTGCCATGGTACCGGTATGATTCCGGGGTCTTGAAGGTACTATTCGTACTGCACGAGTGGCCCAAGGAACAAGGAGGAGACAAAATTGATTTTGTCAACGACAAGACCGAGCTGACGCACACTGTAGCCTCTTCCTGTTCATCCAGCTATCATCATTTTCGTTCCACTGTAGTGTTTTAGTTCTCACCATGTTCTGTATGACCCTGTTTTGTCTGCTCTCCATCTGGTTGGTTCGGCCTGGCTTGGCCTCGCAATGCCTTCCAACTTGGCCGCATTGCCGGTATTTCCGACTCAGCGCAAGGTGCGCGTGGCTGATAATTCATTCATTATCACAGATTTTATTCAATTCACCTGCTTGCTAACCCATTCGTCCTCGAACTCGACTTTGCTTCGCACCGGCTACGGTATCATTTTATTTTTTATCATTTTTTAAATTTTATCCAAAATTTAAAATTTATTCAAGGACCTGGTGTTCTTGTGTATGATGTTTTTTTTTATTTTCCCGGGTTCGCGGGAAGCTCGACAACATCAGACGGAAGGATGGACCTGGTTGGTCGGCTCTGGACCTGTTTGGGCTGACTTGGGCTGGCTGCGTCGAGTTGGGCAGCGACTTTTTTATCCCGATACGCGTGCATGCATGCAGTGCAGTACGGTAGATCCGGTCCATTCCTTCCATCACCGGTCAACTTGTTCCTTTTCAAGGGTCGCGTGAAAAAGCAAGCAGGCGGAGGGGGAGGGGAAAAATTATTATTCGGAGGCCGTCAATAGGCGAGCGAATGGAGCAATTGCGGGCGGGAAGGAGGACAGATGCGGGAGGCAAAGGGTTGGGTTTGGAAAAAGTGGAGTTCGCTTTGAGCTCGAATGGTTGATGCTTCGAATGCAATACCAGTACGAGCACTCGTACAGTACACGAGTATCTACGGTGATGTGATGAACAAAAAAGAAAACTTGACAAGACCCGATACGACGGTTCTCCCACTTGGGGAAACATCCGAAACTACGCCCCTCCTTTGGCGAACATCCCTGCCTTTGCACTCACTCACTCTTTCACTCACTCTTTCAATCACTCACTCACCACCTCCACCACCACCACCACCACCACCACCTTGGTCTCCTTGCCACCCCCTGTTGCCTATTCCCTGTCTCTCCTACCGGACCCACCTGTGGTACCCATCAGACTACGGCGCCGCTTCTCTAGACCACCACCACAAATCCCATTCATACAAGTACGCACTCACAATTGTCAAATATCATAGAATTCATCGTTGCTACCATACGAGTAACTCTCTTTAGTAAGTGCACTTTTGCTTTACTCCTCATCCTCCACCGTTGTTCCCCTACCGGTACTCCAGTATCCAGAAGACGGAAGGACCCAGAGAAGAAAAAAAATGACATTCACACCGCCTTAATACTGTGCGTATTCTGTTGTACCCTGAAAAAAAAAAAAAAACTGGTGTGGTGTGCGCTTTAGATTTGTTTTTTTGTTTTTTTTTACCTACCCTTCTTTTCCCATCCATACATTTCCCCCCTAGGCTTTTCGATTAGTTTCGCACAGTCAGAGTTCCCTTAGCACCCGTCATTCTAGGGGAAATGACAAAAGAGAGGGCAAGGCACCTCCCTCGTCAGTGGTTTGGATGGATGGAATACATATAAGGAAGAGTTCGGGCCCTCCCCCTCATGAAATCATAAGGCCGGTATTTTGAAGGGTTTATTTCTTGGTCGGTTTTTTTTTTCTAATATACTCTCTTTCAATATTCCTACCCCTACCCCCCCAGTCTACAATAAATCCCTACCCATCTTCCCCTTCCTGCCCACTTTCACTTTTCATTCGCGAGAGAGAGAGAGAGAGAGAGAAGTAAATATTTTGGGGGCTTGGGTTTCTATGTTTGAGACGGAATTTCTATCGCACTTGGAAACAGTAGTAGGGGTTTCGTGCTTGGGGGAGACTATTCGATCTTTTTTCTGATTTTTTTTTGTATCTTTTTCTCTCTTCTTCTCTATCGAGGGTCTTTTCGGGTCTTGTGGGGAATCTGAATATATACTTTGTTTTTTTCCTCGTCAGGATTCTTTCCCCAAAAAGATCATTTGACCCCCCCCCCCTCTCCGGTGCTCCCACTGACCCCCCCTTGCTCACCCACATCCGGAATATATCTTTTACATATACTCTCCCTCCCTCGAGCATAAATATACCCCGCGTCACAAGTCTTGGACGCATCCTCAGCGTGATGGGAGGGCTCTCCATCTCGACAGCACTAGCTTCCCCGAGGAAACCTTCGTTATCACCGCAGCAAGTGATAGAAGAGGAAGAACCGGTACCGGTATTCTTCTTGGACGAGTCCGCGGGAATAGAGACCTCATCGCCTACACCAGCGGAAGAAGACATGGGAAATGGCATGTCCATCTCCACCTTCACATCCTCCCTGCGAGGAGCAATGAACTCGGCCGGCGCGAGCAAGCCCGTCAAGTCAGCAATCAAGAAGGACATCTGCTCAGGAGCGGGCGCAAAACTCAAGAAGTTTGTCCGCTTCCTGGATAGAGTGGAGATTGTTCCCGCAGCGCCATTCTTAATGTTCGAGGAGCCGTCCAGCAAGAAGCAAAAGACCCGCGAGTCCTTCAACGACCCTGCCATAACCGCTGGGCTCGGGCGCGCTGGCTCACCAAACCGTTCGCCGAACAGGTCTCCCAATCGATCCCCGAACAGGTCGCCCAATAACTCGTCCAAGCATCTCCCCGCCACAAACCCCGACAATCACCTCTCCCCTCCGGAGGAGTTATACCTTTACCATCATCCCCCCTCACCACCTCCGTCATGGCGGATCCCACCTTCGTCACTTACCGGCCCGCAACCGCATGTCGTTACGCCGCCGCGTGTGCGATCCCCCTCACGACCCGGCGACGAGATAGACCTCATGGCTAGGGATAACCATAGGGATAGTGGGGTTTATATGGACTCCTCGGAGGATGAGGATGAGATTCGCCCGGTTATCGCGAGGAAGATGTGGCACGGGGAGGTGCGATTTGAGGATCAGTGGGGGCGTAGGTTGATTCCTGTCGAGAGGAAGGATGCTTTCCGCTTCGATCTTTGGCCGGTCGAGGAGGATGTGGATAATGAGGTTGGGGACGGGAGTGGTTGGGTTGGCAGATTTCGAGGAATGAGTCGGGAGTAGAGTGGAGTAGAGCTGGTTTTGGTACACTGCGATTAGTGGGGGGGGGGGTGCGTTATTGATGTTTGTGCTTCATCGTTGAAGTTAGTGTCCGAGGCCGAGTTAGTATATGGGTCTCTTAGTTGTACTGTGTTCCGTGCGATTTCCCTCTTCTTCTGCTGTTTAATATTTTACCTTTGGGTTGGGATTTTGGTTTTTTGTCTTCACCTTTCTCCCCACTCTTATATCTCAGCATTATATGGTGTTTTTAGTCTTTTTTTCTTCTTCTTATTTCCTTCTTTCTTTCTTCCTAATCTCGTCTTCATCGCATCTGGGTTATTTCCCCTCCTTTCTTACAGGAGGCTTGATTGATTTTATCAGCGGTACTTATTTCTCATGCGGTTAGTTTTGAAGTGCACACATAAACGGGTGGCGTCTTCCCTTTTTCTATGATATTTTCCATTTCTACTCATTACCCATACCAGAACCGTTTTTTTTCATTTCATTCTCCTACGATACGATACTCGAGTCTAGTTAGCGAAGGGGCAAATTGAAAGTGGCGGATAAAAAAACAAAAACCCCTTTCTCCATCGTGATATGAACAGCCACAAGTGGCTCTGACCGACCATCCTCGGCAGCCTTCATGCAGGTCATGTGAGCTCACTCGACCAAAACCACGTTCCCCAGCCCATATATCATGCCGGCAGTGAACAGCAGCAGTCAGCCTCCTCAGCCACGCCGCCAGCCAGACATGCGTGGTCAGGGGGTGCAGTATTGTACTGTACCCACACAAGTAACCTGTAGAGTACGGTACGGCAGAGCGGATCAACCAGGCCCCTTACAGTACCATACACCCACTTCCTGTCAATATCACTCGGTACGATAGCTACCATACTGATCATGCGTTCAAAAAAAAAAAAAAAAGGTACCGCGGAAGCATTACCGGTCCGGTGGGAAGAGTGTACGAACGCGTGGGTCTCACCGTCGAGAATTATCTCATCATATTATCACAAAATTAGTTTAGTATGGTATAATAGATGGGGGAGTGCTGAGGGATCGCGACATCCGCGTAGTTCCGTCCACGCGTACTAGTACCCCTCGTTCGCCGTGTGTGTGCTCTGAGTTGTTGAGCTGGATCTGGATCGGAGGCTATACAAGTGATGAAGATATATCCCTCACGTGGCCGGGCACACTGCGACGAGAAGATCTTTTTTTTTTTTTTTTTTTTTTTTTTTTTTTTTCTTATAGGGCTTCGCGTGATGGGTGTATTATATCGTACCCATCTGTCGCACCTTAGACAGGCCCTCCGTGGCGTACGATACTAGTACGAGTACTAGTACAGTACCTGCAGTTGCGTGTCTTGGGTATGATAAGACGGGGGGATCCGGGAGGGATTCGAGTTCCCGCGTGGATGGCAAGGCCTTGTGAACGGGTAGAGTACTGTACTAGTACTCGAGTATGATACAATTTCGCATGTGTCACTCACTGGCGGTCACTCGTATTATAAAGATGCGCGCGCGGGGAAGCGGGTCGGTGCCTGGATACGCTCGAGGGAATTTTGTGAATGGTCCCCCCCCCCGTTCGATATGACAGGATGATACCGTACTGTGAGCCAAAGTCCCTCAGCCATGTCCGGGCGGCCTGAAAATCTCAAAACTAAAGTTATTGGATAGGTAGAGTACAGTAATTGGTGCCGTACCGTGTGAAACTGGGGACCTAAAACCGCCCTTGCTTGGGCTCTCCCTCTTATCCAGACGCCCAAGGCGTTGTTGCAGTGGTGGTGGTGGCGGGAACTATCGTACTTGTGCACCCCCCTTTATCACGGATCTAGCCGCACACGTGGTCAGAGGCTTATTTGTACCCAATCAATCTGTGGAGACGCCACTGCGGTGCACCCATTAATTATTATCCGAACACACCGTGGTATAAGTATACTGTACGGTATGGCTGGGCTGACTTTATGGCTTGAACTCGATGGAGACAGTTTATTTTATTTACCTACGGCTGGATTGTTCGTGATCCACCGAGAGAGAAAGAAAAAAAGGGGGCGCCAACCAATATTTTTTCCATTTTTATTTTTTTACAAACCCTTGGATACAAATCTGTTGGCGAAATACATATCATACGGTACACGTAACCGCACGCTGCGAAAGCCTCCTTCCTTCCTTCCTTCCTGACTCAAGGCGCTTGTCTCGCTTATTCACCAGCCAATGAAGATCCGATACCGATAATCGGAGTGATCACCCCTTCCCGCTGCGACGAGGGTGAGCATGATGCTCTGTCAGACTCGCCCCTTTCTCCCTAGGCAACGATGGGCACGGCCGGGTAAGGGAAGTGGTGTTGAGTCAGAATATCGGCCGTGGGCTTCGCCACATGTGTGATAGTTGGGTGACCAGGGTGGGAGTGGTTCATTGCGAATCACTCGGGAGGAGGTTCAGGGGGTGTGGAGAAAGGGAATTGGGTGTATAATACCGGAACGAAAAAGATCGGTATGATATGTAACAAGTCAACCCCAACGAAAAAGAAAAGAGTTTATGGTTTTGGGTCGTTCCCCCGATGTTGCCCTTGCATATCTTGTGTGTGTGTGTTTCGGGGAGCTGTGGGAAAAAAAGAAACACATCTCCAGTGGGCATGCATGGTGGTGATCCCAGTGATCCCAGGGCACACGTGAAGTCAGGTCGGTGTGGTCAAGAGACCGGAAGGTGTGAAAGATGAGAATGGTAGAAGTGATCGATTGCACCGGCATTCCTAGTCTGTAAAATTTGGTGGATAGGCAGCTTGAGAAATTCATCACCCGCTACATGCTGCCTCCCCCAGCCCGAAACATCTGGCCATCTTGAGAGGATATTTTGATGATAGCAATATCATGATGATTTTGCCCCAGGAGAGGGGGTGTTCTATCATACTCCTATTGGTGCCAGGGACTTGGGAGAAGTACGTACGGTGTGCCATCATTCCGCTATTTAACATCCAACGGAGGAGCCACCAGTGCGCAGTAGAGTAGATACCAGCAGACCCGGTTGCCCCCAACATTTGTGCTCTGCCTTTTCGGTTTTTGCGGTCAACCGTGGCTGGCCTAGGCTGACCTGTGCGGTCTTTGGGTTTTTTCACACCTAGCTGTTTGGTATCACACATGACAGCTCAGCCCAGACGGGCCTCAGTCATGATAACTGCGATATCCGCGCCCACTTGAAGCACCGAGTGATCCTCTCCAAGACGCTTTCATGTGCCGCCAAGGGAAGGAGAAGCCAACTGCTCCAAGGATGACCGACGAGCGCGCCGGCGAACTCTCGCTAGGAAAACTTGTCCTAACGTCACCAAATCATGCGGGTAAGTGCTGGTGATTGAGCTATTGTCGCCGATCAGTGGTCCTCTTTTTATTTGGGGGGGGGGGGGAAGAAAAAGAAAAATTTATGGTCCCAGGTATTCAAAACCTGCACCAGGCCGCAGCCCTTCAGTAGATTATATCTCACTGTTAAGACCTTGAATCACTTTGAGAAAGGAAAGAAAAACCTCTACATTGTTCTCCTTAGTATCCCGAATAATCTAGGGGTCCTTCTGAATCGATATTTTAACTTGGTAGAGGGTATAGTCATTCAAGAAATTCTACTTCCTCACGCAGGTATTGAATGGTAGGAACTATAATTATCAGAATTGCTATCGAATAGGCTCAGTGCCTCTCAGTGAGTACTATACCATACTTAATACATGTGCTATATCATACGGGTACATCACAATACAACACAAGAATGTTGTGCACCGAACACACATGTGCGTAGAGATCCCGAATTTGAGAAGGATTGCACTCCTGGTGTTTTTTTTTTAGCAACAGAGGTGGATTACAGAGCAGTGGGTTACACTCCCCCACGAAGCCGTACTTTCCATCTCCGTTCCACAGACTCAGGGCTGCTATACTGTACGAGCACTGGCACTCTACGGTACAGTAACCGAGATCGCCTTATCTGCTCGAAATCTTCCTTTGTGATACCATGGGTATCAGGTAGCAATGGGTCTGCCGAGAACGCATCCGATTACCCCCCCCCTCCCCCTCCTCACCTCTGATGTCTATTGTATCCTGGTTATCAAAATTCTGCGGGGTTCAAATGTTCTAGAACGAATTTTTGATAAATTAAATATCCTTTGTCAAGCACCAGCTCGGATGAGCTTCCGGTTACACAAAGGTTGATGGTAGGCAGGAGATGCATGTTTTAGGGCTTTGTGGTGAGAGCCAGGAAGCATATTCGATGCTATCGTAGGAATTCCCGAAAAATTTCTCCCTCACAAGTTTAGCGCTCTGGCTAGGCACCCGTCACCGTGTGAATCCGAGTTTTGAGTTAAACGGAAAGGGGTTGGAGTTTTCAGCTTTGCGCGACAAGGCGCAGAGGAAAAACCCGGTACCTCACTCGGGTGCCCAAGGGACAAGGTCTGCGGGAAACATATATGGGGGAGGATTTATGATATATCGTCACAAGGGCCCAACAGAGCGCACAGACTAGCAACTCCCCGTATTTTTTTTGCCTCAAAATTGTGAGGCGAGCGACTAAAGTCCAAAGCTCAACCCGAGTGTGGTCCCACGATGGCCCATACAAGCCCTAGCCTGGCGAGCCAGTCTAGAGCCTCAAAGTTATGCAAGAGCTATCATACGGTAGCTTGCCCGAGCCACTGTCAAGTGGTCGTGTGGTATCATGCGGGCTTTCGGCCTTGGAAAACTCCCATTTAACCGAGTTGACCCTGCGTTCGGCTCGACCGGTCAGGTCGATCCTCCTCTGGGGGAATGGAAGGATCGAATTCGTTAATATTTGGCCACATCCCTCTCTTCTAAGCATGCTTGGGTTAACACCAATTTGAGGATAAGAGGTTTTGAGATCTGACAGCAATACCGTCACTACTACCCTGCAGATGTAGAACTCCTAGTGCCCTCCCATAAGACACCCTCCCCGATAATCCCAGCTAGCCATGTCCGGATAAAGGTTGAATTTAAACGTAGCACGATCCCACAAATCGATAAGTCCTCAGAATTAATCTCCCCAAGATTGCCGATGTTGAATCACCAGGTTTCTCTTTTTACCAGAATGTAGTGGTGGGGAGGCGATGAGTGGGGGGGGGGGTGTTATGGGTTTTCCCGGGACGGCAGCGCCGCCGGAACGCCGAACAACTCCTAGTACCGGAATAGGAAACCTACTATAAGAGGGGATGATAATTCTCCCTTTCCCCGATCCCGATGTGGTATCCAGTCCATTACCGTATTTTCTTTTCCCCCATTGTGCCCCAGCCTTTTTATTCTTGAACATGATCAACTTGCGCTGAAGCGTCTGTGGTGGCTAATTTCTTGTGGCCCAATTCCTTGAGTATCCTCCAATTCTTGTTGAATCTTATCCAACTTGGTGTAGCTGGAAATAGTAGTTTTTCTTGAAGCCTTTATGTCCTCTTTTCAACAACTATTGTGGGTGGTATGGTAAGAGTGCTTTCTTACCCATGGCACCCGGAATGCTCTCCCGGGGATTCGGCTCTTGATACCACACTCAGGTTTATGTCTGCGGAGCCCGAGTATTGTTCCCTTTGGAGATAAACTTGGATAGCATTGTCTGAGGGCGCAGGGAGGACCAAACACAAGTTCGGGCATCGGAGAAGCTGCTCTACTAACCTCCGGCCGGCAGGGACACGGTCCGAGCACTATCAATCAAGTGTACCTATAGGACTGAGTATATCAAAACGAGGAGGGGCGGGACAAAATAAACTCACAGTGATCCCAAGCGCCCCAGGCATGGTGTCTCAAGCTGTCGGGTAATAGAGCCCGTCCCCCGGAAATGCTTCCGTCTAAGAGGGTGACGGATACCTGCGGTCACCTGTGGGAGTTCGGGGCAGTCCACATCTTGAGACATCTGCAGGGCCCGCCCGTCCATGCCGGGCAGTTGTCTGGATGGGAACCAAGATGCTCGTCCGTCTCCACACCCGAAGGCGGACAGACTGGATCCTCGGGTTCATTGAATTAATTTGACCATTCCACAGGTGCTACCCACCCCCAGACACAATCGGCACACAATGGTACCAGAGCGGTGGAAGGCAAGGCCAAGAATGTCCCAGCACCATTCCAGTTTGTTCCACAGGACTCCCCACCTATAGTTTACCTATTAACAGGGGATTTTCGGCGGTGCATACTCGAATATATCGCCGGCGTCAAAGACACCTAGGGTGAGCCTACACTCATTCTGAGGGAATCGTCTGTGCCAGTGATATACGTTGCTCCGAATCGCCGATTGGGTGCACTCGGTTTCTCTGCATATCCGTCCCTCACACTTTCCGAAAGCATCATTCTTAATGTTGGGATTTATAATTAGGTGTTTGCGGTCGAAAGGGTATAAAATCTATTCCGTTGGTTAGCAGTGGTAATAAACAAGTGACGGTGGTGGGATTTTGGCTAGAGGGGGAGCATAACGCACCTTAGCAGTATGATACTCGCGGTGGCAGTGGAAATATCAACCCCAAGCGCGCGATTTCAACACCCCAAATATTCTGCCGGGCGATGGCTCACACTAGTCCCGATACAATCTGTGGGGGATTGATCCCCTCGCCGGATGTATAAACCGTATGCTTTCTCCCGGAAGAGATAACTGTTCTGGCATGATCAGAGGCAGGAATATAGAATGCCTTCAAGCAGCTCCCAGCTTCGCCCTCCGACAGCCCAATTCCGCCGCCCTCACTATAGCCTTTTCCACAGAGACGTCGAAATGCTCGTCCCCGACGACCCAGAGGAAAGCCCCCCTGTTCACCGCGAACCAGAAACAGACTTAGAAGACGCATGGATAGCCCCCAATGTAGTCTCGGGGATGGTATTATTCTACCCCACTAGCTCCTACAGCTCTACCTTCCGAAGACTTGCGGCCGTGACGAACAACTTCATCCTCAACTACAACGGCTCCGCCATGCTGCCGTTTTCGAGTCGTCGAAAAGGCGGTATAGACTCTTGGCCAGCACCCCACCTGGGGACTCACGCCTTCGGTGCTGAGCTTTTCGGCTCGGCGGTTGTGACCTATCATGAACTTTGTGGTCCCATGAAGATCCGGATGGACGAGATAGTGGAGTAGCTTGCCAGATTGTAAGGCTGGGAAGGGGGCTCGAGGTCTCAGGAACTGAAACCAAGTGGGTCGGCCTTAGCAATGATAGGGCGAGGTGTGTGCTTGGAACTCACAGGGGTTTGTTCTCCGTGACTTGGTGCTATGATATGCTATGATGTGGTATGCACGGTTCTGCACAGTAGATATCGGTATATTCAAGGTATGTACCAGTATACGCATAAGTGAATGGATGATTGCGATGCTGTCAGAACCCTGGTGCATTGGGATTTACCTCTAAGTGGCATTGTGAATTTGTTTGTATCATACCTTCGATGGTAGCTTTCAGTAGCTTTTGCCTTTGGCCAAACAGGACTTCATCATTTGCGATCCCCCACACACCTACAGCGCCAGACATGGCAAGGTAACATCTATCGCCTTCGAGAAAAAACGGTAGATTTGGGTTAGGCTTCGGGAATCCAAGTCACTTGAATCCGAAGAGGCGCCACATTGGATTATATTCATCTTTAGGTTTTTTCAAGAGAGGCTGGGGTTCGAAGGTCAGTTTAGGACACTTCTTCACCCTCCCACAAAAACTCCGCGGGGTTTCCACAAAAACAAACCCCTTCGAACAACCTTACCTGGGTTGGTATCATAGGTATGACAATTATCGTGTTCGGATAGAGGATGGGCTGGGTAGCGATATCTTCTATAACTCTCTCCACCGATGCGGTTCGGGGGGTGTAATCTGCTTCGCCCCAAATCTCACTCTCATCGCACAAGAATCAGCTAAGGTCACAAACACTCACTCGAACTGCACCACTGACGTTCGCTAACTCATGTCATCAGGCATGATATTCCCATTGATGAAGCGAAATAACTGGCAGATCCCGTGCCAGCACAGCACCCGACCGACAGACCAACCACCCATTAAACAACCCCCTCCAAGTAAACATAAGTGCGTGCGCGGTAAGAAATTCTTCAGGCAGTTTATGATATTCCAAACCCGCGCCCCGGCCCGATATCCATCTAATCCAACAATACAATGCGGGGTAAGGGCACTCCCCGCTCCCTCCCCCCTCATGGGAGAAAGATAGAAAAGAAAAAAAAGAAAAAGACTCCTGACCGCGCAAATAAGCAGACCGAACAAGAACAAAATAAACCGAAACCAAAACCAAAAGAACGGAAATTCCCAAGTTAGTAGTTACCCCCTCTCGACAACCCTAACCTCCACTTCGGTGGTCTTGATAATTCCCCCATCCGGGACCTCGATAAACAAAATCTCACTCTCCCCGTCGCCCCCAACAGCCATCATCCCACCGCCCTCATCCCTATCCTTATCATCCAATCCACCCCCTCCACCCACCCCGCCGCCACCCTCAATATGATTCGTAGTGTGCTCGCGAGTATCCATGCTGCCGAGCGCGTATGGCATGTGGTGTTTGACCCGGTAGTGCGTGTGTCGGCCCAGTTTCGTCTTCATCCGCATACTGCCCGGGGTGGAGTGTGAGTAGTAAGATGACCCGAGGAGGTTTGGGAAGTGGCGTCCCATAAGCGTTCTGAAGCTCGGTATGCAGGCGGCCAAGATTATAGCGTGAAGTTCGATTATGGACCAGGTGAATGAGTTTGCTATTGTCCCTGGTGGAGGGTTAGTTTGGGTAGAGGATATAGAGGGGAGGGAGGATACATGTTGGATCGTGAGACTTGAGGAGCCCGCGGAGACAGAGGAGGCGGATTATGCTCGCTGTGCAAGCCCTGCATTATAGTTAGACTCTGGTGCGTCGGTTGCGGAAGAGTGACTCACAATGCTCCGAGTGAGAAGACTACACACAATCCGAGTTTCTGACGTTTCGGAAGTTGGACCCCCCAAAGCATTGGCATTGGGAGGGCGCATATCAATACATTGGTCAAAACATTCACTCCCGCATTCACAAAGTGGAAAATTCCTGTCCGGATGCAGCGGCCCTTGATCGTCTTGTCCCACAGGTACGGCACTGGGGTGCATTGAAACGTAGTCACCGTAAGGCCCGAGATCGCATGGCCAACTACTAGTACCAGCGAGATGTAGCCCAGAATTCGGTAGGCTCTGCTGGGTGAAAGGCGCAGATAAAGTGCCAGTAGTGAAGCCTTGACAAAGGCTGTTGATGCGGTGTGAACTAATCCGCCGATCCAGGTCATCTGACAAACTTGTTAGAGTCGAATTGGCGATAAGTCTATTCTAAGAGAGGGAATTTGACCCACCTTGGTGTACATTACCAACTCCTCTGAGGATATTGTTCCGACATGTCTTCCCATGCCATATTTCATTGCTAGACTATTTGTAAGAATTGTTTCGTAGACTCTATTTGAACACTACGTACCAAAAAGGCCGGTCACAAATAACCCGATACTGCACAACTTTTGGCGAGCAAAAGGATTAGTTGACTATCCTGTTCCATTTCCCACACGACCGAGGAATATTGAAGGGGGGAGTTACTGTGGCAAGGAAAATCAACACTACAGAAAATTAGCCCAAGTTCCACCCCAACCGAGATATATTCAAACAGATAAACTAGAGTCCTACCATCATCCGTACCCAAACCCTTCACACTAAACCTCGCGTACGACCGCAAACCCACGAACAGTATAGTACATCCCAAGCACGCCGCATTCACCCCGAGCACCACCTGCCTCCGGTCTTCCGGAGAATCCATCGAGTTTGGTTCATCGACCATGGCTACCAGAATCTCCCAGCAACGACGGAGGGAGAAAAAGGGGAAAGTGAAAGAGAAAAAATCCACCCTACGCGGCAGCCACCCAAAGATATATGATTTCAACGCTCTCCGGAATTCCACGCCCAGCTTACGCCTATCCGAGAGAGCTAAATCCCCTGTACCGTAGTGGAGTACTGTTGTACCACTCCATGATACCTGGAAAATCTTATTTTTGACCAAGACACCATGCCGTCCCTGAAAAGAAACAAATACGGTACGTATGGTACTGCGAAGAAGATAAGGAGAACCAAGCGGTGCCTCGCTGGGATAGTATCTCCCGATTGCGGTTTGGATCCCCCTTGCTCAAACTACTCGTAGGTGTGAGGTTGCACAAAACTCAATACCACTTTTTTCTCCCAGAGGACGGTATGATAGGGTACGAGTACTCCAGCACTGCACTGTACTCGAGTGCAGTAAGCTTGGTAGACTACTGTACCGCATCATACCGTATCATATTCCAAGAACCCCACCCAACTCACACTCCGACCCAATAAGCAAGCGGGTATGCGCCATCCATCGCTCGCCATCGAGGCACAAGATACGAGTAATGCCTGAACCCTGAAAAAACGTTCTGTAGATCTTACTTATACTAGCACTGTGTCATACCCCGCGAGCGCAGAACAGTATCACGCTCATACGGGTACTTTATTCAAGAAATCCCTCGAACGCAGAGTCTGGGGGCGCGGAAGACACTAGTACTTGTCACATACCGGTAGTAAAAACGATACGGGATCAGATCCACCAGTAACTTAATTCTCCACCCTGTTCTTCCGTCTGTTGCAGAAAGTACAGCACAGTTCTGTCTGACCCTTCTACCCCTGAGGCGAATACTCGAGTACCGGTACCATATTGCACTGAAGATTTTGACACCCATCCATCCACGAGGCATTTCCCATGTGCAACCCCGCATCGCGATTCCACCAACGGTATCTGCTTACCGCATTATCATGTCCGGTTGCGCCGCTCAGACCGTTTCTAGAAGCTTTTAGCTGACAACGACGGAGAAGCTTATCACTTTCGTCAACAGTGAGCCCTGATTGGATATCTCGCAAGCTTGGCTCTGCAAGAGCAACGTGGAATTCCCCGCCAACGAAACATCTCGCGTTAGGTGTGGGAGAAAAGCATTCTGCAGTTTAGTTCAGTACCGGTAGTCTACTCGAGTACCGGTATTGTATAAGGGTGCGGGTACTCGGCACCCTATAATACCGGTGTCGGGTTCACAAGGGAAGTTTACTCGAGTACCGAAGATAGGATAAATATCATACTTTTCACGGGCGCGGTGCTAGAGGGTGCGGGGAATCACCCAGATTCGCCCAAGCCCCATACCCAGTACCGTACTAGTACATTTGTAGGAGCGACAGCACCCTCAGGTAAGATCGCTCTATCGAGAGCCTTGAGAAGAGCATTCCGCCTACAGCAGCATACCTAGTTGAGGACGGCACCCCAATGGCTGCTTCGACGGAAGGCGTCGGGGGTATCGAGAGATGAGCCAGCCAACCTGATCTTGGCGCCCTATCGTATTTCGTGATTCGGAAATGTAGGGCACAGATTGCTTTTTAAAGAAGCCAACAACGTGGGAATTCGCCGATGCCGAAAATTTCCCCCAGTCCCCGCCCAATGGATCTTGCCAGAAGAGTGAAGGTGGCTGAGGGTGTGTATCATCTATGGTGAATTGTGTCCCAATTTCTTGCACAGACCCTCACTCGACTCCAACCACTACTCCTTATGCTTTTTTTCCCCTGCCCTCATCCGGAATCCACCACATGGTATTTCATCATTTGTCTGCAGTGTGGAACTAACTGCATATCAAATTGTTCTGGAATTCTATCAAATTAGGTGCCGTGCAGCTTCTTCATCGGAGGTTCCCGGCGCGTTCTCCCCTCTTCTCCTCCGGGACCGTCTCTCTTTCAGGTGGATACCTGTATGAGAGCGGATTGTTCGCGGGAGTTCTGTGATATAGGTGGTAAGGAATGCAAAGGCCTATATAATACTCGAGTGCCGTATAAGCACGGTTCGAATTCAAACCAAGTCCAGGGCAAAGCAAAAACACCCTGGGTAGTGGCACTGTACGGGTACGGGTACTCGTACTCGCAGTGTAAAGTACGGTCCTTGGACAAAAGAGTTTTGTCTCGGGCACTCGACTATTTCGGACCTCCTTAACTTAACTCGCCGTCGCCGGTTTAACAAACACCAAGTCGCTTGGTTCTACCGTGGGGTCAAAGGGAAGTCCCAACACCCCGGCCCGGCGCGGTCTAAATAGGAGATTTGTAGCTCATGAACTGCGAACCCCAAAAATAAGCTGCGGTGCCAGTGCCAGCTCTGGAGGCGGTTCGAAAGCTGGTTTGATGGTTCGGAGGTACTATGGTCGATAGTCTACAGTGCTCAGCTTGATATGATATGATACAAGTAGGACAAGAGAGCTGCACTCACTCGCGCCCGAAATTTTTCGAGTTCACATCATCCCGCACTTTAGAACTCCAACTATCATACTCGAGTAACAACCCCCCACCTTTCTCTTCGCCACATTGGTCTCTCAGCTGCAGATTTCGTCAAACCGGCAGCGAAATTACATTCTAAACCAAGAAGTCTCACCACGCCCTACGACGAACCCCTTTGAACAGTAGTACTACCGGTAGTACACATCCTACAAGTACATCTAAACCTGCGTGGTGAGACTCCCTCATATCCTCCCATGACTGTATCATAGAAACCGAACATCATACGCCACAGTATCGGCGCGGTGCCGTACGGGCACTATTGTTCAACCCGCAGCGGGTGCCTACCGTACCCGGAAACTAAAAGATACACGTACGAGTACTCGAATAAATGACTTGGTGTATCCGAACCAAGCGCGGTACTTAGAGTACCATCAGTGCCTAGCCCGCTGCTAGGATCACCATGTACCTGAGTTTTACCCCCGAGGAACGACCACCGTCAAGGCGCTACAAATATTTGAATCCTAACATTTAGAGACACTGCAGGTTGGATAGCGCCCACTCCGATTTCCATCAACGGAAGGTCCAAGTCGAAAGCTACCGTATATCATATTCCCTAGCGATCCAGTGCTCAACTGCCCAGCTTTTGCCGTGGAGAAGGTTGAGCGAATACCCTGAACTTTTCGGCACGGGGCCTGGTTCGGCCCTGTGGGAGGGCAACGAAGGAGGACCCACCGTAGTTTGGTTTTTAAGGGGTGATAGGAAGTTTCTTTTGTTTTTGGGTTTTCTTTTCCATGCATCCGAGTGCTATGATAGCTACAGCGCATAGGGGGCAGATGTTTTCGCACAGTACAAGACAGGGATTATTTTGAGAAAGTAAAAACTTAAATTAACTGCGAGAACTTTAGTCCTAGCACTTTTCTGGGTTTTTCCTATATGAATATCGTAAAAATTCGTTAAATCCGCTGCCGGGGATCTCAAGGGAACTCAGTTTCTAAACCACAATAGGCTTAGCGGAGTAGGTTAACAAAATGACCCAAACCGGTTAATGATATCCAGCAAACCAAGCCTCTCCAAGCTATACCCGGTTTGTATAGACACTATTCCTTCCTAGGGTGTTTTGTCTCTGATCGGGAAGATCCGAGGCTGATGGGAGATCGTGGATTTAACTTTTTAAGGTAGATATCATGAATCTGGGAAGAAGAAAAAAGGAACCCCTCTGGACGGGGAAACATCCTCAGACCTTGAGAAAGCCATAAACAACTCTTGCCCAGAGAGTTGTTGCCATAAAGTGTGATACTCGCCGATCTATCTCCTCGGGTTTGGGGCAGGTATAGTACTTTTGTCATCCTCGGACATTCTCACTTGTGCCCACCCTAGCTTACCCGCAGCGAGCGGGGAGTACTCTATGTTAAGAGGGGATAACTTTACTACGGTATGTTAAATATTACCGATGTTAGAGTAGTAACTTAGATAGTAAAAGCTCTAGTACTCATATGTTGAACTTTCTTCTCGTGGACATCCACCCTCGCCCAAAGCTGCATTCGGCGGGGTTGGTCTGATGTGGACAAAACACTAGGCTACACTGAACTCTAACAATTAACTTTACGCAACTACTGTTGGCATAGTAGGATAGTGGGATGGAGAAAGTTTGTGGGAGCTTTTGTCCGGGCCACCCATGTGCTTCCTGAGTAAGATGCCACTAATTATGGATAGCCCCTCCATAATTATAACAAGAACGCTAGGATTCAGAAATTTGCAGTCAAGGCATTTTGATCATCCAGCGGTAGACCTGTTTACAAATCTTTCCTTCAGCTACACAACTTCCTTGCTATCCACGAATGGCCACCTCTAATACCAGTATTTCCGCAATGACAGAAGTTTCGCTTTCATCCCTCGGCGCATATACTAAGAGATATTGGGACCTCAACAGCATGCTCCCGCTCAATAGGTACCTTTCCCCCACCCACTATCTATAATCTCCACAGTTAGCCGGCGGTAGCACAGCATACAAAGATCTATCGCTGTCACGGAAATGGGCGATTTCTCTCCGGGCCAACTCTGCGACCCTATGTGGGGTGGGTATACCCCGATGAATGAGCCACGCTTCCAAGATCCCCAAATCGGAAGTTTGGTAGTGTGTGGAATTGAGGGCTTTCCGATTTTTGGGTGATCGCCTGACCCGGGGGAATGTCCATTAATACCCCAGTCGAGATGCGGTCGTAAGTTATTCGGTGATGCTCATCTTTTCTCGCCGGAAGGACGAAAGATATTTGCGAGGAGCGACCCATAGACATCGTGGGGGAAAACCCCCTGGTCCCACAGATAGATGGACTTGATAATCGCGCTGGATGATGAGAGTGATAAGAGCCAAAATCACGGTAGATGCTGTGAGGGATATGACAAGAGACTTGCTTTTCATCATGCTCTGAAACGAGATCTCTGCCTAGGTAGCAATTGGCGAGGTTGGGCCGCGGCCCCCTGAAGAAAGGAAGGATTATTGAAGTAAATCCCAACTCATATCTTTCCAGTTTACACAATGAGGGGACATTGAACGACTATTCCAAAATTAATGCGACGCCTGGCTGATCGCGGCTAATGATTGCCGTGGTGTAGGTGAGCGATAACATGGTCTTCTAGATAGCTGCTGCAATCTGCTCAATGCGTGCGGGAGTTATTTCATGCCTGGCATCCTAGTGGATGGTCACCACTATGCTCCCAAGATCCGTCACAATATATCACTCTACTGATATGGGATGATACTTGTTGAAACATACTTCTCGCACTACTGCAGTGTTACTCCTACTACTGATATTTTCTCCTTGCATTAAACCTGATGGCGCATCTAGACCTCCTGGACTATTGAAGATACCTCCTTGCCTTTCTCACACACCACTTTTCTCTATTATTGTTATTGCTCGCTCAAGCTATTTGTCTTGCTCCAAAACAGTAGATAGTCAGGGTCTTCAGCTCTTCCCTTTGAAAGCGTTAAGCATTCAAGTTTCTCAAGCAATCGATCACTTCTTCACATCTCGTATCATCATCTTATCCAATATTCTCACAACAATACTCCTGAGTACCTCAAAGCGGTAGTTTGAGGCCATAAAGAGACTCCATGACCCGGATTTTGCTCCCGGACTAGACGTTCCGTATGCCTCTGGAGGATCTTTTCACCAAGTAGTCGGATCCTGCAAAATTCACAAAGGGTAGTTTTTCACACACCAAACTGACTTAATTACATTAGTCCGTCAAGCCCCCCCGAACCCCTTCCAAAACTTATTCGACGTATCATACTTTATAGAATGCTTACCAAGTGAGAAGAAAAAAACGAAAATGTGTATATATAGTATTTTTCATACAAAGCTGCCATAAAATATAGAATATTTTTCGCCAAGTCAGGCAGCCACTCAAACTCGTAAAACTTGTAGGTTATAATTGGCATATTTTATATCACTGGTCTTTTTCGACACAAAGCCGACATAATTTGTGGTGATTGAGATTTTCACCAAGTTGTGCATCCCCGAAGACCCCTAAAACTTGTGGCATGATATTTTTTACACCATTGGACCTTATCCTTTAGAGTCTTTTTCAGCGAGCCAGTAACACTCCTACAAACCCCCAAAAAATGTAACACCGTTAAGGTAAAGCACATAAGGTTTGTTTCCACCAAGTCTAGGCAGGGGGGCCTTACCGTTCTAGGGCGGTTTTCGCTCGCGGCCTGGCGAGTAGCTGATAATAGAGGGTCCTTTTGCCGTGACCCAGTTATTATCAACAGTTCAAAATGGCACTTGTTATCATCCTGGAACAATTCTTGGAGGTATAGGTGATGCCGGCCCCAGGTCAGCAGCTGGATAGCGAGTATATAGCCAGGTGGTCTCTCCCTCCTAGGCTTCCGATAGGCTAGAAATGTCTTCCAACGATTTCTTCGATGAGTTGCTAGGAGAGGATTGGGACCACCGGCCAAAAAAGGTGCGGGCCATGGCCTGCCCACCAAGGGAGCAAATGATTATATCAGAAAATCTTGGGAAATGTAAACCTAACGTAAAGAACCGGGAAGTCGGACATCACTGGGAAGTCGGACAACACAACCAAATTTCAAAAGTAGCCATAACTCCACCAGTTCTCAACCAAATTAGATAAAATAAAAAGGAATAAATACACAAAAGGTATGGGGAGGTACCTGTGAATTAAAATTAATTAAATAAAAAAACAATGCTAAAGAAAATTCATAAAAAGGTGAAAAAAGGGCCAATTAGAGGCAAAGCTAGAAAAGGCAAAAAGTAAAGGCTTTGGATCACATAAAACTATGTAGAAAGAGACATTAAGTAACCTTCTACTATTTGAAATAGCAATGGGGGGCAATAATTGTGGTTGATAGAGTTAGTAAGATGATATGGTAGAGAAGCTAGTAGATAATTTGACAGCATTATAATTACTTGTGATTGAAAGAATTCTTGAAAGAACAAAGAACAAGGTAAAACTAAAAACCAGTAAAGTAAAAGTACTATAAGGTCTGCATTCTTCTAAGCTTTATATTTATGTAGTTTAAATTATTTTCCACTACTGGTGAGCATTAGACTGTAAAGTTCCTAGCTTATGGTTAACTAATAGCGACGGGCAACGATACTTCTCTCCTTCGTTATAATCTTAATAGATGTAACAGTTCTTAGATCCGTTGATCTACATTATCACCGTTCGTTGGATAACGCCTGTTAGATCTTAAATAAGATAGCTTCGCCTCACGTAGGCTCGTGAGAAATGTGTCGGATACGCAAACGTGATAAAGAGTGTGAAGATGTTTTATTCGTAAAGTAATAGGTAAGGAAATTACTTAGAACATTCAATCTAATTTATTTATACTAGTACCGCCGACTCCGGCATACGACCAGTCTCCCCCGCGCCCCAAAAATCACTAACTAAAATACACCACCACGGGCGCAATCCCATCCCGCAACCGCTCCTCCCAAACATAAATCCAATAATCACTACCCAAAGGGCTCACTGGCGCTCATGTCGACTAGCGACATCCCGGATTATCGCGTCTTCCCTTCCCGCAACCCAACCACCAACAACATACCAACACAACTACTCCGCCCCCAACACAATCTCGTCAATATACTCAACAAAGGAAACATACAGTCTGTCCCAACATCCACGCTTCTTCCGATAGTGCTCCCCCATTCTATTAACCTTCCCAGCAATCCGCCGCTGGTCGCAAAAGGGGCACCGTTCCAGTTCGATAAACCCAAACAACCCAGCCCATTTGAGTACGACGGCCGTCCGCAAGGGAAGCACCAAATTGTCCCAGTCAAGCCAGTGTCGCCGCCAAAAATAGGCAAGGCTTGCCGAGAGGCAGCCCGGGTTGTTATCGAAGTGAGCAGAGAAGGAGGGCCGTGTGGAAGTGCCTTGGTAGGTAATCGCCATGTTGCAACTCGGACATCGCGTGGCGACCGAGTTCGGAAGAAAGAACCACTTAGTGGGAAGATGCTTGCTCGGAAGCACGCACTCCCCCCCAGGATGTTTCTTTTCGCACCGCAAACAAGTATCAGGCGTCCCTATGCACACTCGCCTCCCCTCCCTTTCCACCGTCAGTGTACCATCAAACGGGTTTCCTGCGACCACCAACTCCCCGTCCACCTCCTTGATATGACGGGGGATCCCCAGTCCCAGCCACCCGTGTTCCAACCACCAGTCCTTCCATCCCGCGACTGCCGAGTCCTTGAACAGGTCCTCCATAGCCGGTCGTTTCCAACTGTACCGTGGGCAAGAAGTCCAATGACGCCTCTCCTCACGTCCCTCACAATCGTCATGCCCGACCAGGCCGGTACCACTGCGAATCCTAGTCAACACATAGGAATCCATCCTTGTCAGCCCGCGAAGGTGTCTGGGAGCCTTAGGCCCACGAGCATAGTACCCATGGCCTTCATTGACATGCCAAGCCTCCCATTCCTCTTTTCTCAACTCACGGGCCAACGCAGCGTGCCCTATACCAAAGCTTACCCCTTCCCACCGGAATGGCTGCAGCGGTAGGCGTGTACTCTCCTTGGCCTTCCTGTCGACCAGCTCGTTGCCCTGGATGCCCATGTGTCCCGGAACCCAGCCAAAGCGTGGTCGTACAGCCTCCAACAAAGGCGCCATGACTTCCCACATCTCAGCCGAGTCCCCCTCGGGCAACATGTTCTCAACCAGAAGCAGGGCGGGGACGCAGTCCAGAAACACATGTACTCCTCGTCCCTCACACAAACCACCAACCTCCCGTAGGGCACAAACCACGGCAAACAGCTCACACTCGACGATGCTCCAGGACAGTGGCACCGAACACCCCCCTATCCTAAGTGAAGCCCCCCGTGCGAACGCGGCCCAAGCTATACCAGCACCCCCTGCCATCTTGGACCCGTCAGTGTACACTACCAGCTCCGAGCTGCCATTGAGCTCCTTGACTTCCCTGGCGTGTCTGAGGGCCATGGCTTCCTTCCCTTTCCCGATCGTGACCGTGGGACGGCAGGAAAGCACTCTGTCCGAATGCTGTCGGTGGGCCACCATGCCTTCTTCCTTCCAGTCCAACCTGACCTGCCCGAACCAAGGATGATCCTCGCAATACCGGTAGTTGATGAACCGGCTGTAGCACCTCCGCTGTAGGTACCTGCCCTGAATAGCGACAGGCGTGACCCCGTATTCGGCAAGCAAAATGTTGTTGGCCAGCTTCATAGGAGTCCGGAACACTGAGCGGAGGCAATCGTTGACGTGGACCTGAATCTGCTTCACATACGACGGGTAGTCGGTTACAAACTCAAGTCCGTAGTAGACGGTCGGAAGGTAGGCTGCCTGCACCAAACGGTAAGTCTCCCACGCCCCCAACCCCCCAACACTCCCAAACCTCCTTCCCAGCGCAGCAATCCTCCTCCTCACACCCAACCCCCTATCCAACCAATAACGTACATGAGAAGAAAAGTTAAGAAATACATTGAACCTATATCCAAGAACCCGCAGGTCCTCAGATGGCAACACCATTTCTCCCAACAACTCCATTCCTTCCCATGCCCTATCACCAAACCCAATCCACTGCGTCTTCAACGCACTAAACCCCATTCCCCTGTTTTGCGCAACACGGTCGCAATCCCGCAACAATTCCCCAGCATGGTATCGGGCAGCATCGAAAGAGTCAGCAGCAACCATGATAACCCCGTCATCCACATATGAGGCCACCAAATGCCGGACACCCGGGGAGTAACGCATCCGTGGTGTGAAAATGTCGGCCACGTAAGCACCGAACAGAAAGGGGGAAAGCGGTGACCCCTGGGGAACCCCCTTGCTAACATGGTATACCCGGGAAACACACCCATTGAACCGGAAGCGAATATACCGACAACCTGTCCACCTCCGAACCCATTGACACAGGTTGGGAGGGCACCCCCGGGCCACCAGGAAATCTGACAGGAGGTTGACGTCAATGTTGTCGAACCCTCCCTCCACGTCCATTGACAGAATCAATCGCTTGTACCCCTCATTATGGCGCAGGAATTCCTGAACGACCGCCATAGCATCGTGGACACCGCGTCTCCTGCGAGAGCCGAACTGCGTTTCGCCGAGGTCTAGACAAGCGGCCAGCCGTAGCAACACCACCCTCTCCGCCACCTTAGCAGTGGTCGGGAGCAGGTGTATCATGCGCCAGGACTTGACAACATCATACCGTGGCTTGTCGAGCTTGGGTATGAGCACTACCTCGGCCCTATGCCAGTCCGGAATGTCATGTCGTAGCCCATAATCAACGACGCGCCGCAGTGTCGTGGCATCCCGCCTCTTCCAAAACCTTAGGAAGGGATAGCCGATATCATCTTCGCCGGGGCCCGTGTTTGTGGGAGATCTTGCCAGCGCCGTTTCCATTTCGTGGGCACTCTCCATCTCAACCACACTTTCAGTCCACTGGGCGGGACCACCAGGATCAAGCTGTTGTGCAATCAGGTCGCTGATCTCGGCGTGTGTGGTAGCCAAGGAGCCGTCGGACCGCACCATCGAGGGCAGCGTGCGCTTGGCCTCCAACTTTCTTGCCAGCCTGAAGATGTCGGGGTCCTTGCTTTCCGCCAGCTTGGTCCTAATGTGGTCGAACCGGGCCCTCAACAGGCAAGCCCGGTAAACACACCTTGCCAGCTTAAAGTCCTCCGTCCGCTCCGCCGTGTGTTTGGAGTATCTTTTCAGCCGGGCCACATCCAGCCTCATCCTTTCCAACTCAGGCGTCCACCACTCGCACCGGCTTCTGCCAACGGAAGCCCGTGGGAGTGCGTCCACCACACTTCTCACTCCTCTCCACAGCTGCTCATCATCCACCTCTTTCAGGGCGTCCAGCTCTTTCCCAACCTTTCCCCACACCGCTTTCTTCCAAGCAGGCCTCCTTCTCATGAGATTGTCAGGTAGGTCCACATGGAGTCGAATAGTCTGGGCGGCATGCTCGCAGCCCACCACATCGAGGTACTTGTGCTGTAGGTACGGCCGTCGGTACAAGCAGAGGTCTATCATTGATATGTCGCGGAACGTCGGTCGGTCAGGCTGAGCCATGTTCAGCGACCGAGGTGCCATCCATTCCCGCAACCATCGTCCGCAGTGTTCCTGTCTGGCCACCTCCGCCCATGGGTTCCAGTCTCGATGCCTGGCATTGAAATCACCAAACGCGATATCCGGTTCCCCGACGTTCCTCAGCCCTGACTGATATTCGGCCTTGGTGTGTGTAGGTGGGATGTAGACGCCTGCGAGCACCCTCTTCTCACCCTTCTCCCAAAACCCAACCTGGGCACAAGCACCCCCATGCCCAACAACATCAAACAGCCCGCACAAATGCGAGCGAACAAACACCTCCACCCCCGATCCAACAACAAAGGAAAACAAATCCCAACCATCAACCTCCACCGGCACATGCTGCCCCTCCGAATCAACCGGAGGTTCCAACACAAAAAACAAATCAACAAAAGAAAACAAATCAAACGCCAGTGCCCGATTCCTGCCGCTCCTCCCCACGTTCAGTGCTATCGCCGTGATACGCATTAAAAGGGGGCCTCGACAGATCCGCTCGGGCCACATGGGCCAAAGTCACTCAAAAAACCCTCAGAATCCCGGGTGTACCATATGGCATCGCCCTTCTTGGGAACGGGTTTCTTCTTCAAAATACCGCGTTTGGGGGAGGGGGAAGGGGGGGGTCGTTCAGGCTCCTTACCCTTAGCCTTGGCAGACTTCTCCTGCGGAACAGCCTCTTCTTCCTCATCACTACGCACCTCCACCACCCTGGGAGTTGGTGACCTTCCCCTGCTCCGGCGTCGTGGCCGTCTTCTCCTCTCGGGTCCCTTATCCGTAGCATCGGGTACCTCGGATGGCGAGGCTGCAGCAGTGGTCGTTGCTGTCGCGGGTGGGGAGGACACGGGAGTCCTAAAGTCAGTCCTCAAGGCAGGACACCTTTCGTATCCAGCAAAGTGATCGGTCCTGTCGCACAACCAACACATCCTGCGGGTGTGCCCACATGCCTCCCCCACGCCTCCGGGGCACCCTAGAGCCCCACACATGTGCTCCCGGGACAGGTGCTCCCCGTAGCAAAACCGACACCGGGAAGGAAGGGCACAGGTGGCCTGAAAGTGGCCCACCTGCAAACACTTACCACAAACTTTTGCCGTCCGGTGCTCAGTGAACACCCTAACATTCCGAGTACCCCCCCGAAGCCAGATCCTCCCAGCCTCCAAAGCAGCCTTGGCCGCCTCATTCTCTTCCACCACAAAGCGAATACCGCAAGACACGGCGTTAGCTTGCCTCATGGCATGAATGGACCCCATGATGTCGGGGCGGGACACAGTGACTATGCCGAGATTACCTAGCTCCAAGTCAGTGCGCAAGCCATCCGAGGCCTGCTCCCCAATCCACCCGTCAACCTTCCAGATGGAGCCACGGCCAGTGTCCGAAAGGGGAACACCCGTCACCATGATCTTCACCTTCTTCAAATCTTTTTGGAACACAAATTCCGGGAGTGATAACTCCTTCAACAGCGCCAGCCGGGCCTTGTCGAGCCGGTCCCCAAGTTCAGCGGCCGAGTGTGCCGCGAGGGTGAGAAAGATACACCCAATCTCGTTCCGGATATGCCCAGCCCGAACGTAAGGGCTAACACCCCTAATCTTTGGCGAGTTGGACAAGACGATGTTGATACGATTTCGGATAGCCTCGATCGTCACTCCCTCCGGTAGGGCCACTTCCTTGCGGGTGGCGAACCGCATCGTGATGTGCCTTCCCCTGGCATCTGGGGTAGGCGAGGACTGGGGTGGAGCCGGCTTCGGTGGTGGTCCCTGCTGACTGGCACTGCGAGGAGGGCCGTTGCGAGGGATCAGGTTAGGCACCACGTTGTAGATCCTCCTGATGGCGCCTGGCCCCGACGAGAGGGTTTGCACCATGGGTACTGGGGCGGCAGCAGCGGGGGGTGTAGCCTGTCCGTCAGTAGTAGTCTTCCCCTGAGTCTTGGCCGGGGTCGCCGATGTCTCCTGGCTGGCCTGAGCCGCCATTTTTCTTCTCCTCCTGGCAGCACCACTCAGGCGCCTACCTCTTTTTCTCTCCTTCTTTTTTCCATCCTCCTTCTCCTTCTCCTCCTCCTCATCGTCAAAGCTCACCCTCTTTCCCTCCGCAGCTTTTCCTACCTTCAGGACTACCCCCCATCACTGGAAGAGCTGCCACTGTTGGTGCTGTGGGAGGAGGCCGCCGAAGTGGGCCGGACCGGAACTGTCTTGTCCTTCAGCGGAACGGCGGATTTGGGCACGTATGCCATCTTCTTCACCATGTCCACGAAGGACGCTTTAGTAGCAGGAGCCGTTGGAGCAGCACCCTGGCCCTTGGTAGGGACTTCAGTAGACCCCTCTGATGAGGAGCGGGGGATGGGGGTAGTCCCTGAGGACTCAGGAGCCACAGAGGGGGAACGACGGCGGGGGGCCAACCTACCTTTCAAGGCGGCAATTTCCTCCTCCTGCCGGCCGACTATATCCGTCAGGGTCCGGACCGCATTTTCCAAGCGATGAAACCGACGTCCCACCCACATAATGGGGACCGTTTCCACGATCTCATCCTTCATCCAAGTCCGGACGTCCTCCACAGTGTCAGGTTCCTCGGATCCGTCTACGCTGGGAAGAGGTGACAAGAGGGGCTGGGTGTTCCCAGACCGGATATCCTCAAGGCCCTCCAACATGGACCCCACAATACTGCCAGACCTGGGAGCGGGGGAGGGGGACTTACCAGCCGCCATCATCTCATCCACTTCGGCCATGATCTGATCTGCCCTAGCCATGGCAGCGTCAGCATCCTCTGGCTGGGTCTCCGGTAGCGGCACCTCCAAGGGAGTGCCCGTGCTCCGGGGGATACCCAGTGACCCTTCCAAAATACCCCCAGGCGACGTAGGGGGCAGAGAATCGTAGTCAGGAGGGGACGAGCCAGGGACAGGCGTACCCGGAAGACTGGGGGCGTGAATGCTGTCGCCCAGACCGGTCGCTTCCGAGTTTTTTCCTTCCTCCAGAGCCATGGGGGTGTCCCGAACAATTACCTCCGCCGATGGCACCACTTCCTGGGTGATCAGCAAAGGGGGGGACGAGGGGGGGGAATCCTCAATAGTGGAAGGAACTAGCACGGGGGGGGCCAGACGCTTCCGGTGGGTATCCAGAAGATGGGAAAATTCCTCATCCGGGACAATCTGTTTCTTCCGACCCTCTTCAACATCAATCGCCTTCATGAACCGGGGCTCAAAGAAGGGACTGGGGGCCGGGGCGGCGCGTTTGCGGGGGGACGAGGAGCGGGCACGGCGAAGCGTTCCCTTTGCCGGGGGGGCATAGTCTTTGTCGGCAGGGTCGTCCAGCTTGAACTTCCCAGTAGTGTAGAGGGCCTTTTCACCAGAAGACAGCCCAGACAAAAAGGAGGGGGTGGAGGCAGTGGAGGCTCGCTTAGCGCGATCCCGAGCCACAATCCTATCGAACGCCGCTCGATGGGCGGAAGGGGAGGTGGACCATGAACTGGCCTCAACCGTGGAAGTGGTCGAGCCTTGCTTGGCCGGCGGGAGGAGGGACGACTCCGGGATAACAGCCTGTGAGTCGGTGGGGGGAGAGGGGGTCGGCACGGTCGGCGTGTACACCGAACCGTGATCGGAGTTGAACCGATTGAAGAGGCCCGTGGTAGAGGCGTTGTCCAAGCCACATGTGGCTGGACACCCCTTCCCGAACAGGCAACCCTTCACAAAAGACTCCACTTCTTTCATCGTGACAAGGGCGGTTGTGGCAACCGACCCCCTCACCAAATCATCCAACGCCGGGTTCACCGCGTTGGGGCAGCCATGTTCATGGGCGAAGGACAGAAAACTGTAATCCCCGCCAGGCGCAGCGTACGACCGTGTAGTTGTAGGAATGAGGCCACGGACAGCCTCAGAAACGGGCGCGAGAGACAAGGCGACGCGAGCCGTCTCAAGCGAGGAGGGAGGGTTGGAGTCGATCCGAACGGGAGACGACATCCGCGAGTTGGGGACAGAGTCCGTGGAGGAGGAGGCAGACGAAGTCGCCATCCTCACTCAAGCCTGTGTCCAGAGACTACCGGGATCAACCACGGATATCTCCCTCTGGAACACCTTCTCAAGCGAGAACAACAAACTATCACCCAACCGCCCGACAAACGAAGATGGAAACGATAGATTGTATCGATGAAGTTATCGTGAGCGAGGCGAAATGCGTTGCGTGAGGTCGAAGCTCGCTACCGAGGCGGAGCGAAGATAGAAGTAAGGAAATTACTTAGAACATTCAATCTAATTTATTTATACTAGTACCGCCGACTCCGGCATACGACCAGTCTCCCCTCGCCCCAAAAATCACAAACTAAAATACACTACCACGGGCGCAATCCCGTCCCGCAACCGCTCCTCCCAAACATAAATCCAACAACCACTACCCAAAGGGCTCACGGGCGCTCATGTCGACTAGCGACATCCCGGATTATCGCGTCTTCCCCTCCCGCAACCCAACCACCAACAACATACCAACACAACTACTCCGCCCCCAACACAATCTCGTCAATATACTCAACAAAGGAAACATACAGTCTGTCCCAACATCCACGCTTCTTCCGATAGTGCTCCCCCATTCTATTAACCTTCCCAGCAATCCGCCGCTGGTCGCAAAAGGGGCACCGTTCCAGTTCGATAAACCCAAACAACCCAGCCCACTTGAGTACGACGGCCGTCCGCAAGGAAAGCGCGAGGTCGTCCCAGTCAAGCCAGTGCCGCTGCCAAAACTGGTCAAGGCTCGCCGAGAGGCAGCCCGGGTTGTTATCGAAGTGAGTAGAGAAGGAGGGCCGAGTGGAGGTGCCTTGGTAGGTAATCGCCATGTTGCAGTTCGGACAGCACGTAGCGACCGAGTTCGAAGGAAGAACCACTTGGTAGGAAGATGCTTACTCGGAAGCACGCACTCCCCCCCAGGATGTTTCTTCTCGCACCGCAAACAAGTATCAGGCGTCCCTATGCATACTCGCCTCCCGTCCCTCTCCACCGTCAGTGTACCATCAAACGGGTTACCTGCCACCACTAGCTCCCCGTCCACCTCCTTAATATGACGGGGGATCCCTAGTCCCAGCCACCCGTGTACCAACCACCAGTCCTTCCAGCCCCGCAACTGCCGAGTCCTTGAACAAGTCCTCCACAGCCGGTCGTTTCCAACTGTACCGTGGGCAAGAAGTCCAATGATACCTCTCCTCACGTCCCTCGCAACCGTCATGCCCGACCAGGCCGGTACCACTGCGAATCCTAGTCAACACATAGGAATCCATCCTTGTCAGCCCGCGAAGGTGTCTGGGAGCCTTAGGTCCACGAGCATAGTACCCATGGCCTTCATTGACATGCCAGGCCTCCCACTCCTCTTTTCTCAACTCACGGGCCAACGCAGCGTGCCCTACCCCAAAGCTTACCCCTTCCCACCGGAATGGCTGCAGCGGCAGGCGTGTACTCTCCTTGGCCTTCCTGTCGACCAGCTCGTTGCCCTGGATGCCCATGTGTCCCGGAACCCAGCCAAAGCGCGGGCGTACAGCCTCCATCAAAGGTGCCATGACTTCCCACATCTCAGCCGAGTCCCCCTCGGGCAACATGTTCTCGATCAGAAGCAGGGCGGGGACGCAATCCAGAAACACATGTACTCCCCGTCCCTCACACAAACCACTGACCTCCCGCAAGGCACAGACAACGGCAAACAGTTCGCATTCGACGATGCTCCAGGACAGTGGCACCGAACACCCCCCTATCCTAAGTGAAGCCCCCCGTGCGAACGCGGCCCAAGCGACACCAGCACCCTCGGCCATCTTGGACCCGTCAGTGTACACCACCAGATCCGAGCCGCCACTGAGTTCCTTGACTTCCCCGGCGTGTCTGAGGGCCATGGTTTCCTTCCCTTTCCCGATCGTAATCGTGGGACGGTAGGAAAGCACCTCGTCCGAATGCTGTCGGTGGGCCATCATACCCTCCTCCTTCCAGTCCAGCCTGATCTGCCCGAACCAAGGATGATCCTCGCAATATCGGTAATTGATGAACCGGCTGTAGCAACTCCGCTGTAGGTACCTGCCCTGAATAGCGACAGGCGTAACCCCGTATTCTGCTAGCAAAATCTTGTTGGCCAGCTTCATAGGAGTCCGGAACACTGAGCGGAGGCAATCGTTTAACGTGGACCTGAATCTGTTTCACATACGACGGGTAGTCGGTTACAAACTCAAGTCCGTAGTAGATGGTCGGAAGGTAGGCTGCCTGCACCAAACGGTAAGTCTCCCACGCCCCCAACCCCCCAACACTCCCAAACCTCCTTCCCAGCGCCGCAATCCTTCTCCTCACACCCAACCCCCTATCCAACCAATAACGTACATGAGAAGAAAAGTTAAGAAATACATTGAACCTATATCCAAGAACCCGCAGGTCCTCAGATGGCAACACCATTTCTCCCAACAACTCCATTCCTTCCCACGCCCTATCACCAAACCCAATCCACTGCGTCTTCAACGCACTAAACCCCATTCCCCTGCTCGCGCAACACGGTCGAATCTCGCAACAATTCCCCAGCATGGTATCGGGCAGCATCAAAAGAGTCAGCCGCAACCATGATAACCCCGTCATCCACATATGAGGCCACCAAATGCCGGACACCCGGGGAGTAACGCATCCGTGGTGTGAAAATGTCGGCCACGTAGGCACCGAACAGAAAGGGGGAAAGTGGCGACCCCTGGGGGACCCCCTTACTAACATGGTAAACCCGGGAAACACATCCATTGAACCGGAAGCGAATAGACCGACAGCCTGTCCATCTCCGAACCCATTGACACAGGTTGGGAGGGCACCCCCGGGCCACCAGGAAATCTGACAGGAGGTTGATGTCAATATTGTCAAACCCTCCCCTCTACGTCCATTGACAGAATCAGACGTTTGTACCCCTCATTATGGCGCAGGAATTCCTGAACGACCGCCATGGCATCATGGACCCCCCCCTCCTACGGGAGCCGAACTGGGTCTCGCCGAGGTCCAGACAAGCGGCTAGCCGGAGCAGCACCACCCTCTCCGCCACCTTAGCCGTGGTCGGGAGTAGGTGTATCATGCGCCATGACTTGACCACATCATACCGCGGCTTGTCGAGTTTGGGTATGAGCACTACCTCTGCCCTATGCCAGTCCGGAATGTCATGTCGCAGCCCACAGTCAACGAGGCGTCGCAATGTCGTGGCATCCCTCCTCTTCCAAAACCTTAGGAAGGGATAACCGATATCATCTTCGCCGGGGCCCGTGTTTGTGGGAGATCTCGCCAACGCCGTCTCCATTTCTTGTGCGCTGTCCATCTCAATCACACTTTCAGTCCACGGGCGGGATCACCAGGATCAAGCTGTTGTGCAATCAGGTCGCTGATCTCGGCGTGCGTGGTAGCCAAGGAGCCGTCGGACCGCACCATCGAGGGCAGCGTGCGCTTGGCCTCCAACTTTCTTGCCAGCCTGAAGATGTCGGGGTCCTTGCTTTCCGCCAGCTTGGTCCTAATGTGGTCGAACCGAGCCCTCAACAGGCAAGCCCGGTAGACACACCTTGCCAGCCTAAAGTCCTCCGTCCGCTCCGCCATGCACCTGGAGTATCTTTTCAGCCGGGCCACATCCAACCTCATCCTTTCCAACTCAGGCGTCCACCACTCACACCGGCTTCTGCCAACGGAAGCCCGTGGGAGTGCGTCCACCACACTTCTCACACCTCCCCACAACTGCTCATCATCCCCCTCTTTTAGGGTGTCCAGCTCTTTCCCAACCTTTCCCCACACGGCTTTCTTCCAAGCAGGTCTCCTTCTCACGAGATTGCCAGGAAGGTCCACATGGAGTCGGATAGTCTGGGCGGCATGCTCGCATCCAACCACATCAAGGTACTTGTGCTGTAGGTACGGCCGTCGATACAAGCAGAGGTCTATCATTGATATGTCGCGGAACGTCGGTCGGTCAGGCTGAGCCATGTTCAGCAACCGAGGTGCCATCCATTCCCGCAACCATCGTCCGCAGTGTTCCTGTCTGGCCGTCTCCGCCCATGGGTCCCAATCTCGATGCCTGGCATTGAAATCACCAAACGCGATATCCGGTTCCCCGACGTCCCTCAGCCCTGACTGATATTCGGCCTTGGTGTGTGTAGGTGGGATGTAGACGCCTGCAAGCACCCTCTTCTCACCCTTCTCCCAAAACCCAACCTGGGCACAAGCACCCTTATGCCCAACCACATCAAACAGCCCACACAAATGCGAGCGAACAAACACCTCCACCCCCGATCCAACAACAAAGGAAAACAAATCCCAACCATCCACCTCCACCGGCACATGCTGTCCCTCCGAATCAACCGGAGGTTCCAAAACAAAAAATAAATCAACAAAGGAAAACAAATCAAACGCCAGCGCCCGATTCCTGCCACTCCTCCCCACATTTAATGCTATCGCCGTGACACGCATTAAAAGGGGGCTTCGACAGATCCGCTCGGGCCACAGGGGCCAGAGTCACTTAAAAAACCCTCAGAGTCCAGGGCAAACCACATAGCATCGCCCTTCTTGGGAACAGGTTTCTTCTTCAAAATACCGCGCTTGGGAGCGGGGGAAGGGGGGGGTCGTTCAGGCTCCTTACCCTTAGCCTTGGCAGACTTCTCCCGCGGAACATCCTCCTCTTCCTCATCACTGCTCACCTCCACCACCCTGGGAGTTGGCGACCGTCCCCTGCTCCGGCGTCGTGGCCGTCCCCCCTCTCAGGTCCCTTTTTCCCCAGCGACTGGCACTTCGGGCGATGAGGTCGCGGCATCGGCCGCCGTCGTCGCGGGTGGGGATGACACGGGAGTCCTAGAGTCAGTTCTCAAGGCAGGACACTTCTCATATCCAGCAAAGTGATCGGTCCTGTCGCACAGCCAACACATCCTGCGGGTGTGCCCACATGCCTCCCCCACGCCTCCGGGGCACCCCAGAGCCTTACACATGTGTCCCGGGACAGGTGCTCCCCGTAACAAAACCGACACCTGGAAGGAAGGGCACAGGTGGCCTGAAAGTGGCCCACCTGCAAACACTTACCACAAACTTCGCCGTGCGGTGCTCGGTAAACACCCTAACATTCCGGGTACCCCCCCGAAGCCAGATCCTCCCAGTTTCCAAAGCAGCCTTAGCCGCCTCATTCTCTTCCACCACAAAGCGAATACCGCAAGACAGGGCGTTAGCTTGCCTCATGGCATGAATGGACCCCATGATGTCGGGGCGGGACACAGTGACTATGCCGGGATTTCCTAGCTCCAAGTCAGTGCGCAAGCCATCCGAGGCCTGCTCCCCAATCCACCCGTCAACCTTCCAGATGGAGCCACGGCCAGTGTCCGAAAGGGGGACACCCGTCACCATGATCTTCACCTTCTTCACATCCTTCTGGAAAACAAATTCCGGGAGTGAAAGTTCCTTCAACAGCGCCAACCGGGCCTTGTCAAGACGGTTTCCAAGTTCAGCGGCAGAGTGGGCCGCCAGGGTGAGGAAGATACACCCAATCTCGTTTCGGATATGCCCAGCACGAACGTAAGGGCAGGTGCCCCTAATTTCGGCGAGTTGGACAAGGTGACGTTGATACGATTCCGGATGGCCTCTATCGTCACGCCCTCCGGTAGGGCCACTTCTTTGCGGGTGGCGAACCGCATTGTAATGTGCCTTCCCCTAGCATCCGGGGTAGGCGAGGACTGGGGTGGAGCCGGTTTGGTGGTGGCCCCTGCTGACTGGCGCTGCGAGGAGGGCCGTCGCGAGGGATCAGGTTTGGCACCACGTTGTAGATCCTCCCTGATGGCGCCTGGCCCCGACGAGGGTTTGCACCGCCGGCTGGAGCTGGGGTAGCAGCGGGGGTGTAGCCTGTCCGTCAGTAGTAGTCTTCCCCTGAGTCTTGGCCGGGGTCGCCGATGTCTCCTGGCTGGCCTGAGCCGCCATCTTTCTTCTCCTCCTGGCAGCACCACTCAGGCGCCTACCCCTCTTTCTCTCCCTCTTTTCCCTCCTCCTTCTCCCCCTCATCGTCAAAGCTCACCCTCTTCCCTCCGCAGCTTTTCCCACCTTCAGGACTACCCCCCCATCACTGGAAGAGCTGCCACTGCTGGTGCTGTGGGAGGAGGCCGCCGAAGTGGGCCGGACCGGAACCGTCTTGTCCTTCAGCGGAACGGCGGGTTTGGGCACGTATGCCATCTTCTTCACCATGTCCACGAAGGACGCTTTAGTAGCAGGAGCCGTTGGAGCAGCACCCTGGCCCTTGGTAGGGACTTCAGTAGACCCCTCTGATGAGGAGCGGGGGATGGGGGTAGTCCCTGAGGACTCAGGAGTCACAGAGGGGGAGCGACGGCGGGGGGCCAACCTACCTTTCAAGGCGGCAATTTCCTCCTCCTGCCGGCCGACTATATCCGTCAAGGTCCGAACCGCATTTTCCAAGCGATAGAACCGACGTCCCACCCACATAATGGGGACCGTCTCCACGATCTCGTCTTTCATCCAAGTCCGGACATCCTCCACAGTGTCAGGTTCCTCGGACCCGTCCACGCTGGGAAGAGGTGACAAGAGGGGCTGGGTGTTCCCGGACCGGATATCCTCAAGGCCCTCCAACATGGACCCTACAATACTGCCAGACCTGGGAGCGGGGGAGGGGGACTTACCAGCCGCCATCATCTCATCCACTTCGGCCATGATCTGGTCCTGCCCTAGCCACGGCAGCGTCAGCATCCTCTGGCTGGGTTTCCGGTAGCGGCACCTCCAAGGGAGTGCCCGTGCTTCGGGGGATACCCAGCGTCCCTTCCAGCCACCCACCTGGTGAAGAGGGGGGGGCGAAGTCGATCTCAGGGGGGAGGAACAAGGGATAGTATCCGGAAGGCTGGGGGCGTGAATGCTGTCGCCCAGACCGGTCGCTTCCGAGTTCTTTCCTTCCTCCAGAGCCATGGGGGTGTCCCGAACAATAACCTCTGCCGAGGGTACCACTTCCTGGGTGATCAGCAAGGGGGGGACGAGGGGGGAGAGTCTTCAATGGTGGAAGGAACTAGCACAGGGGGGGCCAGGCGCTTCCGGTGGGTGTCCAGGAGATGGGAAAATTCCTCATCCGGGACAATCTGTTTCTTCCGGCCCTCCTCAACATCAATCGCCTTCATGAACCGGGGCTCAAAGAAGGGACTGGGGGCCGGGGCGGCACGCTTGCGCGGGGAAGAGGAGCGGGCACGGCGGAGCGTTCCCTTTGCCGGAGGGGCATAGTCCTCATCGGCGGGATCATCCAACTTGAACTTCCCGGTGGTGTAGAGGGCTTTTTCGCCAGAGGACAGCCCAGACAGAAATGAGGGGGTGGAGGCAGTGGAGGCTCGCTTAGCGCGATCCCGAGCCACAATCCTATCAAACACCGCTCGATGGGCGGAGGGAGAGGTGGACCACGAGCTGGCCTCAACTGTAGTAATGGTTGAGCCTTGCTTGGCCGGCGGGAGGAGGGATGACTCCGGGATGATAACCTGCGAGTCGGTGGGGGAGAGGGGGTGGGCACGGTCGGTGTGTACACCGAACCGTGATCGGAGTTGAACCGATTGAAGAAGAGCCCGTGGTAGAGGCGTTGTCCA
This sequence comes from Tuber indicum, assembly GCA_006112555.1. Taxonomy (NCBI): domain Eukaryota; kingdom Fungi; phylum Ascomycota; class Pezizomycetes; order Pezizales; family Tuberaceae; genus Tuber; species Tuber indicum. The sequence continues at coordinate 1,025,987 of VBSK01000159.1, forward strand.
AGCCACAGGTGGCTGGACAACCCTTCCCAAATAGGCAACCCTTCACAAAAGACTCCACCTCTTTCATCGTGACAAGGGCAGTTGCAGCAACCGACCCCCTCACCAAATCATCCAACGCCGGGTTTACCGCGTTGGGGACAGCCATGTTCATGGGCGAAGGACAAAAAACTGTAATCCCCGCCAGGCGCAGCGTACGACCGTGTAGTTGTAGGGACGAGGCCACGGACAGCCTCAGAAACGGGCGAGAGACAAGGCGACGCGAGCCGTCTCAAGCGAGGAGGAGGGGTTGGAGTCGATCCGAACGGGAGACGACATCCGCGAGTTGGGGACAGAGTCCGTGGAGGAGGTGGCGGACGAAGTCGCCATCCTCACTCAAGCCTGTGTCCAGAGACTACCGGGATCAACCACGGATATCTCCCTCTGGAACACCTTCTCAAGCGAGAACAACTATTCTATCACCAACCGCCCGACAAACGAAGATGAAAACGATGTAAACCGATGAAGTTATCGTGAGCGAGGCGAAATGCGTTGCGTGAGGTTGAAGCTCGCTACCGAGGCGGAGCGAAGATAGAAGTAAGGAAATTACTTAGAACATTCAATCTATTTATTTACACGTACCGCCGACTCCGGCATAGACGTCCGGGGCTGGAGGACCCCCCGGTTAACGCACCCCAGTAACTACCACATTACAAACAATCCAAACCTCCGACCCCGAACCTCCAAACATGCCCGCGCCACGCCCAAACACGAACACTAAGTACAAAGCCATCAACGGTAAAGAAAGCTCTCCCCAAAGCGACACCGTAGACCCTCTGGTATGGGCCCAACCAAGCCAAGTAGCCAAAGCCACCAGGCCTCCTCGCGTAGCCGAAGCCGAGCAAGTACCAGTCCCCCAGGTTCCCCGTACAAAAAATCAAAATTCCACTACCGTCATCTGAATATGACCCCGCAACCCATCCTCCACAGTAGAAACCCACCCGGGCGCCCCCACTCAATGATCTCGGGACACCCCCAGCCGACCGCCATGGCCAAACACCCCCCCCAAAATCCCATAAACAAATGAAACACCCAAAACCCATGCGCGAAGACCCAAAGGAAAGCCGACTTACTGAGCGAGGGCTCCCTAGCCGAGAGGGCTCAGTCATAGGCAAACACTCGGAACGCGTCGCAAGAACCACAGCGCGCCCCGCGTCGGCCACCGACCACGCCGCCCACGAGGGCTCCCTGACACCCAGGGTCAGGACAACCCCCACGGCACAACTCAGCCTCCGCCTCCGACAGCACTATTCCGCCGGGGCCTAGAGATACCGGGCGCGCTCGGGCGCGCACCGGCGAGGGCGACGATTCATCAGAACCAGGGACAAGCGGCACAGGTGAGGTCTGGTCTTCTTTGACCCGGCGCTTCTTGTTTCTCCTCCTCTTCCCACCCCCAGGTGCAGGCCTACGGTCAGGGGTGGACGGGCCACCCTCAACACTACCCACCGCCACAGGAGGGGCGCCACCAGAGGCGCTTCCCCGACCAGCCACGGGCTCAGCCACAGAGGACTCAGACACCTGACCCCCGAAGGAGGCAATGCCACCGCAGCCGGCGTCACCACAGGGGCAACCACCCCACCCACCAAAGAGGACGCCTCTGCCACCGCACCCGACGAATCAGGTGGGGGCCCACCCACACCACCCTCCGTGGAGGGTGGTGGTGGGATAACCGCCGGCGTAACAACTCCCCGCGGGAGCTCCTCTGCCAGTCCCTGAGAACTTTCAGGGTCCAGCCCATCCCCCACCGTAACGACCGTAGCAACCGAAGCGACCGAGGGCGTAGGCGACGAAGGAATAACCGTAGGAACTTCGGACACACCCATCGTAGACATCAAGCCCTTAGTGAAAAAGACCTGAGAATTCAGGGCGTCCGACAAGGCAGCGTTCTCCTTCTCAGCGCGATGAAGCCGCCGAGAAAGGACGGAGATGTGATGCCGAAGGCGAGAGACTTCGGCCTCCAGGGCGAAGTTCTTCTCGACGGCACGAGACAGAACCACCGACGAGCGCAAGGCGGACGCGGCGGAGGGGGGAGAGGCTCGCTTAGCCATAGCGACCGTAAAGAAGCAAGGCAAAAGGTGAGGAACTCGTAGATAGGCGAGATGAAGAACCGGGGTTCTTCAAACGAACGTAGGAAGAGGGAAAGCAACTATCGTGATAGAAGCTAAAGACTTGAAGCTATCGTGAGATAGGAATCAAGGGCTCTGATTGGCCTGACGACTGTAGATTCGCTACCGAGACGGAGCGAAGATAGAAGTAAGGAAATTACTTAGAACAAAGCGTGAAGAGCCTATCTTCCTCGGTCGTATCGACCTCCTTATATAGTGCTCTTCCGCCAACCCTAACCCTGATGACTCACAAGTGTGAGCCTCGTGAAAAGCCTTACCAAAGTCATATGACCCAAATGAGTCATACACGCGAGACCCATGACTCATAATTGAGTCATGTGCGAAACATAACAAATCATAACATAAACCAGTCATATGACTCAAGCGAGTCATATGCGCAAGACCCATGACTCATAACCGAGTCATGTGCGAAACATATCAAATCATAACATAAACAAGTCATATGACTCAAGCGAGTCATATGCGCAAGACCCATGACTCATAATCGAGTCATGTGCGAAACATATCAAATTATAACATAAACAAGTCATATGACTCAAGCGAGTCATATGCGCAAGACCTATGACTCCTAATCAAGTCATGTGCGAAATCCTGAGCTACCTGTCACATCCGTGACATTAGCTCCCCCCTCCTTCAGCCTGAGTCCCATCAGGCTCTATCTCGAATCCCCCATCTTTACCAGGTCCCGTCCGTACGTGTGAATAGACCTTCGAAGTCTATGGTACTTCGATTCCCAATCACGGGCTCTTACCCTCACTGACTCAAGTGTGAGGTTGGCCGTTTCGATCGTGGTTTGCTGTAGGGCGATTGTTTGCGCGTGTGCCGAAATTGTGGCTTCGGCCGAACCAAGTTGGTTCGTAGTCCCGAGATTTGCCTTTGCAGGCTTTCGTAGTCGGGTTCGGTTTCCGCGGAGGAGTTTTCGGCCCCCCCTTCCACAGGCTTCGTCCTCGAAGTCCTTTTGTGTCGGTAGGCATCCTTTCTTTGGAGCGGTGCCCTGCTCCCGTCCTTTTGCGGGTAGTACCCTGCCTGTACTTTCGCCGCCTTGTGCATCGCACAGTGCTTGCTGAAGCACTGTGTCCAGTCCTTAAGGGCATGGTCTGGACGAGGACCTCCCTTCTTATATTCCCTTGGGAACCATCCGGATCCCTCCTTGTCCCCATAGTGTACGGGACATCCATTGTCGTAGCACACCGTCCAACTCATCTGGTTGTGTGCATTCTGTCTTGCTTCCTTCTCGCGCTTGGCGAGTTCTTCGTCTGTTGGCCCCATCCATGAGTATTCGGGGCTCGTTGGGGTGATTGCACGAGGGCAATCATCCCATCCTTCATGGGGCTTCATCGGCGACTTAGCGCCTTCTTCGTTCTTGGGGTTGATGGTGATCGTTATCCCGGTGGGGCTTGTCGGGATAGCTTCGGTGGAAGAGTTCGATGGCATCTTGAGCGTTGGTGAAGTTGTTCGCTGGATACCAGGTCTTATCGTGTTCGGGAGAATAACCGGTCCACTTGGCACGGTATTAGAGCTTTCCGTAGCGCAAGCGAGAATCGATTATCTCGTCGAGTTCGTATTCTGATTCTCCGTCTATTTCTAGCGGAGGAGGAGGAGTTATCGTTTGTGAGGGAAACTTGTTGTCGTTGTAGATTTCGAGGAGTGAGATGTGGAATGTGTTGTGTATTTTCATCGAGGGAGGGAGATCGAGTTTATATGCTCGATTCCCAATTCTTTCCAATATCCGAAATGGCCCGATTTTCTTATAATCTAATTTCTTGGATGGTCTCGTGGTCTTGATGTTGCGTGGTAACAGCCACACCATATCTCCTGATTGTAGGTTCGGATCGGGTCTTCGGTGCTTATCGTATTGTTCTTTTTGTCGTTGTTGTGCATAATCCATTTCGTATCGTAACGTGTCGTGCAGTTGACTCATTTCCGTCTTATCTGTTATCATTCCACCGCTCGTATGATTTGTGGCCTGACTTCTCGGATGTTGTCCGTAATTGGCGAAGAAGGGTGTCGTGCCAATCGTCTCTTGTTTGCTGTTGTTATATGCAAACTCCGCCATCGGAAGCAGTTCCCTCCAATTATCCTGTTGATAATTGATGTATGCGCGAAGATATTGTTCCAATATCCCGTTTACTCGTTCGGTTTGTCCATCTGTTTGTGGGTGGAAGGCAGTGCTTAGCCTATTCCAGATTCCCATTTCTCCCGTTGCCTTTTTCCACGCGCCGGATGTGAATAGTGATCCTCTATCCGTGATGATGTTTTTTGGTAGTCCATGTAATCTAAAGATTTCGTGGAAGATCGTCCGGATGAATGTTGCCGTTGTCATATCCTTTTTTACCGGAACAAAGTGACTCATTTTGGTCAGGCGATCCACCACAACCAAAATGGCGTTCCATCCTTCCGAATTCGGAAGGTCGGTAATAAAGTCCATGGTTATCGTTTCCCATGGTTTTTTCGGAACTTCGTTCGATTTGAGCAATCCGTACGGCGCATGTTTGGCTGTTTTCGTCCTTTGACATATATCGCAATTTTTAACATATCTCTTGACGTCCTCGCGCAGTCCTGGCCAATAGAATGACCTCGTGATGAGTTCTGTTGTTTTAGCCGTTCCTCCATGTCCTGATATTCGTGAATCGTGTTGTTGTCGTATGATTCCCGTCCTTATCTCCTCATTTTCCGGAATCCATTGCTTTCCGTTGTACCATAATTGATTTTCTCTCCACTGGCATAAACCCAGGGCTATCCCCTTCATTTCTTTTCTTCCCTTTTCCAGTGCTTCCTTTATCGTTTTGATAGTTCCATCTTCTTTGCTTGCTTCCTGTATTCTTTCTTCGTTTTCCGTCGTAATTTCAACCATCTCCATCGCTTCGATCCTGTCTTTCTTGAAATATCGGTCGGCTGGTAGCAACGTTTGGATTTTCCTGGTAATCCGTTCGTCGTTATCGTCTTGTGGTCTGTCGCTCGATATTCTTGTGAGAGCATCTGGTTTGCCCCCTTCCTTGCCAGGTCGGTATTCGATTTGGAACTTGAACTGACTTAGTTGTTCCATCCATCGTAGTTGTCGATCGTTTAGCACCTTGTCCTTCATGAACAGTACTAGGTTTTTGTGGTCTGATAGTACTTTCATAACACCTTTCGTGTCGCAAACGTATCATCTCCATTCCTTCATTGCTTGAACTATTGCTAATAGTTCTTTGTCGTGAACGTCGTAGTTGCATTCGGCGGGTGTCATTTTCTTTGACCGGTAGGCGACCGGTCTCCACCTCCCGTCTTCGCATTTCTGTGAGAGTATCCCGGAACAGACGTATTTCGAGGCGTCGGTTTCGATTACTAGTTCTTTATCGGGGTCGTAGTGAACTAGTAATGGGGCGCTCGTGAGTCGTTTCCTGATACCGTCGAATGCTTTCTGTTCATGTTCGTTCCATCTCCATTTGGCTTCTTTCTTTGTTAGGTTATAGAGAGGCTTAGCAATCCTGCTGAACCCTTCTATGAACCTCCGATAGAAGTTGCAGAATCCAATGAAGCATTGAACATCCTTTCTCGTTCCTGGTGGTTTCCATTTCCATATGGCGTTTGTTTTGACTGGGTCCACTTTGACTCCTTGTCTGTTGATGATGAATCCCAAGTATTCTGTTTCCTCCTTATGGAATTCGCATTTTGTTGGCTTGATCTTCATTCCGGATTCCTGGATGCATTCCATCACTTCTCTAACGTCTCTGATGTGTTGCTCCAGGTTATCAGAATAGATGAGTACATCGTCTAGATAGACGATGCAGCATCTGTCGAGGAACCAACTCAATATTTGGTTGATCCATCGTTGAAAAGCCGCCGGTGCATTGGTTAGCCCGAAAGGCATAACCAGGTATTCGTACATTCCGTATTTGGATGCGAAAGTGGTTTTCCATTCGTCTCCCTTTTTGATTCGGACGTTGTGGTACGCGTCCTTGATGTCGAGTTTGGTGAAATATTGTGCTGTTCTTAACTGATCCAGGGCTTCTCCTATCAGTGGTAGCGGGTATCGGTCCTTCTTCGTGAGCGAATTGAGTGCTCGGTAGTCCACACACAGCCTTAGTTTTCTGTCCTTCTTTTTGATGAACATTATGGGTGATCCCCATGCTCTTTTCGTTTCCCGGATCCATCCTCGGTCCAGATTGGTTTCGAGGTATTGTCTTAATTCTTCTAACTCGTGTTCGCTGAGTGCATATACCTTTTTCCATGGTATATGTTGTGTTCGTTTTCCGTCTTTGTCTAATTCGAGATCGATCGCCAGGTCTACCCCGTGTCGATGTGGGGGTAGTTCTGTTGCGTTGTCTTCTTTGAATAAATCGTGGAACTTGTGATACTGTTTGGGTATAGTATCCCTCCAGTCTTGTTGCTTTCGTTGTTGTTTGTCTCGTATGGCCAGTTCCGTGCTGATGTTGATCTTGGCCCATTCTAGGTCTTTCGTGGTGAAGTTCCATCGGAGCATGCCAGTGTACGCTCCTTCCTTATATTCTTCGCGGAATTCTTCAGCTGTTATTTCGCATATCTGAATCTTGTCTTGTTGGCTCTTGGTAGCCTCGTATTGGTCCGTTGACCCAAAACCTTGATTTCCTCTTGTCGTGTTATCGAGGTCATTAACTTCTTGAAGCTCTTCGTCGTTGATCTTTTCGATGATCAATTGAGCAATTCGATCTCCTTTTGAGATCTTATACTCCTTATGATTCAGGTTGGCCAAGACCACCTTTATCTCACCAGTGTAGTCGGCATCGATTACCCCGGCGTTGACTATTAGCTTGTGTTTGACTGATAGTCCACTCCGTGGTGCGATCCGTCCATAGGTGCCGTCCGGTAGTCCAATGGCTATTCCTGTTCGTATCGTGGCTTGTTCTTTTGCTGGTATCGTGATATCTTCGTGTGCATACAGGTCGTGTCCTGCAGCCTTTGCTGACCCTCTAAGAGGTATCCGAGCCTCCGGGTCGACCTTCTTGACAAGAACTCCTTGTTTCTTGTTCTTTTTCTTTTTCTGTCCGTTGACAGATATCTTGGCCTCTTCGTACCTTGCTTTGAGGCTCTCGTATTCGACTTCAACTTCTGGGGTTCCGTACACGACTGGCGGGTCTTGTAGGCATTCCTTCTCGCATAATCCGCTTGCGAAGGTGACCTTATTTTGCGTCCAATCCATGTCCGGGTTGTGTTTCTTGAGCCAGGGCATTCCTAGCACTATCTCGTGGTTTTTGAGATTTGCCACTTGGAAGGTTGCCATTTCCCTATGGTTTCCAATTTCCATAGGTACTTGTGCGATATGGGTGATAGCTCCCATTGCACTTGGATTTCCATCCGCCAGGTAAATCGTCCGTTTCTTTTTCGTGTCCTTTGTCTTGATTCCGTGCTTGTCACAGATTCCTTTGTCGATGAAGTCCTCCGTTGCTCCAGAGTCTATCATCGCGTATATCTCAATCGTATCTTGTTGGTTAACTAGTAGCTTTGTTTTGACCATTAACTGGTCTCCGTGTATTTCCATTGATTCCGTATGCAGTGCCGCATATGTATTCGATAACTTGATGGTTTTTGGTTGATCCATGTCCCTCAGACCATCTATTGCTGGGGACCTTCGTCTTTTTCCGATTGGTCATCTCCTTCGTCCATGGATATCTCCCTCAGGTTCGTTCTCTTAGGAAATTGTTGGAACCTTTGCGTGGTGAAAGGTTTCTTCGTCTGTGTTCCATTTCCATTCGATCTTGGCCTTCTGCAATCCTTGATCCCGTGTCCTTTGATTCCGCAATTGAAACAAAGGTTATCCTTCTTTCTTTGGTCGTATATGCCTTGAGGAATGTCGAGCCGTCCTTTCTTCCTTGTACCGTCCAATTCCATGGGTTCTCCTCTGTCGTCTTGTTCTTGTCTTTTCCAGGTTCCGTCCTGGTTCCCGGGTGATGTGTATGTCTTGTTGGTTGTGACTGGTGGGTGGTAATTTCGTTCTGCTGCCTTGCACTGGTTTATCCAGTTCTCCTTGTCTATCGCCCAGACTGCTAATTCCGTTGCCGAAGTCAACTTCTTTGGCATGTGGATCATAGCATCGCGATAGATCTTCTTTAATCCTCGTGTGAACCATCTTCCTGCTGTCGTGTCGTCGACGTTGGTGTCTTGCATGAGTAGCCTGAACTCGTACCAGTATTCGGTTACGCCACGATTTCCTTGTTCAGCCACTTCGAGCTTGTTCCTCGCTTCTTGTTCTCTGTCAAGGTCGTCGAACTGCAGGGTGAACTCAGTACGGAATTCATCCCAATTTCTCCAAGGTCTTTCGATAGTTCCTTCTGTATAAGGTCGTATCCAAGCCAGTGCTGTTCCTTCTAACAACGTGCAGGTGTATAGGATTTTTTCTTGGTCGTATCCGATAGTCCATCCTACCGCTTCGAAATAATTGTCGATTTGGACATTGAAGTTGCGTAGTTTGTTTCGTTCCCCCCCATATCTGGGTAGTGCCTTGACCTTTGGCTGTTGCATTGTTCGAGCTGGAGCCACTTGTGCCGGCGGGGCTGCTGGTAACATGGCTGCTGTTACCGCAGCTACGATAGCTTGCATCTGCGCTGGGGATATTCCAGCATCCCCTTGTGCCGGAGGGGCTGCTGGCTGTGATGCCGACATCCTCCTTGGTCTTGGTGTACCTTCTGGTGAGTTTTCGTTTGACGATCTTCCTTCTGGTGTAACAGGGCTAGTTGCCCTTGAAGGAGCTTGGGAGGCGTTTTCTAGGGCGTTGCTGAATTCTTCAAAGTTTCCGATTCCTCCTTCGTTTTCTGTGAGATCGATATCTCCTTCGTGGTCTTGTCCCTCAGGTTGAGGGTTTATATCTGCCGTGTTGAAATCGTTGAGCGTCGCTTGGGTGACGCTTTGTAATGTAAAGTTCCTAGCTTATGGTTAACTAATAGCGACGGGCAATGATACTTCTCTCCTTCGTTATAATCTTAATAGATGTAACAGTTCTTAGATCCGTTGATCTACGTTATCACAGTTCGTGGGATAACGCCTGTTAGATCTTAAATAAGATAGCTTCGCCTCACGTAGGCTCGTGAGAAATGTGTCAGATACGCAAACGTGATAAAGAGTGTGAAGATGTTTTATTCGTAAAGTAATAGGTAAGGAAATTACTTAGAACAAAGCGTGAAGAGCCTATCTTCCTCGGTCGTATCGACCTCCTTATATAGTGCTCTTCCGCCAACCCTAACCCTGATGACTCACAAGTGTGAGCCTCGTGAAAAGCCTTACCAAAGTCATATGACTCAAATGAGTCATACGCGCGAGACCCATGACTCATAATCGAGTCATGTGCGAAACATAACAAATCATAACATAAACAAGTCATATGACTCAAGCGAGTCATATGCGCAAGACCCATGACTCATAACCGAGTCATGTGCGAAACATATCAAATCATAACATAAACAAGTCATATGACTCAAGCGAGTCATATGCGCAAGACCCATGACTCATAATCGAGTCATGTGCGAAACATATCAAATTATAACATAAACAAGTCATATGACTCAAGCGAGTCATATGCGCAAGACCCATGACTCCTAATCAAGTCATGTGCGAAATCCTGAGCTACCTGTCACATCTGTGACATAGACTAACTTTTTGTATACTGTTATTCTAATTACTATTTTCTTACATTTCCCATATTCAAACCATCCCAGTTTTGGTAATAACATGAACAGAAATTAGATGAAGTTAATCTGGATTGTTGAAAACAGATATAGCTTTTCTACTGCTAATCTAATAGACTTTTCGCACTATTTCAACTCTAGTCTATCAAGTAGATTTAAATCATTCAATATAAGAAACTACTTTGTAAAGTTTGATCCTAGTACTTCCTCCAATCATAGTAAGACTATTATTAGTATTATAGGAGAAGAATATACCTTCTGATAATAATTAATTCTATAAAGTACACTAAGTATTACAATAAGAATTATTTTTAAAAATGTAGTAATATGTTAGAAAAAGGTTAGAAATAATAGGTAAAGAGTAAAAAATTAAGTCAAATTCTGAAATATGGTAGCTATATAATCTACATTGATAGATTATCTATCTACTAAAACTAGCACTCAGCTTGTGGTAATGTATTTCAATAGTAGTATTAACAATAGTACATAATATTTGTAAATAGTTATTCCTAAGAATATGGAACATCTAAGGTAAATAGATATAATAGAAGCATAGTGCTAGTAAAATAAAGGTTTTATTCTAATAAAATGATATTATGGTAGCTTTGTAGGTAGTATTATAAGAGCAATTAACTATTTAGAACTAGATAATATGTGATAAAATACTAGATATAGAATTGCTGATAGAATGTTTTGCTTTAGTATAGAACAATTTAAATTATACTAATTTGAATCCTAGAAGTACTCTAAGCTTATACCAACTTTACCTTAGCTACTATCTGTCTTATGTTGTACTGATTCTTTTCTAAAAGTATTACTATTATACGTAGTTAGAATACTATAAAATTCCTCCTCGTCTTATCTACACTATTATTTCACTACTCTTACAAATGCTAAATATCATCTCCCATACTATTCATACCAATACAGCACTATACAGTAGCCCATTCTACATGGTTTTATGTGATCCAAAGCCTTTACTTTTTGCCTTTTCTCACATTGCCTCTAATTGCCCTTTTTTCGCCTTTTCATGAGTTTTCTTTAGCATTGGTTTTTTATTTAATTAATTTTAATTCAAAGATACCTTCCTATACTATTTGCGCATTGATTTCTTTTTATTTTATTCAATTTGGTTGGGGACTGGTGGAGTTATGGCTACTTTTGAAATTTGGTTGTGTTGTCCGACTTCCCGGTGATGTCCGACTTCCCGGTTCTTTACGTTACCTCACTATATTCCCTATAACGTAAAACCCCCAGAAGCGAGCGATCCACTAGAAGCGAGCAATGTCACTGCCAATGTCTGTGCGTATTGCGACATCAAATCCCCGATCCCTCCCCCATGCTAGATACACTCAATAACCCAACCACAGCCCAAAACCAATAAACACCTTCTCCCAAAACCAGGAAACAACGAATTGACCTTAGCAGGTTAGCTTTCAGGTTCCAAAAATTATGGAGACTTGACCACTAACCTCTATTTCCTGGAGCGCAAGGCCATTCCTAGAGGTCGATCGGGAAGCCGCCTGTTGGGATTCTGAGGAGTGTTCAAGATTGGTGCTAGTCGGGTATGAACTGTAGTTGGATGTTGGCAATATTCGGACTCAATAGAAATGAATGAATCGTCAGAGTCACTCGTCACGCTATGAGCAGTATTGTGTGTTGGTATCGGAGATGATGACGGGTTTTGAAAATGTAATGTGCGAGATGGGGTGTGGTTAAAACGAACTTTTGGTCGTGCCCGTGTCTTCAAGATAGGTGTTTGGAGCACAATTGGATTGACGGTAGTACCAGGCCGTTTTGTTTTTGCTGCCTTTTTGGACTGTTTCTCCTCCCGCTCCTTAATACCCTGTAGGATCGCCTCTCCACTCAGTACACCCGCCAGGTTCCCCCTTCCTAGCTGGCGCAAGTCCTTCTTTGATGGCCGAATAGCCTTTACCGCCTCTCTCACCTTTTGGGCTTCTCCATTGGCAATATCTGCTTGTACTGCCATATACTCTGCTGTATGGGAAAAGCGAAGAATAAGTTTACAGATATCTCCCTCAGATGCCGTTTTTATAAAAAAAAGGGCCTGGTTTGTCTGTTGTCTGAGCTCACATTTCGTGTAAGGCGTTCGTTCAAGGGAAAAGCTGCCATTGTTGAATGTCTCGTACTTTTCAGCAGCTCATCTCCCTGCGGTAACAGTTCTCAATTCGCCCAATACAGACCGAGGGTTGAAGGGACAGATGCCGGTTTTTTCGAATGCCTTGGTGACAGCCTAATTGTGTAGGCACTAAGATGAGCTTGTTTATAAAGAGGGAAAAAAATATCGCGGTTAATACCAATAGAGGTAGTAAGAAAGTAATCCTCAACTGCCTTCCGGTAATGGGTCTGCAATGGTGAAAAGAGTCTAACGTCAAGGGGCTGAAGGAGATGTGTTGAATGGGGAGGAAGACAAAAGACAATAATAGAGTTACTTTTGCAATAGGAGAGAAACTTGTAGTTAATATGAGAGACGTGTCCATCAAGGATAAGAAGTCGAGGCTCGCCATGACACCGCGCTCGAGAAATTGGATCGTAAACCATAGTCAACCAATCAAATCCGATTTGGCTATCAGTCCATCCCTTTGATGATACAGCCCAGCGTGCCAACTTATCCTCCTCTTCTACATTCTTGTACCAATCAAAAATATGAACATTGCCTTTTCCAATCAAGTATGGTGGAAAAACAAACCCATCTGCAGAAGCAGCTTCCAGGGTAGTTGTTAGGCGGAAGCCGACTCTAAATAATCGTCGAGAAGACTTAGGCCTGAATCTTTCGTAATAGACGGAGATTTGTCTAGGAAGGCTCGCTATCGTTCTGTTCGTTTAGGACTACTAAGAACTCGCTTAATCGATGGGGAAAATAATTTTATAAAGATTCGTAGGTAAAACAATGTTATATTGTTAAGGTCTCTTCTCCGTTGCTTGTCGATGTCTAAAAGCTTGGGAGGCACTTCGATATTTATATCCCGCGTCTGAGTGTTCGCGGACTATATCTAATCCTCCTATAACTAAGTACTTATCCAAGATTGTACGCTAACGTCTCATAGTCTTAACAAGTGCAAACCCTGTTTGACCCCGAACTTTCACACACCATCTTCGTCCTCATAAATTCTTTTCCGTCTTATCGTAGGATGCGCTATTATCCTCGAATGACCGGTCTTCGATTTATAGAGACGAGTAGACTTCTGTTTGAAACTGCAGTCGTCTTGACTATCGTCCCAGTAGTCTCTTCCGATTTCACATAGTGGCCAGCGTATGTGTCGGGTACCTATGCATAATGCAGGCTACATAGACGGTGTGCCAACACTCATAGTCTACCGCCTATTAGGTCTTCTGAGTCTGAGCAGCTTCCCCTCGGTCCGCCTCGCCTCAAAGAGAATCACCTCTCGAGGGATCCTGTCTCCAGGACCAACCAACATACAGCGGCCTTCAGATAGGTATTGGTGTCATATCTATCTCCTATGGCCTCTGGGGCTCTGTAGGAGTAGTTGCGGATTCTCGAACCGAAAACGTCCCGTTACTTTCGGCCCGTAGTCAGGATGCCTAACTTTGAAGCCTAGTAACTCAATGCGCCTCTGACGGATTTCCTCCGTTCCACTTCTCAGAGGTACCCAGAGGTGCCCTCTTATATATCCTGCGAACAGCTTCCTGTCGGATGGACGGCAGCGACGTATATGGTGTTATGAAGTAGGCTTCATTGAGAGGACATTATAGTCATGGGACGCATCTCTTTGAAATCTCACTAAGGACGTGCGGGCCCCAGAACGGGGCCGGAGGGAGGTGTTAGGCTCTCGATAAATGAGGGTCTGTGCGCAGGTACCCTACCGAGAGGTCTGTGCATTTTCTATATGCCTAACAGTAGCAAGGAATTCCCGTTTTCCATCTTGCTTCACCCGGGGATTTTTTTTTCCACGCCGTGTAACCACCCTAGTACGTGGTGAAATACCCATAACGAATCCTTTTTCATCAACATTTGTTATTGCTCTGGGCTTAAAAGTATATTGTCGGAGAACTTTGCCAAGCTTTCGGAAGTGGGTGTTGATGATATGTGGATTACTCGAATATGCTCGTTGTCGGTCGATACGACTAGCAAACTTTACTGCCAGAACTGGATGTCGCTTGAGAAATCGAGTAATCCAGTTTTTACCGATCAGGTGAATCTGTGGAGGATTCAGGCCTTGAGAAGTGCTTCGAACCTGCACCTGCCGTTCCTTCTCTTTTTTGGCTAAATTTTTTACCATGCCCATAAGGTGATCAATGCGTGGGGGGAAGCCAAAATCATCCCGCTTGAGCACCCATTTTACAATAGCCTTTTCAGCAACTGGTGTAAAGATCTGCTGCTCTTGATGAGCTTCCTGGCGGTTACGGCGTCCATTTTTCCGGTGGCCGAGGCTCGATCGTGACAACCCATAAGCCTGAGCAGCTTTCTCAATAGAACTGAAGGTAAGGTCTTCTAACCCCTTTAAGGCAGCTGTATAACGTTGCTCAAGGGTTAAGGATGGAATATTTGATTGTTGACTGATTTTTGGCATTGTGTTGTGAGTTATAGAGCTCGTAGAGGTGGGAGGTGCGGGGTAAATAGTCTGTTACCCGGCCATCTCGCTTCTAGTGGATCGCTCGCTTCCCGGTGATTTACGTTATATTCAATTTCTGACAACTAAATACCCGGTTTCATGGTCTAGCAGGGGAGGATCCACATCTGGCCTTGGGAAAATTTGATGCGAGAAACATATGCGCATTTCTTTCTTGGAAGGCAAGGAAAATCGTGGTGTCACCAGGTTCCGTTGCCAGGTCAACTATCTTCACGTACAGTACCGTACTTTGAGAGAATCTAATCGCTATTATCGGAACTTCGATTGGCCAACCCGGGGCTGCTTAGCGATTTGAAAGGGGAAAATACTGGCGCCACAGTTCAGGGTGCAAGTGTTCACATACAAGATCTATGTACGGGGTAAGCAATACCGATCACAGAGCTAGTACATCAAGGAGATGGACAGCCAAGGTGTCAGCAAAGCCCGGGAAAAACCAGTTTGCACCTATGATTTGAAATGCCTCACATAAAGAGTATACCACCAATTCAAGTTCCAGGAACCCACAACTAAAGAACGCAAAACACGAACTTGCATGTGGTTAAGAATACCACCGGGAACAGCCAACCCGTCGAACCTCCTCAGGTCATATAGAGAGGAAATCTGCTTGCCACCAAAATGTCCAACAGGGATAGCTCGCTCGTCACCGTGATAGAAATCCACCGCTAATGTAGCGATGTGTCCATTGTAGGTTCTATTGCGGATATCCATGATAGGCTCATTAGCAACGGTGGAGTATTTGACAACATTGGTCCTTAAAGAATGCAGGTTCTTCCAACATCCTGGTCAGCAATTGCCTCAAGATGTTCGCATTGCTGAAGAGAATCCTTCTCGGAGCAGAATTCAAAGTTCTGGTCAAGTGAAGGAACAAATGGAACAGGTTTCTAGGTGCGCCGCTGACATAGAAGGAAACACTGCATATCTGGTGAATTGATGAGTTGAGCGCTGGCTGTCGGATAATGGGCTAGAATCTTGCCGGGAGTAGCAAAAGGATCATCCACGTTGGCTTAATTTTGAAGCAGGGACGCCGTGCTCCCAATGGAGGTGGAATGTTCCTCAATACATTGATTGAAGTCCCAGTAAGCTGTTATAAAATGGGATCTATTCAGCGAGACTCAAGCCTAACATACGTGAGCTCAACCAAGCGACAGGTGACCTTAGCATAGGTCATTTCTACGAGATCAATGGTCCCCCTTAGAACTTTGTCGCAGGTGGCAATTGAGACGCAAACTGCTGGCGAAGCTCAGTTGTATGATAATGAAGGGTGCCCAAGATAAGGAGGTCACACTCAAGTGGTTTGTAATTGAGTATGAGAGGGTGGAGAGGCGATCTAGAATGAGGTGTGAAAACCCCACTGGTGGTTCCTGGTGCGCCGTACATGACGAAGATTGCCTGGCAGAAGGGGATTGGTTGCGTTCGAGATTCTTTATAATCAGTAAAAGGAACAACTCACGATGAATTGAGTAGGGAGTAAGGAACTCAGGATTCAGTAGACAGCGGGGCAAGATGGAAGCAGTGCCGGGGGAGGCAGAAAGGTTCCGCGGGAAACCTGTGGTTAGGATGAGTGGGTTTCCGCCAGACGTGTCACTATTCCGTAGGAAGGGGGTGAGCTGGGTAAGGGCAAGCTTGGAAAAAACGAGGAAGAAAAATTCAGAATGTATATTATGATACAAGTGCTCGAGTACAATGCCTAAAAAAAAGTCCTGGTAGCAAATTTGTCTGTCCCAAATGGTATCAGTTATGACAAAGCCTATTGATATAAATTTAGCGGAAATAGTGTATCACCAAATATGTGTGCGCACAATCGCGTAGAGCGATACCGTACTTGCTAAGAGAGCAAGTGTCTGAATTGTGTCTATGGAGGTACAGCCATAAGTTTTGTACGCTTCGCAGAAAGAGAGTGCACAATGTCTTGCTCGGGGGTTTATGGGACACCGTGTGTCAATCGTATATTATGAAAGGAATTACAACAAGCATTTTAACAGCAAAAAAAAATGCAAAAAAGGAAGATAAAACCAAAGGCCCAATGAGCATGACCGGATTACAGCGGCCTAAACATAGCATTTAGGAGGGGAGGGGGTCAAATGTATAAGAAAGACAGCCCGTTAAAACAAACAGAGCACAAAAGGGGGGTTCCCAAACAAACATATCTCATCTAAGAATCACCAAACCAGCCTCTAAGTACCGAAAACAAAAAAAAAAAAAGAACAAGAACACAAGACGAAATAAAAAGGAGTTGGAGTGCAAAATATTGCTTGTTTGTTCGTGGTTGGGAGTGTCGGGGGGAGGGGGGGAAGAGGCGTGCTTGCGGTGGGGTGCGGGGTGTAGTGATACTTCCAATCACACCTACTCGAGTATTGGTTTTCATGTACATTACAGCACTGTATTAGTTGTAACGTTTATATAGGATATAACTACCGTTGTGGGAATTATTTGACCACTTCCCGTTTTGGACGGTGGACTGACCGGGCACACTTGTGCTAAAGAAATGCCACTTGTGACCTGCTTGCTATACTGGAAGGTAGTGATGATGGAATTGACTTCAGATAGACCAGGCGTAATGTTGTTGAGATGGCAGGAGCAAATCAGAGATAAAGCAAGGCTTAATGGATGTGGAGTAAAGGTTGGATTGGGTGCCATAAAGAAGGTATGGTGTATCATATCATACGAGTCTAGCTAGGAGAACATAAAGGCACTCATTATGCGGAAAATTCTGTGTGCCCAGCCCTCCACTAACATAGGACACACCCCACTAGTGAAAACACCATACGAGTACCGTACAGGACCAAAAACTTTACTAGCCACAACCCTTGGTTCCTCAAACCACTCCACCCTTCAAACCGGTATGTGACTTAACTGACTTAAGCCGCACCGGGACCATGGTCCTTTCTCCCAGATTCTATGCATTTCTGAAAAATATCTTTAAGGCCCTGTTTGGCAAAAATAGAGCCATTTTATTTCTCCATACAAAGTGACCATTTCCTTCCATTTCAAATTTTTGGATCGTAACTGGTGTTTAGCAAATCAGAAACCTATCGACCATTCCATTCCGATAACCAAACAGAACCATTTCAAATAGAACTGTTCTCCCCCAAACCCTAATAAAAACCCCCTTATAAGTAAATAAGCTAAGCATTGTGGGTAGTTTTTTCTTCTTCTTAGGGTAAGTGCCAGTTTTGTGTAAATGGAGCCATTTCCATCCAAACCGACAGATTGGAACCAATAGAAAGAAATGGAAGATGATTATTTCAGGTCTCAAACTGTTTTGAAATGGAACCATTTCTTATAGCTCTATTTTTGCCAAACAGGGCCTAAAAGAAACTCTTGCATTGGTTTTTTATTGCCTGACAAAGCAGTCATTGTATGGTGGACAGTGGTAAAGGCAATTCTCTTATTGTCCTCAACGGCTTGCTTTACCTCCCCAATTTTTCTTTCAATAGCATCGGTTTTCTGGTTGAGGCGCTCAAATTTCGTAGAAAAGCTTTCGGTAACTTCCCGGCGTCCAGCACGGCTCTCTTAGACAAGGAGAAGCGACCCCGCGAGTGCACCGGTCACCGTAAAAGCTCCACAAATAAACTGCCTGGTATGGGTACCAATCAGGGCCTTGGCCCACAGATACGCTACTCAATTAGCAGTAATCATAGGATAGATTAGACAAACATACCCGAGTTCAATGCAGATCGAAGGGGTGCCATAGGTTGGTTACACCAATTGTCTACCCAAAGCAAGCCAATTAGCACCCCGCACCCCCTAGGTCAGTAACGTGTAACCGAAAATACTTTATCGAGTTGTATGATATTTGTATCAGGGGAATCCTCCCAAGTCTTCGGGGTTCAGTAACTCGCCGTCGGTCCGGGATTGATATGGGAAAGAGAAACGAACCAATATGTCGTAAGGGTCAAGCTTGATGAGATGAAGAGGAGCGTTGATTATCAAGAAGAAAGAAAGAGAGAGGGAACGGGAAGAAGACAAGCAAATATAGAGTTAGAAAGGGGAAGCGAAGGCAGCAGACTGAACCTCACAAATGACCTGCGTATACCCTAGAATGCAGACGTAATCCTCAGCGCTCACATTTTTCGACGCCAATTGCAAACGGGGGCGAGCACAGTGGGACGTGTGGATGGCCACACAGTCAATTAGAATATCAAGCGATAGGAGCTGGCATGGCCGGAGGGGAAAACTTTTAACTGTCGTCTAAGGTCGTCCAACAATTTGAAAATCATAATACTTTATCATATGATATCATACTCCCTCGACGACAGGGTTAGTACTAATCTTCCCTCGGAAGTTTGCTCCACCATCTCTACCCTCGGCCCACTGTCCCTCGTCCCACCTAGCATATTCGCTCCCATGATATCATACGATATGATACCGATATCTTTTTCTCTCCCTTCTAGCTCACTTGCTTATCAAGTTCATAGACGCCCCTCTTTTATTTTGTTTCAATAAACCCTTATCTCATATCCTCATGTTGGTTTGAGGCCTCCCGGTTTCTCTTTTCCTGATCCTACTGTAGAGGGTCTCTGATATGGGACAGGAAAACCAGTCAACCAATCACCCTGGGACGGCGAATTATTTAACTAGGGTTGTTATTAGCAAGAAATCAAAAAAAAAAAAAAAAAAGTGAACAGAAAGGTAGTCAGACTCTATATGAATATCATATCATATGTATATCATAGTATGATATCATACTTAATGGATCGAGTGTAATGCAGAGGGATGAGAGCACAACCCGCCCAACCAATGCCTTCTCCCTGCCAAAAATAGACTATTCTCTATCAGCCACGTTTCAAACCCTAAAACAACCTACTCATAATCTCGTCCATATTATAGCTGTTACTAAGGGAAGGCCGATCTCGTTGGTTATGATTCTGCTCATCATCCTAACTTGAGTAGGTTTGAGGACTGGCTTCAAGAGCTTCGTTCTCGTCGCCAGGGCATCGTGCCATAGAACGGTACAGGTATGATATCTCGAATCAGAAATGGATTCTCCCAGCAGACCTAACCCCCCCCCCCCCGGTCTCGGCAGTGTTCGCAACGGGGCAGTCCGTCCGTCCTGGGCTAGGACGAGGACGGACGACATTTCGTCGTCCCGTCCGGTCTTTTTGTCAACCTGCCCCACAAGTGAGAATGAAGGACGAGGACGGACGACATTGTGTCGTCCCGTCCCGTCATTTCCAGAACTTGCCCGACAATTTAGAGCTAAGGACCGTTCCCCCTGCCGTCCCCCACAAAAATATCTCGCGCTCTTGAGTTTAATTTTCTTTGCCGTATTAGAAACACAAAGATCGTAATAAGAGTTGTTAGGCTTAGAATGTATATGGAAATCAGTGCGGAGCGGAATGCGTTGAGGTAATCGAGATTAAAGGGTTGGATATTGCGGTATCTGATAGATTCTGCTCTCATATTTCTACCTCAGAGCAAGTCCATTCTTCTATTTATCTTCCCCCGCCTGCCTCTATCATATTGCTATATCATTTGGCGACCTTAGCATTATTCTCAGAGGGTGTGGGGATACGGCGTGGATAGGATGGATTTGATAGTACCTGGCCAGCACCCACAGTCCCCGGCCGTCCCCCGTCGTCCCCCGTCGTCCCCCGTCGTCCCCCACCGTCCGACCGTCACCTGCCGTCCCCTATCGTCACCTGCCGTCCCCCGTTGTCCCCGACCGTCCCCCACCGTCCCCTAGCTGAAGTTGTCTCAGACTGTGGGGCTTGTCGTCCTCCCTAATGACGGCCGTCCTGGGAGCTTGAGGACGAGGACAGACTACAGTTTGCCGTCCCGTCTCGTCCGGGGGTCTTGGCAGTCCCCCCGCCGGGCCCGACGGGGGCCCCGGACGGCTGAGAACACTGGGTCTCGGTCCCTGACTCACCGACTGGGGCGTAAATGGAGAGAGGAACACGAGGCGCCGACATCATGATGATGATGTAGTATTATTTCCCCGGGAGCGGGCTGACTCAAGTAACCAACTCTGCGAATACATTAAGCCAGTCAAGCGGAATGCATCGAACACGGCAGTTCTGTTACTGGGGACCTAAGTCAACTTGATTGTTGTATGTTGGCGCTTAACGCAGTAAATAGTTCACCCCGCGCGACACCTAGCAAAGGCGAGTGCAACTCAGTGACTGAAACACGCGGTGGGTTGAAACTATTGGATTGTTCAATTCATCCTTGAAATCCCAAGTCAGCCCCCATAGCATCTCATATTGCCATCTTAATCTTAACAGAACAGCAGCAGCCAATGTAGACAAGTTCCTAGCCCAGCGCAGCCTCCTAAATTTCAAGGTTCCATACAGGTTTCCATACCGGTCTGCACTCCAGAAATTCCTATCATCTATCCATTCTCAGCATTCCGGCAACAGTAATTATTCCGGCAACAATGCCCATATCAACGAAAGCGCATTCCGGGAAACTCGGAATTTGAGGGTAAGTGATGGTTGCTGTAATGGTGGAATGTTGTGCGGATGACCAACTACTGATTCCCAGAACCATAGGGAGATATATCTAAGGTGGATCGTTCGGGTAAAAATGAGTGTTGGGGGCTGAAATGGGGTATATATAAGTATTACCCACCTGCTTGAGCAAAGCACCACGGCACCAGTACAGTACGGTACAGTACGGTACTCGAGCATTCCATTATTCCTGTTTGTCTTGGGGCAGCAGGATTATATCTGATTGGACCTTTAGATTTTGCTCAAGTGTGAGACATGCGGGGCGGGATTATGGTGCTCTCCGATGCACACTGTCTCGTGCAGCGGTGAGAATTGGGCCCGTGACGGTGAAATGAATCATTTGATAGGGTAGTGGTACCCTATTCGAAAATTATATCGTATCCAAGTTTATGCGAAAAGGGTAATCTGATAACAGCATTGTGCAAATGAGTTAGCTTTTTGCGTCGTCGTGAATTGTATCGTACCGTAGTGTCTCGATCAAAGCGAGGAAGACGCGAGAAAGAGCTAGGCCGCAACAAAAACCCTTCCCCCAGACCCCCGCGATGGCAAGGATCACCCAGACGAAAGTAACAATAATACCGTAGTGGCAGACCATTGGAGAGCACTTACCGGAATGTCATATCACATGCCGGTGGACAATCGACCAACCATAACACCACCCACAACCAGAACTAAAGTTGGACTTGGGGATCCTTAATCCAGAATTGATATCAGCTTACCGGTACCGGTATCCAAATATTCTGTGCCTCGGCTTCGACCAGTTAAAATACTAGTCATTAGGGGAGCCGAGTTGAGTTGATGCCCAGGCCAGACTGTGGGCGTGGGAGAGGGCAAGTCGGTGGGGGAACCGCGCGCCGGGCACCAAGCACAGCTTGATGCCGACAAGCCGTTCTCATGGTCAGGAGAATTGTGGCACATACCATAACAAGAATATCTGTGCAACACTCAAGCATAGTGCCGGTATGATACATGGGTGGGAAAAGGTACGCTTTGCCATGCACCGAGACGGGTTTCGAGAGGGCCACATAAGACAGATGGACGACTGTAATCCGGGTTTAATTCGCTCTCAAAGCTACAGTACTGTACTTGTACTGTCAGCTGTGCATTGCTGGCAGCCGGTGTCAGGTGTTCAGTTGATTCCAAACAGGGTGGCATGTCCGAGCCTGGCAACCAACCAGCCCGTATGTGACGAGCGAAAACTTGGATAACTCGAGGCATTGTACTCGTATCATACCGGCATTGTATAAGTACATTACAGTACGAGTACTTGTAGTGTGCGAGTATTATACTCTTATACGAGTACCGGTACCGCAGAGCACAAGTACGATATCGGTGGAGGTGGGGGGCTTCATCCTTTTTCTCCTCCCTTCGCTTGTGTGAGTGAAAGCTGGAACTGGAACCGACATCTTGCGCTCCGCCGGCATTTATGTATGCTCAGGTTTCACAACGATCGCCGAGACAAAGGGACACCCCTTCTCCCCAGAGGATCTTCACTTTTGTTTGCATGAAGGCACTTTTGGTCATCTGACTGATATCATAGGCACCATTCTGATTGAATTGCGGGGGAGGTTGGATGCTGAGGATTAAGGGGAAAAGACGAGCTCATCCCCCGCAAGAGCCTGAATGTCGTGCCAACTATAGTACAGTACCCAAATACATATCATACCCGTTATTTTTTTCTACTCCCACCGCAGCTTTTCTTTTTTCCTCCTCACTTTCCATCCCCCTCTTCTCTCATCTCTTGATCGAACCCCCCCCCGGAACCCTACCCCACGGTACCCTGTTCACTGCTATTGCCCATCCCGTGCGAAAAAGTAAACTTTGCCAATCATGGGAGAGACAAAAGACGGAGACTCCTCCGTCTCACTGTCGCCACTGCAGCCGCTGAGATACGAATCCGGGTGACAGCATGTTGTGAGTGCCCGGTATTCAGCAGCTGGCAAGATGATGGGGACACATCCCTTCTTGCTTATTTACTGGGGTCGTCTTGCTCCCTTTCCCCCGTCCCCTTCTTTCGCATTTCTCAATGCTTTTCATCAACCAGATCTCATTTCTTCATCTGGGCGTTTGAGCCTCTTTGACGTGAAAAGGGTTAAGCATCACTACTGACATGAAAACTGCTTCTCCTCTCGCCAACAATTTCCTTTTCAACAGGGTCGATAGCGCAACCGTCGTCTTCGCCAACTCTTGCCAAGGTTCCACCAGTGCGTCTAGCCTCCCGCCGTCGTCTCCCCCGTCACCAAACCCACCATCCCATGATCGCCGCGTCATTGCTGGTTCTGGTCCTTTCCGCCGCCTTGATCCCTCTCATTCCCAACGTGAGGCCCTGGATAGCGAAAAACATCCTCCATAGAGCCTCCACTTCGACATCCTCCCCACCATCACCCTCGATACACTCATCAACAGGCATGTCTTCGGCCGCCTTAGCTTCCCCGCCCGATAGCCCCGCCGATGCCGCTTCGTCCGCCTCAGTCCCCCCGCTGGCAGACCTCTCTTCAGTGTCGTTGCTTTCCGAAGACCTTCAATTGACATACCTCGCGGAAGGCGCCGCAAACATTATCTATCGCCTCTCCGCCCCGCCAGGGGCTCCTCCAGCCGATGAATATGTCAACAGATTGTTGCGACTCCGCAAAGCGCTCCCTTCTGCCCAGCCCAATTTGTTAGCTTACTCTCACCTCCTTCACACTTTTCACCCCCTCTTCCCTTCTCATCTTTTGGTTCCGACGACACTTATCAGGGTCCCGAAATCAGTCATACTTCGGGAAAACGTCAACCTTCTTCAACTGGAGAATGCTGGAAAGCGCCCCGCCAAGAGACGTGGTTTATATCTTGAAGAGGAAACGGAGGATTATGGCTTCGTAATCCTGGATATGAGCCCACGTCCCGTCGAAGATCTCCCGCCGACGCCTCCGGACACCGACGATACCACCGCGCCACCGATAGCTGGTGTCACTACCGAGGGGTTCCAAAGGAAGGATTTCTCCACCCGTCAGATTCTTGTCGAGTTCAAACCAAAATGGGTGGTTCAGTCTCCTTCCGCTCCCGCCAACTGGAGGCGATGCAGAACCTGTGCGTTACGTCTCCAGAAGAATGGTGGAAAGCCGAGCTTCTGCCCGCTTGATTTGTCCTCTCGAGAAGAGTCACGTGTTAGGGATACCCTGCAGCACATTCTGCCATCTATTCCGCCGAAGAATTTGCAGCTCCGTCTTGGAGAAACTTGGGAGGATGCCAAGAAAGTGATTGAAGACCGCACTGTAGACTTCCTTGTTAGCAGTGAGTTGATGCCCCTGCTGAAGCGCTTGCAACTCGAGATGGACCCCTTGGGCCCCATCAAGGCTGCGCGGGAAGGTAGTCAATACTGCCAGGAGAGATTTATCACCGCCATGACCGTCCGCGACCTCACCATCTTTCTTCGCATCGACTTGGATGGTAGTGTCGAAGCGCGCATTGGAGACTTGGATCTCAAGACTGGTGAAGCCGGAAAATGGGATTACTGGAGCAAGGTGGAGCAGACCCTAATCACCGATGGTTACTACACGGGAACCGAAGAGGGGGCGTCTGAGAAGGGCGTCTGGTGCAAACCATAATTCGTAATGTCTACACGCGCGCGCGGGGGCGCGGAGACTGTCTCCCAACTCAGCAGCATAAATTCATTATTTGCTCCTGGCTACGGAGATTTATGGAAGCGGTTTAATGAAGGTCATGTTATTTAGTGTATTAAACTTTTAGTGTTTTTGTGTTCCGCGGCTTCATAAGCTCCCACTCGATATTCTACAGTTGCGCTTCACCTTCTCGGATCTCAACAATCTAGATGTCAACAATCTAGATGCCACACTGCCCCTATAGTGTTCCTTGACCAGTGAACTTTTTTTAGTGTGAACTTCCAACTCGTCATCCCAGATCACTTGATAGGGTTCGAACAGCCAGTTGTCGATTGCGTATCGCAGTTGTTCATACTAACTTTGACTCACAACCCGGTTCCTGGCGTTTTGTATCTCCATGGAATGCCTTTATAATGGATGTCAAAGTTCTGCAAATTTACCGTTCGAACCCAAACTCGACCTTGAGTGATCATCGGTGATAGCGACCACCTCCATTACATTCGGGCTCTGCTGACATCCTTCAATGACCCTTGCTTTCCTAGATCGGCTATAGTACTCATAAGAGCAGTATTATCATCACCATCACCCCGTGAACTTGATCGCCAGGGCCGCAATGTCTCCCCCGGAGTTTTAGGTCCGTCTCCCCTACCCAAGTCGAAATTTTATCTCAGGCACAAGAATTTGGTATGGGGGATCTACATCCTATGGTAGTTGTAAGACCAATATATTCAGTCAAAATTAGCCCTTCCAAATATCAGCTATCCCTAAGGATTTTGTGGTCCGGAGGGAAACAGTTTCATAGCTTCATATTCCAATCCATACCCTTGTTATGGCACCCTGCCAGCGGACAGCCTCAGATGGAACCTTTTCTCTCTCTCCCCTATCGGGGTATACACTTTGCGCACATCCAACAAGGGGTCCCCGAATTCCTCTAGTGGTGGAGGTGGAAATCAGTCTCCGGATTGGTTGATATCTTCTTTGATACTTGGTTTTCTCAACAGGGCTCCCGAAGGTTCTCTATTAGAAGGCTCTGAAAATTATTCCACGGAAAAATCGGGTCAAGTGTGTTTGGTGGGTTCGCGAGTGGAGAAGCTAGATCTCATCGTTGTGCTTCATTGTTCTACTTGTTTCCGTTATGGATTTGACAGACTTATACCATACCAGCCCACAATCATTGTATTATTATTCTTTCTTTTTCTTTCTTTTTTTATTAGTACAAAGAATACCAAAACACGGTACAAATACACTCAGTCTGACTGGGCCGGGGTTCCGTCCCCTCCCGGGGCATGTCGAAACCTCCCTTTCCGAGTTCCATAAGGAAATTCGCTCCAAAGGAGTGGTTATCTTGACCCCCCCCCCCCAAAGGGATGCTATGATATCATGGAAGAATACTCAATACGCCGTCAGACGGCGGCGTATTCCCGTGGGCGACATTGGCCGTGGACAGCGTACGTAGGAGGTGCTGGCGATTTGAGCAAGCCCTCGATCGGCACCCGGTTTAGTGAGCTCGAATACACCATCCCCGGCGGGCTCGATGCCTTATGCCATATGGTGCAAAGCGCTAGAAAACATGTAATGTGCTAAGGGGGATGTACAGTACATCTTTCCCTCGAGTTTTTGTTTTTGAAAGAGGGCTTCTCCTCCCCCTTCATAAACCAACCGAAGGTTGAATCCGATCCCTACATGATGCAACTTGTGAATCCAAGCACCATATCATAATAAGGAATAAAGTTGCGCCTCGCAAGTACGATATTTGCCAACTCCAGTACCTGCTGATCATACCTCATCACTCGGAGATCTGTTTTTACCGTGTACCCCATGCACCGGTATCATATCTCAAAGGTGTAAGAGGGGGCCTTGGAGTAGCCCCGCCAATATCCTCGATTACTCCAATCCTGGTATCATGAGGACTCAGGAGTAGACTTCATATAAGTATTCCCGCCACCACTACAGGATCACTTCGCTCTGTTGATATTGCTCATACGTTACTGAAAGGACCACGTTAGGTTTGGAGAGGTAATAGAAGCGTTTATCATGGTCATCCCCTTCGCCGCAAAAACAGCACGATTGTTTGCTAGTTTGCACGATGAACTAAAGGAGGGGGGGAGAGAGAGCCCTTATAATATACCCTTCCGGGCCACATGTCCCGACGAATATGGTTCGTGCAGCACAAAACGTACGCCAGAAATTCGCTTTTTTAAATGATCATACCCCTCCGCTAAGATAAAATATTGCTTCGAAAAAAAAACCACTAGGCTATTGGGAATACCAAAGGGAAGAATGTATTGGTTTTTTTTTTTTGAAGTAGTTACAGATCTTGATAGTGAGATATAATGAATTGACGAGTTGTTGAGTGGTGCACCTTTTGGATTGTACGAACCATACTCTGCAGAACAGTCACCCCTACTGACTATGAAGAAGCTAAAATATAACCACATTCTCGC
Source organism: Tuber indicum (assembly GCA_006112555.1). Lineage (NCBI taxonomy): Eukaryota > Fungi > Ascomycota > Pezizomycetes > Pezizales > Tuberaceae > Tuber > Tuber indicum. The sequence goes on from VBSK01000159.1 coordinate 1,052,897, forward strand.
CTCCATGGTATTTTCATTGTCCCTCATGATGCTTTAACTAACAAATCCAGGCTGCTAGATCTACCGTCTTGTAAGTAGAAAGTAGGAGCTGACAATACCGTGCTTGGTGTAGACAATTCTCGAATTATATTTTTTACGGTAAAGGTCTCCGATGCCACGGATCCCGATCATAAACCCTTCCAATGACACGATATCCCTCCGATGCCACTGCTTGATAAGTATTAAGGATGATGATCAGATAAATTAACAATTAAATTAAAAAAAAAAAAAAAAGTTACAAAAAGCAAGAAAGAAGAATTAGATTAACTATGAGCATTACAACAAGTTGCAGAGTTATGCCCAATAGCGCCACAGGTAGAGCAATGTGGAGGTGGTTGGGAATAATTGTCTTGCTGTCTATAGAACTTCTCCAACCCAGAGTCATGTTTTCTGTGGACGTCCACGAGGTCTGCGGGTAAGCGGTGGTTCTACCCCTCTTGCAATAGGTAAGAGATTCCTATTTCCACAATGTCCAGGAGGGATGCGTGGAGGTGGTGCTGGTGCTGGCTCATTGTGGTAAATGTTGATAATATTAACAGAAGAAGGTTCGCTTCATATGTCGCTTTCTATGTAGGAATAGAAAGGACATCTGGAAGGTAGTTCGGAATAGGCTAAGAGTGAAATTAATATAGTAAATAGTAAGTGTCAAATTGGTTACTATTACTTATGAAGTCTGCTTGATGAGAAGCTGTACAATTCAATTTTTAACTTCATATCAGTTAATCTTTTCACTTTACTTTATCTGATCACCATATGTATCAGGCGGTGGTATTGGAGGGATATCATGCCATTGGAGGGGTTTATTATCGGGATCCGTGGCATCAGAGACCTTTACTGTATTTTTTATTTTTTCCACAAGCCGCCAACAAATAAGCTCCCTAGAAGACCACCCCAAGCGTAAAAGGCATACAAGTAAACCACAAGTAGAACAGATCAAGAACCTCTGTGAAACCCTCCTAGGAAAAGCCCCCCCCCTCACCAGAATGCCACGCCGCTCCAAGAAAAACTACTACACAGAAATGAAACCATAATATGAGAATAACTACCTATAAAGATGTAATAAGGCCACATTAGGTAAAAAGGCACAATTGGCTACTGTGAAGAGAGTGGGAGCAAGGAAAGTTGATAATTGAGGTCCCTAATATTCATCTGCCGTTCATGGTCTACTAACATCTGACGACACCTATCAGCAGCCAGTTGTCTGATATCGCTTGCCAGGTGATTGAGACAACGTTCCCACTTGAAGGGTATTTTATAGTCATCCTCATTTGCAATATCCAAGAACTCACTGAGCAAAAATTTATCTTGCAGGATATTGGGGGAGTCGATAAGATCCTATATATATTAGCAATAGTAACTTGCTATTCTCTTCAAGTTAAGTGCTTACTCACAATACGATCACCAAAATGAACAGCTAATCCTGACTCTGGATCCCGCTTCCAAATCTCAATAAACCCTGTAATCTTTCCCACCCAAGAAAGTCCCTTGTATATCGCAGGTCCATACATATACTCAAGGGTAAATACTTCTCCTGTTATCTCTTGCCATCTGGGGAATCTGAGTTGGGAAAGTTGTTCATTATCGAGATCACGAACTGGGCACTTATAATCCGGAGTCTCCTCAAGCTTGAAAAGCATAACCGCAGACGGCACGACAGAGGCATGGTGAAAGTGCTACTGCCATGGTGCAGTTGGCAGGAGAACAAGTATACTGCACGATATGCAGACAAAAGATTATTCAAAGGTGGCATTGTTGGTGAACCAGGGGGCCATCGTGAGGTCTGAGACCTTGGCTTTCAGCTTCCACTATTGCAATGTTATTACCCAGGAATACCATATCTAGGGGACGTGTGGGGAGAAACTAACCTTCGGGTATTGGAGTTGGTCATTCTCAGTGTTCGGTACTAAGTGAAACCCTAGAATACATCCTGTAAGATGCTGTGCTCATGCCAGTGAACCCAAGCGTCCAGTCCGTCCGTCTTCGGGCATGGACGGGAAGGACGGAAGTGCATCGAGGATGCCCGGGACGGACGGGCATTTGGGCGTCCGTCTAGACCAATGCCCGGGACGGACCGGCGGGCCCTGCCAATGTCTCAAGATATGTAATGTACTGAGTTCCTACCGGGCCCTGCAGGTGACGACCGGAACATGCCATTTGCACTAAGACTGCAGGGCCACGGAATCAAACCCTAGGACGGCCGTCTTTGTGAATGCTGGACGCCATACCCTGCCGTCCTTATCCACCCTGTCCGGGACGGTTGGGAACACTTGCTCATGCTCATGGGATTTGAGTAACTACCGTACTTTCCTCTTGACATCTAAACATATACCTGTAGAAACAGAGGGTGTAGTCGTTACATGAGCAATGGCGATCCCCACGTCTCTTTCTTCCGCACCCAAACTGAACAAGATACCTGTCGCCCTGGCAGCACATCCGGCTAGAACTTGCCACAGGTCCACACAAACAAGGGAAAGTTTGGCTTGTTCAGCCTTCCATGAACCTGGTTCGGGAGCGGCTCGGCGGGAGAGGCCTGATGCTGCTTGATGCCCTCAATGCCTTCGGGGGTCGGGAATGTGATGCTGTGTTTGCTACCGACAGAGTCAGCTAGAACGTAGAAGCGGTAAGTGACCGTGGGTATCGAATACCACCCGCGGGCCGGTTCAGGCCAATGCAGCAAGGCCGGTATGCGATAAGTTGGTCCGGAAGACACCGGAAGAACGGTAGCATAACTCAAGGTATAATAATTACTCACCGAGAGAGTGAACAACAAATACAAACTTCTCTCCAAACCAGCGACACAATAACCTGAGCATCCGACCATGTCGAGCTGATTCCGAGCATATCGAGCAGCATCCACCGTTTCCACAGCTCTAAATTCTTATCTTAGCAGTGAATTGAGGTGCCGATAGCATTGTAGTGTGGAGAAAAAGAAAGAAGCAAAGAGCCACAAGTAACCAGACCCAGCAGCGGCGAACCGCGCCATGCCCACGAATAATCTCCAAACTGACAACCCCGAGTGATCAACAGTGAACCCCTATCCAACCATAAACAGAACGGTGCCCGATAATTATAGAATACTGTACTCAAGTAGAGCAGTTGTTTGGCACTAGCTATTTTTTTTTTATTAGACACGGATTTGCCCAATACAAGCACTGTACTTGTACAGTAGAGTGCTACACGTAGTACTGTACATCCACTCTATCTCAACCCACCACCAAAGCCCCTCCAATCCCCCGTTTCTACATGCACTGTACTCGTACTTTACCAAAAGATGAAAACCACCTAACCCACTGCACCCGTATAGTACCGGGGCTCGCTTATTACTGCATAACGCCTTTTCCCGGCTTCATCTTGACTGTGTGGCAACCAAGCCTGAAACACTCGCGCGATCCCCAGGATACTTGTACCTGGATGCTGGGAATATTCTCGGGTACTGGTATGGACGTGGGTGACCGGACAGACGGGGGTCAGAAAATGTATGTATTTGCATACGTTTTCTGACCCTGTCTGTCCGGTCACCCACGTTCATACCCGAGTAATCCCTGCCTCTGTTCAATCAGGAACAACTCATTCCTGTGAAGTGGAAGGGGTCGGCTCGTTCCCCCCTTCCGAGATGAGCTAGTGTGGGACATCGTGGGAGCCTATTGTCGGGGATATATTGGTTTCGTGAAGAGGTGATGGAAATCATAAATATCTAATGATAAGAAGCAAAAAAACAAACACCCCCCCAACCGTGAAAAAAGATCTCGTGGGGGGATCCCCCCTTCACCAGAAAATTCAAACTGTTAACAAATCAATAAGAACACTCATAATTATTATACGCTTCACTCTTTCTATAGGTTCGAAAAACTCCACCTTAGAGTCAAAGTCCCTTCCCTCAATGCTAGTTCCGAAACAGGACATTGATGCAATACATAATCAACCGCCTCCCTCTCCAAGTTGCGGTAGCCCTTTGCCCCTGCTTTCCTAATCCGCTCGCCCAGCAAGATAACTCTTTCCTCCTTCATTTGGTGAATCATTCCTGCCGGGAATACAGACCTGGCCATGAGTGCCCACCATGCCCGGAGCGGTACAATAGCAGTACTGTAAACAGAACAATTTCTAGCCACCCACACTCTATCGACGTACCCCCGTATCCCCGTGCCGTGTGAATGGATACGAGAGATATAAATCCCCCCTCTCCCACCACCCTCCGAGTAGACCTTTCATCACAAGTAGGATAGGTAGCTATACGAAGAAACAGGAATTGCTCCCATTCCGTCCATTCTTTTTTCCCCCTTCTTATACCCAGATATCACAGTCTTTACGTCTGTCGCACAGGTTTCCCTTCTTTCTTTCTTTTTCCCCTACCTTCTTTTCCCTAAACCGCTTCCAATCATGAGATTCTCACTTGCCACCGCTGCAGCAATATTGCTAGTCCGGGGGGTATCGGGACAATTGGCGGGAGGGGTCCCAGTGGGTCCTAAAACTTCACTCAGCGAGAAGTCCGGCACTATCTGTAACGTCCTCAACTACGGGGCTGTGGCGGATGGGAAGACGGATATCGGTGTCGCCATTACCAACGCATTTTCGCAGTGCGTTGCTAAAGCCAGTGGGGGAGCGACGCTGTTGGTGCCTGAGGGGGAGTATCTGAGCATGTCCTTTCCCTCTTGTGCGCTCGGACGGAAGGACAGCGGGCTGATGGTGGCGATAGTTACTACCGGAGTGGTACTCAACGCGGGGACAAAGTGGGCTTTCCAATTGGATGGACTGATCACCTTGTCTGAAGAAGGACGCTTCAACGGGAACGCAATTGTCGTGAAGAGAGCCGCGGACTTTGAGATGTACTCTAGCAACGGCAAGGGAGCTATCCAAGGACAAGGTTACAAGCAGAGAATTTCTGGGTCCAGTCAGAATGCAAGGTTGTTGAGGGTATGCTCTACCACCGCCCGAACCAGGCCAAGGGGGAATAAAAGCGTTAACGAACGATAGTTCATGACCTGCGTAGACTACTCCGTGCACGACCTAATTTTAGTATCCCCCCCTCTTCCCCGATTAGATACTGGTGCTGACGGAGGGCACATAGATCGACTCCCCAACTTTCCACCTATTCCACAACGACGCTACAAACCTCGAAAACTACCACATCACCATCCGCGGCGGGAACAAGGGCGGCCTGGACGGCATCGATCTAATCTGTCTGTCAAATTGCTACCTTCACCACATAGAAGTTACCAACCGCGACGAATGTATCTCCGTCAAGACTCCCTCCAAAAACGTGCTCATCGAGGAGATTTACTGCAATCAGAGTGGAGGCATGAGTATCGGGTCTTTGGACGCAGCAAGTATGTTCCCTCCTCTTCCTCCTCTCCGGTATTAGCAAAGCGACAGTGCTGACAAGGGGTAAATAGCCGGAAGTCAGATCGAAAGCATCCACATGAGGAACATATACGTCCACCAGTGCACGCAGATGCTCATGATAAAGACCTGGCCAGGCGGCAACGGTTCAAACGGGTACGTCCGCAACTCCATATTCGAGAATTTCCACGCCTACGATACCACCTACGCCCTCGACATAGACCAGTACTGGTACGGGCGTACAGAGCCCAACACGGGCGCTATCGCCATCTCGGACCTTCAATTCAAGAACTGGACAGGAACAGTCGACAACGGCATTTCTCGCGGCCCCATCGTTATCCGCGGGAGCAATATCGTCCCCTTAATGGACATAACGATGGAAGACTTTCGCATGTGGACGGTGAACAAAGACGTTGTCGTCCTGCGGTGCAATAACGTCTACGGAACGGGGTACTGCGCGCGGGAGCTGAATGGGGCACGGCCGACGCCTTTTTCCTCCACGGTCACGATTCGTGAAACTATGGCGGGTTTCGTTAGTCCTACTAGTCCTCCTTGGGGGGTTGGTCCGACCGGGTATGGGCTCACGGTACCGATACCGGTGTATACGCCCGCGCCTATGTGGGGCTTTAAGCAGGGAGGCGGAGCGGCGATTCAGGCTACACCTCCACAGATTACCACCACTCCGAAGACGGCCACGGGCCCGCCTGCTACGAGCACGCCTAGTGGACCGAAACGCAGGGCTTATGGATGGAACAGGAGGAACTGGTAGAGAGGGTAGATCTGCAACGTCGGTGGTGTCGCAGCCCCAATTTTCGAAGTAATCAAATATAAGAACCCCGCTGCTTTTTTGTGGCAGTATTGTGCATGTGGGACATTGTATGATAGACCTTTTATTTGGAGCGTTTGCGATGATAAACCGAGTGACGTACTATGAGGGGGTGGCTCTGCATTCAGTCTTCATGTGGCACGGAGGAGAGGAAGTGAATATACCGTGCATCAAGGAGGCAGAAAGCATTATCAAGGTCTCATACCCGCTGCGCTGGTGCTACGAGTTATGCTGGCACGCTCCGAACGCAACATTACCTTGGAACCGTGTCCTGAGAGTAATAGTGAGCTACCCTCAAGCCTTGAAAATTCCATCCCTCTTCGAGGGAGAGCTGTGCGTAGCACCCGTAGATGACGATGTTAGCTCAGTATGATACCACCGAAGGTCCTCACTTCCCCCCGACCCAGCCACCCTAAAAACCCGTCGCTATGGCAATCGCATCCCCGAATCTCGACGTGCCTCAAGATAAGAGGGGCTACCGGTATCCCGGTGCTACCCTTCTATACGCGTGCGTGTGCTCAGCAGCGGCAAGGCTTCGGAGTGATACCGGTACCCATGCTCCCGAAACCCCACAACCCCCAGACCGAAAAGGCACTAACCGAACCGACAACCTCCCAATGTCCAGGCTATCCTCAAGAGAGCACCTAGGCGCCGGCCATCCACGATAGGAATCAAAACCTATCACGTACAGTACCACCACTCCCAACCAAAATGGTTCCAAAGCCTCAAGACCGTTGCGTGCATATAGACATGACACGGCAAATTCACTTTCCCCCCCCCGTTACGAAGGATACCCCTCCGAGTTCCCTGACCAACCGTTAGGGAGCCCATGATCACACCTAAAATCTTGATCAAGGCAGAGATGGTCCTTCTCTACCTATTATAACAAAATTCTAACTTGCGCCTATCCGACACCGGCGTTAGCAAGTTCTGCTAATTTACTTACCTATGATACCCACCAGGAGGAGGAGGAGGAGGAGGTTGGACAAGGTGAGAGAACAACCAACGGACGAATCCAGCAAACCGACCGACGCATCGATTAACGAATTCTCACTGATTCGCCAAGCATCACACACACCTCCTCTCCCCCGCCCCCCACATTTATCCTGCGGAATACAGCATAGGTTTCGCCGATAACTTATCACATCACGACAAAGCGTTGTGCTCCCAGAAGTGGACAGAATCGGAGCACCTCTTGAGAGAGTGTAAAAATAAAAATGATTCCTGTCTGTTCTGTAGGTTTACGAACGGTAATGGGTAAGACATACCGGTAGTTATCCCTGGAGCAAAAAAATACCCTTTAACCAGCCCCTCCCCACAAGACATACACACACCTCTTGTCTGCGCACAAGCAGGTAGGTTATGCATGAAGCGCACTGCAGGGTTCCCGAGTGAGTCGTTATGAACGCGATATCTACCAATCCCCAGAAAGTGGAATTTCTTCTTCTTCTTTTCCCCCGCAATCTAACAAACAGCCTGAGGAATGACTTACCGGATTCTCGTCATCACAAAAAAAATCATGTCCAAGCGGTGGGTTTTAAAAAAGGGTTTCGCCCCGCGCATGTAGTGGTGGGTTCCTAGTTTTTTTGCAAGATATCCATCATGTGGACGTGTGCGTTTGTAGAGGGTTTTTTTTTTTCCGCCATGTTATGATACTACGAGTACTGTACAGTACGAGTACTGTACAGTACAGTCGTCGCCTCCATCGATCGTCGGAGTTGATGTTCAAGGCATGACAACCCCCACGAGCCCCACAACAGACACAGAAACTCGCACAATAATGACGATAAAGCCCAGCCTCCACCCAATCCTATCCAATCCAACTCAATTATCACAGCAGTTCATGCCGACCTGACGATAAACTAGTCTACTCGTATTTACTTGTTACTCCGGAAAGCAGCATCAATATCCCCACAAAATGGCGGTCAGAATCGATTGTTACGAGTGACCATAAATGACCCAATAATCTTCATTCGATCATTCATTGATGTGACGCAAAAATCGGTGACGAACGGAAAAATAAAAAAGAAAAGTACTCCACCAAACTCGCTATTGATAATAACTCAAATACGTGCATAATCCATATCATCAATCCATACTTCGAGCTGTGAAAGAGAAGAATGAGTAATGAAATGAAGTGAAAAGAAGTGAAAAGAGAATCATGAAAAAACTCCCCCAAACGAATGCTACTAAGCTAACGGAAGGATGAAAATGGAAAGAAAAAAGAAAACCCCATGCGATGCACCTCTACATCATTGCTATGCGAGGAACCGAGAGAGCGAACTAGATATCCGGGAAGAGAAAAATAGAAAATGTAAACAAAGGGAGAAAAGACACAATAACGTACTATACTATACAAGAATCGTCCTCTCGTCCGTTCTGTTCGTTTCAATCTTGCCGCACAAAAGAAATTAGAAAATGAAAAAAAATGAATTCATGGAATGAGAATAAACAAATAAAAATAAACAAAATGCACGCTCTATATGGGCGCTGTTTGCAATTTGGAATAAAATCAATCAATAAAGCTTTCATATCGTGAATTATGCGATTATGTCGATTATGTCGTGAAAATAAAAAATTCGGGAAAATTTGGCATGCTTATGATTTCCTGCCCCAGAACGACTTTATTGACTTTACTCGCTCTACTCGCTCTTTAAGCATCGGCTTTGGGGTGGAGGGGGCAGCTGCTGCAGGGGTCTCGGCGGCGGGTGTTTCGGTAGTGGCGGGTTCAGCAATGGCGGCGGGTGCGTCGGACTTGGCAACCCCCTCTGTGGGGATGGCGGGAGCGGGAGGAGGAGCGGGAGAGGCTTCAGTAGTGACTTCAGCTGGTCGCTCAACTTCCTTTCCCTTTCTTTCGGGGGTGGCGGGTGCTACTACAGGGGCGGTAGTGGAGGTAGCAGTAGCAGGTCTGGTGGTAACTTCCTCACCCTTATCTGACTTTGCAATGCTATTCTTCCTCTTCAATTCCTTCGGAATACCCCACCAGCTCGATCGGCGGGATGCCGGCTTCGGCTTCTCCTCCTCCCTCGTGCTCTGTGCGTCGTCGGATGAAGGACCGGCGACCGGGGATACGGCGGGAGTCTCATCGGGCTTTACTGGGGAGGCAGTGTTGGTGGATTCATTGGGCGGCTTGATAGCCTCGTGGACATCGGTGGTCGACTTGGAGCCCGCAGGTGCCTCAGTGTCTGAAGCCTGCTTAGCAACCGCGTTTCGCTTCTTATCGCCCAAAGACAATTTCGAGATGGCATTGTTCCAGCTCATGGATCGTGTGATTGATCTCTCTGAGCGGCGGGAAGACGGTCTAATCGCTTCTGCCTCGTCTCTCGACGTCCTTGTCTCCGGGGGAGTAGGTGGGGGCGTTGGCTCACCTAGCTTGAGGATCTGTGAAGATGCTGATGATGGAGGCGCCGACTTGTCCCTCTTCTTCGACTTTCCACCCGGAATCACTGAAGTAAGTGACCTCCTGAGGGAGCCCTCCCTCTTCATTGCATCGTTGGATGGCTGGCGGGTTGGGAGACCAGATACCATACGGCGGAAGGATCCTTTGCGGCTGGGGCTGGACTTGGGGTCTTGCGAGCTGATGGACTTGCCGTCATCCATAATGCTTCCGCCGCGGGATGGTGGGGGTCCGTGGGATGGGGAGTCGACGACGGGAGCTGGCTTGGGCTCCTCAGCCTTCTTCGCCTCCTCGTTGATGGAGAGTTGGTCGGGACTGGCGGAGACGGGGTGATCTACAATCGAGATATCGTCCTCGTCGGAAGTGGCGGGCTGCTTGCCCTTGTAGTCAACAGTCAAAGAACCACTGTTTTCCCTGGCGGGTGCGGCGGACTCCTCCGGCTCCTCCCTCAAATCAGAGAGGGAGTTAGCCCTCGAGTGCTTCTTGCTTCTAATACTGGCGCTATCGCTCAAGGTCTTGCGATGGTCCTTCTTGTCTTCTTCGGCCGAGGACTTGTCATCTTGAGCCTCCTTCATGGCAGCCTCGGCAGCATCACGAACCTCCTCAGGAATAGCGGCAGGAGTGGCAGGGATAAGATTGAAAACTGGTGTTTCCTCCTTATCTTCCTTCTTCTCCTTATTTTCTTCCTTCTCGGCTTGGATGTGCTCGGGGACAGTCTCAGCGGCGAGCTCGAGCTCCATCGCCTGTGGCTCCTCAACCTTCTTCTCCTTTTCCTCCTCCCTCCTCCTCCTCCCCTCCTCCTCCTCCTCCTCCTCCCGCCTCCTCGAGGCATCACGCATAGCGAAAGCACGGGGGAGCGAGCGAGATCGGTAAGATGAGGCTGGTGAATCTTTCGGGGGCGAACCAACGATAGACTCCTCAGATCTGGGTCTCCTGATGGAAGCCGGCTTCTCGGTGGGGATGACGATCGACGCCGGGAGAGGCTGGATCTGGAGGCTGTTCTTGCGAACGTGGAAGGGACATTGACCCTCGGAATCTGGGGTAGCCACCTCGGCGGCCTCAGGGCCTTCGAGGATGGGCTGCTCGGTCTGCAACTTGCGTTCAGGAAGTTGGAAGCCTGAGTTCTTCGGCAACGATCGGGGCTCAATGTCCTCCTCAATAGTGGTAAGCAAGTTCTCAACTGGGGAAACCGGGACCGGTTCGAGATCACCACGGTTAAAAGTGGGCTTGGGCTCCTCGTCCGGATCGTAGACGTCAATCTTGTTATAAGAGGGGACGTGTGGGCCGACAAGCAGTGGGGTCGACTCTCCCAAGGTGGTGGAGGACTCGCCCTCGGATTCGAAAGCTTCGATGGCTCGTTGCTTACCCTTCCCCCCCGACCTTGTCCCGATACGCTCGTGGGCATAGACGTCCTCCCTAGCCCGGACACGAACCTGTTCCCGTGACTTCTGCTGTCTCTTTTCCCGCCTAAGGCCAAAGCCACCCATAATCACCCACAAGTTCCTTGGGGTCCAGAAAGAGAGGGCAATGCCTATGCCACAGATGGCAGCGAGAAAGCCGCTAGCGTTCCAGCCCCGGGTGTGTCCGGCGGAGGAGTGCTCCTCTTCGTTTCCATCTCTGGGTCCTACGGAAATTAAACTGTAGTCCGGAAAATCCTCATACCAGGGTTTAGCAGCCACAATTGACTCGACTGAAATAATGGGAGGAGGGGAATCGCAATACCCAATCGAAATACCAATCCCTGCTACTTCTCCAGCAATGCACTGACTTATGGGCATATGGGGTGACACGGGAGTCCCGCTCTCACGTGTTGGGGAAGTGTGCTCAACCTCAGAGTTCCTCCTCGAAAAGAGTTGGTCGAACATCTTGAAGAGGTAGAGGAGGTGGGGAAGACTTCTGGTCTTTTTCTTGGTGGGCTCAATTGTGAACACAGGAGCGGAGGTCAGGGTTATGTGTATACAATGAGAAGAGCCAGAGTGAAGGGAATGGTAGAGGAGAAGGAGGAGAAGGGCAACAGTGACGCAGGTGGAAGAGAGGTGGTGATGACGATGGTGCAGGTGATGATGTGCTGCGAGCAGTAGCTCAGCAGGAGTCAGTGTGGAGGGATGAGTACGTATGATGGCTAGTAGACAGCCTCTTCTTTGATGAAGAGGGAAAGGAATGGGAAGACGAAACGGGCTTGTGGATATATAGGAGGAGGTGGGAGGGGGGGGATAGCAGCAGTAGCAGGGAGAGGCAGACGAGAGTGGTGAGTGGTGTGGGTATGGAAGGTGAGTCGATTGTGGAGGTGGTGTCGTTGGTTGTGAGGAGGAGCCGGATGTGTCAAAGTCGGTAGGGATTGACGTGGTTCGCTCAAGGGGTGGTGGTGGTGGTGGTGGGTGTTGAGAAGGATGGCCACGCCGACGTCAGCAATAGCAGAATTAGACTGAGAATTAGACCCGAGGGGGGGAATTGCTGGAGAAGGCGTAAAAGCTTGTGGGACTCGGAGAAAGACGAAGGAGCAGGAGGATGAAGCGCAGGATGGCGTGAAAATAATTGGCGGTGAGTAAAGATGAGCAGTCTAGGGAGTAGTTTAGCTGTGCTGCTTCTGCTGATGATATTGATGATGCTGATGGACCGAGGTGAGCAAGCACCACCACCCAAAGTGGATTTTGATGTAAATTAAACGGTGATGATGATGTCCTTGATGGTGATGATGGTGATGATACTAGTAGTACCGGCGCAAGCAACAGTAACGGATGGATATATCTCCCCTAGGCAGCCCGCTCATGTTTTCCCTGCGAGCGAACCCTCTCTCTCTCTCTGTCAAGCTCGCTGGGCGAAGTACTCGTACATGATAATGTTACAATGGTTGATGGTGGTAAATATTAACACTGTAGTGCTCTTAGTGATAATCGGTGACAATGGTTCAAAGGGGACGACAGAATCCAGCAATTAGACCCGTCAATTTTCCCCAATTCCAGAAAAGAAAAACAAAATCAGAGCAAACAATTGGAGCCTTTGCTGTCGTCGATTCGAGCAACAAACGAGTGCATGCGTGTAGCGTGTTAGACTCTCTCTTGCTGGCAGGATCTATTTTCCTTTCTTTTTTCTTTTTTTGTTTTCTTTCCCTTTTTCCTTTTTCCTCTTTTCTTCACTTCCTCTCTGGCCTCCGAATTTTTTTTCCGCCTATCCTGTCCCTCACTTCCCCCCAAGATCTAGACGAACACGTAGACACTGGCTTTGCAGCGTATCTGCAATGTGTACAGGGACAGCCTATCAGGGATGCAAGAGGGAAGCGATTCGAACTGCTGGCTAGGCCAAGCCCTGCAGGGCGGCAGTCTACTTGAGCACAAGGGGAAGCGACGGGAGTTTGAAAGTGTTCGGAATTGGGAAGGGTGGCTAGGAGAGGCTATGATATGAGGAGGGTGCAGAAGAAACCGGGAAAAAAGAGAGACTTTGAGGGGTTGAATGGAAAGGGTGTGTGCAAGAAGCGAATGGTTGGCTGGGACGAGTACTCGTACCGGTATGATACCAATGGCAGAAAAAGGGACCTTCTCCGTAAACGGACCCACCGGTACTGTAGCTACAAAAGGGCATCGTCTGTGAGTAATATGTAGAACGGGTTCCAACAAAGTTTATGATGGGTGGTTGGCAGAAGCGGGTCAGGAAGGGAGAGGCTGTTGCGGACCGGTACGTACCCGGGTACCGTAGACGAAAGAAACAACTGAGGGACGGTGGTCTATGACACCTAAACTTACCCCAAAGCATCTCGGCTTCAACACGCTGAACCACGCACAGAGGATGCCCGAGCGTGCACGAGCCAAAGCTCGAGAGGCGGAGCGAGATGAATACTCGAGTTCAAGTAAATTTATTTTTATTTTTATTCTTATTCCTATTTTTATGTATTTTTATGACAAGTATTACAGGGAAGAGGAGGGGGATCGGACGTGGTTAACCGGGAGAGACAGTGAGAGACATATCCAGCAAGAAGCTATGCCCAATTCAGGCACCATTTATTCAACCCGATTCCTGTCACCTTGTCAACTTCCGTGCTGCAAGCTCTCCAGCCACAAATACTAGTACTCTGCTCCACACACGCGCCACTAGCCTCAAATTCCAATCTCACCGGCCGTTGAATGCTGCATGTCGCAAGCATCCCCACCCATCCATCGGGCCAGCCAACAATCAATACGAAAACGCATCCATCCATCCACCCTCACTTTACTCTACCCTCCCTTCGCTGTCCGTTTCATGTTCAATGAGATGGAGAAAGAAGAAAAGGATGAAGAAAAAAAGAAAGAAAGAAGGAAAGAAGGAAAGAAATGCTACCTTGCCCTGCTTGCCCCCTCCCCCACTTCTCGTCTCCCCTCATCCATGATTTCCATACTGAACAGTAAACATGAACACGTCCCGTTGGCCTACCGCAGCGCATCTACGAATTTTCCCCAAGACTTCTCTCTAACCGCCGCGCATCCCATGTGATTCCCCCAAGCCCGCCTAAAAAACACTACCCTACATACCCTTATTGTATTCCCCGTGTTACGAGAAACAGTTCATTCCCACCCACTCGTTTCAGGAACATGCAGTAACAGCCGGGTGACCAGCCAGCCAACTGGCAAGCCTACAGTACTGTACGAGTACGGTACAGCATTCTCGCCTGTCGCATAGATCCCTCTGTGGTAGTGCCAGTACCGGGGGGGGTTCTGCTTGCTTTTTTTCTTCGAAGTGGGAGCGAAACAACGCATCAGTTGGTACTGTACCGGTAAGTGGTAAGTGGTGAGTGAAGAGGTCAAGCCAAAAAGCGAGATAATTGCTCTTTTTTGGGAAATGGGGAAGTTGGATTTTTGAGGTTCAGTGCGCGGGGCAGTTCTCGGGGCAGTTCTCGGGGCAGAGCTAGGCTGTGGATGGTTGTGAGGGGTGGGGGAGTGGAGGGCAGTTATCATGGTGGTGCTTTGGGGAGAACGTTCCGACCATCATGCCATCGATCGCATGAGCTAGTCTAGTTGAGCTTGCCATTTATCATTCCACAGTATACCATCGGCGAGCGCAAACAGCAGACTACGGCCCCTCTCCTACCACCGTGGAGACTTCATTTTCACCTTACCCCCTTTAAAGCTTTATAAATAAAATAAGGTGAGTGAAACCGCAGAAATTGGGGAAATAAATCCGAAAGACACTGTCTGTTCCGCCACCACCGCGAGGCTCTCGAGCCGCGGGGGGGCTGGCAGATCTTTGCGGTCTGGTTGATCGGGATTTGTTTGTGATGCCAATTGTTTCTGCACGGGTATAAGTATGGTAGGGTAACGTATTATAAGGTTAGGGTGCAGTTGTATGAAGATAGACAGGAATGAGGTAGATGGCATACCGGCATGGTACGGTAGTCCCGTCCATCGCATTCTGGAATTTTATGAAGCTGCGATATCGGAGAAGACTAGAGGAGGTGTGCAGCGGTGGGATTTGGCGGCTATCCCGTAGTGCGATGCCCATAGTGCCATGCGCTTTGCTTGTACTGTACTCGTACTGTACTCGAGTACAGTACCTGCTGCCAGCACGGGTATGGGATACGTATGATACTGTTCCGGTACTCGAGTGTTATACCTCCCTCCTTCCCCCACAGTGAATAATCTCAAGCCTGTTCTATCGACGTCGCATGCAGCAGGACATGGTCCGATGAGGCGGGCTACCCGGTGCCAAGTGAATACAAGTACCAGCAATCCCTCCGGCTCATCTGTCCCTTCCTCCCACCCCCTTCCCCCGTCATTGATTCCTACATGAGCAACCATCCGCTCTATCCTAACCCTCTGTGGTAGATCAACCCACCACCTTTTTACATGCTCGAGTACCGTACCGTACTTGTACCAATACCGGCAGTGCCGGACGCCAAAAACCGACTCTCTTGTTTTAATAGCTACAAGTAAGATACTGTACGGTACTGTACGGTGCTAGTATTGAGAGCTAGGGTAAATTTATTCGTTTCTCGCTTAGTCATACATACAAAAAAAAAGTAGCGCCTTGGCATAAATCTGCACCCCGAGTATGATATGTGTTCACTTTTCCCAAAAATACCCCCCCCCCTACCCTTCTCACCAATACTTCACTTTATCAAGCGCTGAGTTCACGAAATCAACGAGGAGGAAATTTTAAGTGGTTCCAAACAGAATTATTCTCCCAAAACTTTTGCTGTTGGGGCCCGTTGGTTGTTGGATTTGGTGCTGAGGGTCTAACCTATCCAGCCACAGCCCGCTGCGGCTCTGCGGCTCTGGGAAGGATACACCTTCCCCCTCGGTTGCTCTCCCTCCACCCGTCTGACTGCAACGTCGCGCCGCGGATGCCCCATCCCTGCGGGTTGCGCTGGCAGCGCTTTGACCCAGTGATGCGGTAAATTTAGGGTTGGGGTTGGTATTTCGGGCTTTTTTTGTTTGCTTGCCATGATGGGGGGGGAGAGATTTTTTCATGTAATCAGATAAGATGGGAATTTTCGTGTGTAATGGGAGAGAGAAAGAGGATAGCAGGATTGTAGGCGAGGCTTGTAATTTTCAGCAGCGTTAGATGGGATGGAGTGTCGATAGGTATAGGGTATGGTAGATTGTATGGTAACGGTATTGGTGTTTTCCAGACCGATTCCACCGCGCGATCGTTGGGGTGGTGGATTATTGGCTATTCACCGTTCAGCATCACAATCAGGGGACGAGTATGGAAGAACACAATGGGGCCATCGTGCGGTATATAACCGGATACAGCGGCGGCACCTGACACTCATTGGAGAGGTTCATCAGGTTCCTCACTCGATTTTATGGGGGCAACACGTCTGCCCTCTCCCTACCTGTCTTTCCACCGGTCCTATCTGGCCGACTGGCTGGCGACCCATTGCACGGTAGCAACCCCCTGCTCTCGGGCCGATGAGAACGGGGCGTCGGGACCAACGGGAGTGCGAGGTATCAGCTGTGAGGTGTTCCCGAGCTACTGGGCGGGATGGAGACACCCCATACCGTACTCGAGTACTTCTGCCTACCATCGAGCTTCATTGCTCGCGGCAGGAGGTCCGTGGCGGATAGTGATGATGATGGTGATGATGATGATGATGAAGTTGAGAATAAGTCTAGATCTCGCGCGGAAACGTGTACTATCGTTCGAGTGCCGTAACGTGTGGTGGATAGGTAGTCTACCATCTGGTTTGACGAGTCTGGGGGAGGGGTATCTATATATAATAATATTATACATGTGCACATCCTCCCACCGCCAAATGATGTATGAGTATTCCGTTGGGAGGGTATGGTAGGCTTGATGAGAAGGGGTGGCGAGCGTATGATAGATAGACTACCGGTAGGCTATTATATGGCGGGTTGCTGGCCGATGGGTGTCGAATATCAGCTTTCGCTATTCTTCCGGTATTGCACTCGTATGTATGATGCTCAGGTTTGCACTCGTGAAAATACTTTGTCTGCCAGTAGATCATGCTTTGAACATTATTGCCTTCACGCGATTTGCTGTGACTCCCCCCCTTCGCTCCTCCTTACCTCCACCACATGTCATACATGCCGTAGGGTAGACTACTGTATCGTACCAGTATGATACAAATAATCTTCCTCTCACATGCGCGACCAAATAGACTATGCCATTCCCCACTACCATTCACTCTACGAGTACTCGAACTATTATCAGCGGTATGTCTATCATACCCAATAACGTAACCCGGTCGGTTTTAGTCGGCATGCACGAGTGCGGTAGGAGTGCCGGGAGGTAATCCAACATCATACCCCACAAGTAAATTATCCATCCACCCATCAACCCACCGGGGATTGATCCATCACCAATCTGACCACCACCACCACCACCACCACCACAGCCTCAGGGGGAACGAGAGATGGATAAAAGTCGGAAAAACGATACACGATACAAAGTTACTCGTAAAAAAGCTCACGGGTATTAGTACCCCCTACCTTTCTCTGTACTAACATTTCTTTTAGATAGGACTTTTGGCAAGGAGGATGTTGTGCGTGTCACCGACACTTTGTCGACGGTATGATCTCACATGATCTCACATGTCATGCTGTTGTAGGGCTGAAGATAGGCAACGCTGGTGGTGGTGTCGAATGAATTCTGGTAGGGTATTCAAGTCGTACAGTACCGGTGACTTATGCGGGGGAGGGAGGGAGGGAGAGTGCCGGTACCGTGTTGTACTTTACGGTACTCCACCGTGGATGACGGGTACCGGTACTTGCTTCGGCTGGGATTTCATTTCACAAAGAGTGATCAAGTTAGATCAGCGAATTCCCCTGGAGCCAGAGGGGGAGGTTTAGACTATTTGTGGGACCTTGCGTCGGTGGAGAATGAAGAGGGGTGGGGGTGGGGTCGGTTTATGTCAGGAGTGAATGGTATGTACTCGTACGGGATGGTCCCGATGTCCGCGGAGGAGGGGGTATTACAAGTGATGAGTCGAGTTATTTGGGAACTTGTTTATTTCCTTCTTCTTCTTCTTCTTGGTGTGACATGTAGAGTATGACTCCATTTAGAATTTCAGGGCGGTATATAATGGATGGGTGATCCGCTGGTCGGAAGGGGGGTTTGCTGGCTGCTGGTGGGTATTTGCTAGCATAAGGTGTTCTCTCGTTCGTCCATTTCTGAGTTCGCCCATACACCCTGCTTCATCCATCTATCCAGCAACCTATATCAGACGGACCTAATTAATCAAACAAACCATGTCACAATCCCCCGAGCGAACCCCTGCCGTGCCGAATGGCCCCCAGCACCCTCCTCCCGCGGCTTCCCAGCAAACAGCCTCGCTCCCCCACGAAATCCTCCAAGCCGACCCCGCAACCTTCGTCAAGGGCGGCATTCCCCTCACCGAGAACGATTACGCCCAGTCCTCGGCCGACACCGGCGCGGCTAAAGATGCTAAATTCCCGCGAATCTCGCGGCCTGTGCCGATGATGAGGGTTGAGTACGACGTCGTGGTTGTGGGCAGTGGGTATGGGGGTGGCGTAGCTGCATCGCGAATGGCGAGGGCTGGGAAGAGCGTTTGTGTGCTTGAACTCGGGAGGGAACGGTGGCGTATGTTGTTTCCTTCTGCTTGTGAATGTGTTGGAGTGAGAGCTGATGATGGTGGGGCTTAGCGGGCGAGTATCCCGTGGGATTGCTGGAGGCGGCACCGGAAGTGCATGTCTCTGGGAACAGAGGGAAGAATGGGGAGCCGGTTGTTGATGCTACCATTGGGGATCCGACTGGGTTGTATCATTTGGTGCTTGGGGAGGGGCAGAATGCTTTTGTTGCTAATGGTATCACTAATCCCCTCCTCCCTCCTTTACCGGATATTAATTCTTGTGATTGAATGCAGGGCTCGGTGGGACTTCCCTTATCAATGCCAACATCTTCCTGCCGGCGGACAAGCGTACCCTGCAACTTCCGGCATGGCCGCAGGAGATCTCTTCCAACCCGGCGTCTCTGGATACATGTTTGTCTCCGAATACTTCTACTTGTGATTTTGTGGTTTCGCTCGACTGACTTGAAAAGACTATACTCGTGCAGCTAGTGTTTTACAGCCGGTGCCCTATCCGGATGACTTTCCGCAACTCAAGAAGTTGAGTGTACTAGAAAAGCAGGCGGAATTAATGGGACAGAGGGAGCATTTTTACCGCGCACCCCAGACTACTGCCTTCACGAATGGTCCGAATAGCTCTGGTGTTGAAATGCGTGCTTCAACCCTCTCCGGTCAAGACTGCACGGGTGTCAATGATGGGAGTAAGGGAAGTGTGCTAATGAACTACCTCCCCGACGCCTGGAATTGGGGCGCAGAACTGTACTCCCCCCCTTCCCCCCCGAACAGGCCAATGGATATCACTGACCATCACAGCTTCTGCGAATGCGAAGTCCGCTATGTAAAACGCGACCCGAGCAATAATGCCTGGCTCGTCCTCTTCGCCTGGCACGGCGACAAGCGCGCGAAGTTCGAAGACTTCCATAGGGAGCTGATGTGGGTGAAAGCCCGAGAATTTGTCTTCCTCGGCGCCGGCACGCTGGGTACGACAGAGATCCTTCTGCGCAGCCAGGACCATGGCTTAAAAACTAGTTCCGAGATTGGCCGTGGAATGAGCGGTAATGGAGATATCCTCTCGTTTGGGTATAATACCGATTTCGAAGTAAATTCTATCGGACGCGAAGATCCCGGGAATCGTCCCCCGGTTGGACCGACGATTACGGGGGTTATTGATATGCGTGATGCTATGCCGGATGTTTTGGATGGCTATGTTCTTGAAGAAGGAGCGGCACCGGAGGCGCTGTCGAAGCTGCTGCAGGGGATGTTGGAGCTTATGCCTGGGAAGGTGTATCCAGAGAATTACGGACTTTCGGAGAAATTGCGGCATCTGTTTTCCCGTGCTGAAGCGAGGTTGTTGGGACCGTATACTCCCGGTGGATCGGTCAATCGTACACAAATCTACCTCATCATGTCTCATGATAGTAACGAGGCGACGCTCACGCTTGAGAATGGAAAACCGTATTTGAGGTTCTTGGGGGTTGGTCGCAGCGCGCATGTTAAAGAGTTGAACGAGATGCTGGCAAAGGCTACGTCGAAGATTGGGGGGACGTTGATCAATTCACCATTTTATTCACTGCTTGGGGAGGAGGAGATTACGGTTCACCCTATCGGCGGAGCGAACATGTCTAGTGATGGCACTGGGAGGAATGGTGCTACTAATCATTTCGGGGAGGTATTTACCGGCACAGGTGATGATGTACACCCGGGGCTTGTAGTTGTTGACGGGAGTATGATACCTTGTGCTCTTGGAGTCAATCCTTTTGCGACCATCACTGCTCTTGCGGAGAGAAGTGTGGAAGGGGTGGCTGCAAAGCGACAGATCAGGATCGACTACGCCACTCGCAACACCCGTCTGAACCTCTTCGCACCCCCAATGCGTAGTTTCCCGCTCACAAGGGATATGGCGAAAGCCCAACAGGCTATCTCCTCCGCCGCTGGGAAGAGTGGAATCCGCTTTACGGAGGTAATGGAGGGATATATGTACATCGGCGACGACATCGAAGACTTCCAAGTCGCGGCCGACGCCGCTAGGGGGTCTTCGACCTCCGCACGCTTCCTGCTTTCCGTCGATAGTTATAGCACCCAGAATCTTATTGAGCGATCTGATCATGCTGCACTTGCAACTGGAACCTTTGCGTGTGGAGCACTGAGTAGGGACCCGTTTATGGTTCTCCGTGGCGAAGTGCAGTTCTTTTCCTTGGACTCTGATGTCGCTGATGGAAAGAACTTGGCGTATAAACTTGACTTGGTCAGTTCGGATGGGAAGCTCTTGCATTTCAACGGGTATAAGGTGATAGACTCGAAGATGGCGTTCTCAGCTTCAAATACTTGGAAGGCTACGACTACGCTCTATGTCACCCTGACTAGGCCGGATAAAACTGTCGTAGCAAGGGGCGTGCTAACTATTCCATGGAGGAATTTCGTGTCTGAAATCGCTAGCTTCGGACAGACTGGAAGTACCGTCTCGGGAAGGATTGGTGCCACGGTGGATTTTCTCGGATACTTTGCTAGCCAGACGGCGGGGTACTTCTTCAGCCCACTCAGACCGCTCCAGTACCCAACGCTCACGACGAATGGGTATTATCGGAAGCAGCCACCGACCGAGATCGTGACCTTGACAGCACAGGACGGGGTCCAGACGTTTATGCACGTCTACACTCCGGACCCCACATCGGGGCCACGCCAGAATAACCAAAACGGAGGAGGCGGCGGGCTACCACCGATCCTCATGATCCCAGGTGCAGCCGTAGACCACCAGGTAACCCTCTTCCCGAATCACATCCCGTCACTCGTACTAACAACAATGTTTAGATCTACGCCCTCCCTACGATTCCTACTAACGCGGTGGACTACTTCCTCGCCCGCGGCTACACAATCTATATCCCAACGCACCGCGTCGGCCGTACCCCATTGGCCAAGTCCCCACAAACCACCTTCTCCGCGCGCCTGGACGTAAAGGCCGCGCTGGAGCACATCCGTCGCGAAACTCCCTCGCAAGTATACGTAATTGCACACTGCGCCGGTAGCATCGCTCTCGGCTGTGGCCTTCTCGATGGGACGATTCCGGCGAGTTGGCTGAAGGGCCTAACGGCCAGTCAGGTGTTCATCTCCCCACGCTTCGCAAGGGCAAACATGATAAAAGCGCGTCTGCCCCTACCACTGCCAAGAGTGTACTCGAAGATAGTAGGGGAGTACTTTGACTGCACGACTTCGCCTACAGACGCTCTGCCTCAACGCCTCATGAACCAGCTACTCCGATTTTACCCCGTTGGCTCCACGGCCGAAATCTGCAATTCCGCTGTGTGTCACCGGTCGGAGTTGGTCTTTGGTAGGCTGTGGTCGCACAGTGGGCTGAACGGGGCTACCCATGCGAATCTGGGGAATTTCCTTGGCGGGACGAGCATGCGCTGCTTGACACACCTCATGCGCATGGGGAGTAGCGGGTACGTTATGGATGACGAGTTCGCCTCATTAATCACCGGAGTCGGGCTGAGGCGGCTTGAGGGCTTGAAGGTGTTTTTTGTGCAGGGCGGGAAGAATGCAGTTTATGACCCGGAGAATACACAGACGAGTTATGAGTTGCTCAGGGAGGAGTTTGGCAGTGCGGGGGTTGGGAGGGTTATTTTGTGAGTTTTTACCCTCTCGATTTGTGTGATTCTTGGAGGTGGCGAATGCTGACTCTGCGCAGTGAGGATCGTGGACATCTGGATTGCTGGATGGGGAAGAGCGCGTATATGGATGTTTACCCTGCTGTTGCGAACCACATTGATGAGGTTATGAGCGGTGGTGTTACTGGTGAGGTTGCGGGAAAGGGTTAGTTTGTCGGAGGGTTTGGAGGGATGAGTGGTGGGAGTGGTGATGATACAGTGCTGGGGCATGTGATGGAGGGGTGCGGATTATTTCCTTTTTGCGTTAATAATGGATAATGAGGCTCTCGTCGTACTTTTGAACGTACTTTTGAACGTACTTTTGAATTTAATAATTTATATTGTCATATCGTACCTGGATGAGGGGAAGTGCACTAGTATCATAGCACTAATCTCCCGGAGCAGGCCTCATGTATAACGACTCGACCAGCTACACATCAATCCGTCAATCAGTCAATCAAGCTCACCCTTTCAGTTTCTCCAACAAATTATCACCAATAGTGCAAACCAACGCAGGAAACACCTCGTCATGTGCAATAATTCATAACCCAACTCCTAGCACATCGCGGCGGCGGCGGGGTGGGGGGGGTTAACCACTTAATGGCCGGACACTGCCCACCCATCCCACAACGACCCGACACACACGGTACGGAGCAGCATACCAGATAGTAGTGAGCCCTCCCAAATGTAGAGGCATGGGGGAGGGAACATGCCGGGCCTTGAGTGAGCGTGGTTGGGACACCCAGAGGAATTTCAAAAAAAAGCACATCTCGGAGAATTCTGTATCGCTCCACCTACCCGTTGATAAGACTGGGTCTTCCGGGCGGTCGGTTTGCAGCCCCGAGTTTCGAATTGCCCCCAAGGTCCGTGCTTTTCGCGGTGTGTGGAGGTTGCGGGTGTGTCTTTGGGAATCGATTTGCTGATTGGCTGGGCAGTCGGTGCTTGCTCGCTCGGCTACGGATGTTGTGGCTTTGGACGGGTGGAATTGTCTGGGGAGTTTGGTGCCCAGTCGCGTGGCGGCGGTGGCGGATTTTGCTGCGGGAATGGGAAAGAGCGATTGGTGTTTCGTGGAGGGGTGGACTTGGTGGTTGGTTTTGGGTTATGATATGGATGGATATTTCTTGGTGGGGCTCTATTTCCTCATTTCTTCTATGATATACTTTGCGCAATATTTGTCCCCTAGAGTCTGTCTGTCTGTCTGTATGTCGCCCTATTGAATTCCGGTCGGGCGTCTGGGTGTGAACGCCTGTTTGTCCTTCGCAGTTAAGGTTAGCCTCTGGTATCGTGGTACTACTCCGTCCCTAGTGTGATATTATGGTACCATTATCGCTGGGTCGGGAGTTTTGGTTTGGGATAGTTTGCGGCTTACATTGTCTACTGAGGTTGGGCTTGGGTTCCGTTCTTACAGGTTATTTATTTGCTTTCCCGTCTTGCTGGTCCTGAAAGTTCTTTTTTTCCTTCTTCTTTCCCTCCCCAAAACCCAATTTATCTCGGGGCGCACTAACCTATGTGATGCTTGATAGCATAAGTTATAGGATTCTTTGTCCATGGTAGGCGGTATCTCCAGGACTGCCTTCTTCGCTGCTTCCTCATCTTTGCCTAGTCCTTTCTTTGGGATGGCGCAATAGCTGGTGGAAGGTATCATATGGACATGCGAATTGCTTGTTCAAGGAATACATTGTGGTCGACTATCGTATCATAGGTTGGCCAGAGTGCCGGAGGAGGGGAGGGGGGTGGGTAATAAACGAGAGGAGGGAATTCGCAGATATAGGCCACCGATCACCAATAACGGTATTCCTACGTGTTTAGAGAAATGTTAATGGAAATACTAGTAATAAGGGGTGTGGATCACGATTAAGTTACATGTACGGCCAACGTATGGTGGCTCAGTTCAGGGCATTTCACCCTGCCTTGGGCCGAGCATCACGAGTTTCCTGTCAGCTTTCATCCCCAGACGTGAACGAATCGGAGTGATCCCCCATGAGGTGGGTCATACTCCCATATGCCCGAATTTCGGCCGGATCCTGTGGTTGCATCCCGGAAGCTCGGTAGTTTTACCTACTGTATATCGCATCTGTCTTGAATCACTCCTCACCACTGTGGTTCGAATTCGCTTTCGGGTATGATGCTCTTTTCTTTCTCTATCTCACCGTGGTATGATAATAATATTATTATGATAGTTGGATGGGTAGTTTTGTAATACTGGTCTTAGGGCTTGAGCGGAGCCCTGGTGTCGCCACACTATCTGGGTAATTGTGGCTTCAGCGTGGTCCGGGCAAATCATGGAGATTTGTGGGATGTTTTTGGGCGCGAGGGCATTGCTAATCTTATTCCTCGTGTGAAGCACTGGTAAGGCCCCGGAAGGGGATACGTGTGCGAGCACAGGTGCTGAATGTTTGGCAGCCTATTCGGCCTTCGTTTGGCAGAGTGTAAGAGGGGCTTACTAGTAAATATCCTTCACCGGTGAGTTTTCAACGGGGGACACCTCTCGATAACCCGTGGGCGACGAACGGGGATCGGTAATAGATAACCTATTTCTTTATTACCCTACTCTAGCACTTTGACGAATCAACTACCTTGGTTGTTCGCCCGCCGGTTCTCGAGAGGTGCTCCCCGTTGAAGACTGTGCAAGTATCATATCATACCGCGGTTAACATTCGTCCTCCTTTGCCGAGGAGGAAAGTGTGGATGGATAGTGCCTAAGGCCACTTTCGCAGCAATTCTATCTGGTACCTAGTACACAGTTCTCTAGTGGAACTTCGTGACATGCAGATAACTTTGGGAATCAATTTTACTCGAATAGTGTAGAACAAGATGAAGAAAGGCAAATACTTTATCTCCGGGTCGCATACACGATTCACTGCATTTTCCTGTACTGTACTACACTCCCATCTGGCATACCCATGGGAAGGCGCATTGAGTCTTTGGTGCGATGTGGTTGTTGCTGAGTGCTGCTTGCCAGCAGTTAATAGAGTTCTCGGATGCCCTGGCAACAAGGCATATGTACCAACTGGCGCCTAAAGATGGAGTCTTGGAGCTAAGGCATCCGAATACTTTATGAATGGTCAAGTAGAGCTTTTACCTGCTTTGGGGACTTTCTGTTTCGCCCCTAACTTCTTGGCTAGCCCCCCCCTCACGTTGCAAAGCAGACGCGCAAGCTGTCTGTGGCAATGGACTTCCATCCATCCAGATCTCCCTGTCACACTAAGTTAACTTGACTTTTGGGCGTAGTGACTTTTGCCACAGTTAACCTATTGTTGAAATCGCGTTTTTTTTACGTTGAGGATGTTGGATTTATTGCTAAGCATGTGTCCTTGGGCCCCTGTATCGTTTGAGACAAACCGTGGTAGACTATGGGCTGCAGGTTCCGCTCGTAAGTCATGGCATTCACATTTGGTGACGGGAGGGTTTTGGAATTGGGCACCGCATCTTGGGAGAGCGGGGTGAGCAAAGTACTGAATTGTATAGTGCAATGAGGATGATACTTGCTGAGTATTGCGATGCTGGATATGTGGAGGTTTTACGAGTTTGTAGCGTGGATCTCTACCTACCCTGACCGAATGACAGTACGATACAGAGGGCTCTTTATTTATCACTTTCCTGATTCGGAGACTGATTTCTGAAAGAACTAAATTTGTTCTACCCTCTGTCCCTCTTTACTGCCCCACTCGTGCATAGGTTGCCTCTCCCGCGAAAGACCTATATCAAGCCAACGTCAGGATAAGCTTTGCTACTACTCGAGCACAGTGCCAGCCACTGTCCCAACATCCCCGCCTCCTTCTATTCTCCCTCCCCTGCTAGGACCATTGATTTGATTTATCGGTTTTCGGTTTTATTTTGCCCCCCGGCGCAAGCTCGCTTTTCGCCGGTGCAAGGCCTCTGGGTGGTGGACCGTCGGCATGACCAATATTCTAGCCTACTTTGCCGAAGTGGGGACGGTTTTTTTCTTCTTTTACCCTCCAATCCATTTCTTTCATTCTTTTTCTTTTCTTTTCTTTTCTTTTTTAGAAAAAAAAAGGAAAGAAAAAAACCTACTACTCGTACTTGAACAAGGCAAGGGGGAGGGAATGTTAAAGTTAGCGTGGAGGTTGTTACCAGGCGATCTCCCAAGAAGCTTGTGCTTCATTCAGTTTATTTGTGCTCGTAGTAGTACGGCACAGTAAGGTGGTGCAGCCAGAGGATTGATTTGGTTTGCACGCTGATCTGTGGGTGAGAGGTGTCTGTATTTTTGATGGATATTATACGATATAGAGGACCTGGGGGGAGCACCTGGGAGGAGGAGTGTCACGTGTGGAAGCGGCATGTGACTTTTGGCAACTTTTCCCATTCAAGACTCCGCATGCACGTAAATTACCAAGATCCAGATACCGCGTTGCAAAATGAATTTTATTCTGGTCTATTGCGGGTATCGTATTGCAATATGACCTGGGTGGAGTTGAATAAGACACGCTGGTATGATACGTGCTAGGCTATGGCCGGCTGCGGCTATTGCTTTGTTGTTACGTCCGAGGAGTTGTTTGGGATCGTTATGATCGTGATGGCGATGACTGGAACTTAGGGGGCTGAGAATTTGAATCAGATCCACACCGATATGCCAGTCTGGTCTGCCACCCTTGAAGTTAAGCGGTGAGGGATAGGTATAGTGTCTAACTTACTCCCCCCGTGTAAGAGCTAATGGCGTGGATGGTGGTGCATGCAGTTAGGGAGCAAGGCCAGATCTGAGTAGACGAGCAGCGTAGGATGTTATCGCTTGCGATAGTGAATCCATCCATCCGAGTGAGGATGCGCCTTATCAGGGATAGGTACCGCTGGCGGTTGCGACCTGCAAGGGGGGAAGGAAGTGGGGATTGTCGTCCCTGTAGTATAAAATTATTGGTTCGCTGTTAGTATCAGATATAGTTACCACCCACGGGGCGAGAAAAAGAAATGATGGATGATCACCTACTCAACTGGGCAAACCAGAGGGGTCTGAAATAATAGTGCTGTAGTGGAATGTCTCCTGGGAAAATCGGAGCCTCACTGCCCTCCCAGAACTTTCTCCATAATTTTTCGGAGTCATGAAACCTCACTCGACGCTTAGCATCGGGTTGCTCCGGTCAACCATTTTGATGTGGACGAAATTTCCACTTTGCCGTTGGGGAATCCATTTTCTAGCAGTGCCATCTTAGGATTTTTCGCTCGTGCTGGGATGGGGTGTGGAGTTTCCCCTTTTTTGCTTCCTCTCCCACCCCCTCCTGTCCGCTCCACGTCTGTTCATTTTTCCAAGGAAATCTGGACGCAAAGATGGGGTATCGTCTCCTGCATGAGTTGTACGAGCTCTCCTTGAGGATTTAATGGCTGGTAAAGTGGATTGCACATACGCAGGCCTCAAACCCCCACAACCCTGCGTAACAGCTGTCCTTTCTGGACCCTTTCACAAGGTATTTGCCACTAGTTCCGATGTTCAATTGGGATGGCGCTTTTTGCTTTGATTTGATTTTCGTCAGTGACCCCAGGCCGCGCAGTAGTACTACTGTACGTAACCATTTACGTGGGTGTACTAAACAGTGCTTTCAGGCCGGCGTTTTTGAGTTAGCAGCTCGAGTACTCGCTATTTGGCATTTGTAAAGGCGGGAGTGGGTCCGGAATGATAGTTGTTTCTTCAAGTCATGAAATTGTTTACTTTTCTTGAATTCTATTCATCCGTTAAGTATACCTTCTGTTAAACGGAATCTTTTCCTTAGAAGCAAATTACTCTTTCTAGGTCTCAAATAGGAAAAGTAATAAACGAGAGGGAACTAAATAGAGAGGGAATGACCAGATTAAAGTGGCGAATAAGGAGAGGATGCTTCGAAAACATCGAGAGATTTTTTTTCTGTACGATTTTTGGGTATCGGTTCCCGGAGATTCTGGCGGCGTCTAGCTCCCGATTGACTATATTAAGGCTTGGAGACAAATCGTCCAAGTCTTACTCTAGCATTCGAACACGTTTGGGGCTCGCCAGCTCACCCCGCACTTCCCTTTCTCTGTTGCCCACTCTTCGCTCTTCACTCCTGCCTCCACCTTCCTCTCCCCTCTCCGCAGACTAGCTTGGGGGATAACGGTGCCCGATATACTTCCAATCCGACCCTTCCAAAAGCATCCCTTTGCAAATCTTAGGAACTCGTCTTTCCGCATCAAAACCTCAAATTTTGCTTTATCTAGAGTCATTCCCACCCTCCTTTTCGAATAATTGCTTGCGAACTAAGATTCATGTTGGTCTCCGATGGACCCTCCGACAACTCTTTCCAATGCCCTTTCTAGAGAATTCTCAGCAACCTCAGAGCCAACCTCAAAAAAGCAATTGGGGAAGAAGGCTCCGAAACGGCTAAGCAAAGAGGAAAGGAAGAGTCGCTACGACCGAATGGAGGCGTTGACGAGGGAGCTGACCCTCGCGCTGAAGGACGAGATGGCCCGAAGGAAGGAGTCCTGGGAGGGCGAGGGTGACCGGGAAGAAGAGCAACAATGGGAGGAGACAAAGCGAGAAGTATACCAAGGCCTTTCGAACCTTGCAGATGAAATCGAACGAGCCATTAGAGATAGGAAGAAGGAGGCAGTTCTAGAGCTTTGGGGAAGGGAGATGGAGGAACGGAGGGTGCAAAGGAGTGAAATGACGAGACGAGACGGAGAGTGGGGTGTCGAGCCCACTACCGCAAGGCGTCAAGAATTAAATGGTTCTCCTTGAGCGGGGAAGAAGGTTCGTTACCGTTTTATCTTTTTATTCCTCCACTTTTTCCTACGATCTTACCACATGCCCTTGAGCTGACCCAAATAATCTTATTAGTTTATGTATGATATGATACTGACACAAATAGGTATCATCCTGCCGCGTTTAAGGTGGGTTTCGTGTGTCGCCTCTGGTGTTGGATTGATTGCCAGAGGCGGGGGTTTTCATGGGGTGAAGGGGATCGGTAATAGGTTTTTTTTCGTACTAAACTGCCTTTGCTTTTCTTTTCCTCGCTCCTTCTTCAAAAATAAACTTTCTCCTGAAAGATTAAGAGACCATACTCTCTCTGTACGAGTATAGGCCGGCTAATCTAGTGCGAGAAGGGTTTTCTGCTTTTGCTTTTCTTTGTTTCTCGAGGGATGGAGGACACAACCAGCCCAGGAGATTATTTAGCCTTCCCCGTTGCCGCTGAGGACCAGCCCTCGGGATTTATGGCCGAGAATTGCCAAACGACGCGGGGCGATATTTTCTCTTCCCTTTTCTTGGTGTCCCTCTATCCATCCCATACTCGAGTGGGGTGTGGGGGAGTTGGGAACTTGAAGGGGGGCATCTCGAGATAGGCTACTCGAGTATGATATGGACCCAGCTATTGAGCAATAACCGCGCCACCCGACGCATGGAATAGACAAATCAGTTGTTAGGGAAGAGAGAAAGAAGATAGTTCCCTGAGACAAACTAAGTCACGAGAGAGTGAGGGTTTACGCATAGTCTATAGGTGTTGTTTGATGTTTGACAGACAACGAACCAAGATGTCCATTGATACTCTCAGAATTGCGTATGGAATCGACAACTGTTGTCCCGTTGCTCAGTATCTATTCGACATCTGACGTATCCCTTTCATGGTGGGAGAGAATGGAGGGGATGGTGATGCTAACTCGCGTCAACAGTTCCACTTTTGCTTTCGTTTTCCATCCCACTGCTTTAGTTACCTTCGCTTTTTTAATCAAAGAGAAAAGGGATATGCAAGCCGCGGGGATGCGTCTGGATCAGACGGTCTTATATATATCGAGGATATCCACGTCAGCCTACGGTATTCGCCACCGTGGGTTTTTGTTGGTGGGAAGTCGAACTTCGGAGGTTTGGGGAGGGGGTGGGCATTCAAATGGAGTTGATACTGTAATGTGCCCAGGGACCCACTCGCTACAAGGTCCCCCTGCCGGAGCCGCCGTCATTTCTCCTCTGGGAAACCGACAGAGTCCGGACATCCACAGCCAAGAAATGGGAAGGAAACGAGGGTCGTGATGGTGTCTCAGAGGTGGCGAGTAGGGAAGGGGCTTGGCAATTGCTGCTAGTTCGAGGGGGTACAGTAGCCTTGGATTGGCATGCTCCGCGGTGACTGCACCTGGAAACAAGCCTTAGCAGATTCACCAGGTGGCTGTGCTGCGAGGGGAACAAGCCAAGATTTTGGGTGATCGGGGATAGTAAAGAGATGGATAGTAAAATAGGAATGAGAGGAATGGCTTAAAGAGGATACTAGGGTTCATTTTGAGTGCAAATGATGTCGCGGAGAGACGGCGCTACAGATTTGTATCATGCTGCGCATCTCCACTCCCGTCGCGCAATCTATCCCTCAGGTTCGCGTCGGGTGTCCTTCGCCATACTCGAGTAGGTGGGCAGGTCGGGGGTGGTTTGGCGTGGCGTCTTTAAATTACCGGACGCAATGAGATTGGGTGGTTAACACTCAATTCATGCGTGTTCAAACTACTCGAGTACTCGTACAGTATCATTTCCCCTCGAGAAGAACATCCGGGGATGAGCAAGTCCGGCTCTCCGTTAAACTCCCTCACCATCTCTATTGGTGGCCCAGTGGAGTCGAATGGATCAAGGAAAGGGGAGCAACACTGCGACATCAAAGAGATAACTGGGGCGGGCCAGATATGCCGGTGCATAAATTACGATAATGAAGGGCCCATTGAGATTTTCACTACCGGCACAAACTAGGAAGAAAATTTACATGACCGAATAAAGAAACCTCATCAAAACCATATCATTTGGTCTTATCATACCCGGTCTTTAAATCTTGTTCCCTACTCATTTCTTCACCCAACAGGGGGTTCTGGTTGTGTACGACATCAGATCCAGTTTTGTTGCCGAATTCTGTTGTCGACGCAACTAGTGGTTGCCCGTGTAACCACGCGGGTTCTGAGATCATGAATGATGTATGATGGACTTGGTAGAGAGTAGAGAGTTTGCGCATGAGGACCTAGGGAGCAGTTAATTTAACAGGAAGTAGACCTAGGTGCAAGAATAAGTTTGCACAATGGGTGAAAGTAGAATCGGTATGAGTGGGTATCACATGGAATATCTGCTCTCGAGTGTGATGCATTAAAAAGAAAAATAATGGCTGTAGACACTGGTTACTCAAGGCAACAATCAAAGATGGGAAGAGGTGGGGGGATGTCACGGATGTGACAGGTAGCTCAGGATTTCGCACATGACTCAACTATGAGTCATGGGTCTCGCGCGTATGACTCATTTGAGTCATAGGACTTTGGTAAGGCTTTTCACGAGGCTCACATTTGTGAGTCATCAGGGTTAGGGTTGGCGGAAGAGCACTATATAAGGAGGTCGTTACGACCGAGGAAGATAGGCTCTTCACGCTTTGTTCTAAGTAATTTCCTTATCTATTACTTTACGAATAAAACACATTTACGCTCTTTATTACGTTTGCATATCCGACACATTTCTCACGAGCCTACGTGAGGCGAAGCTATCTTATTTAAGATCTAACAGGCGTTATCCGACGAACGGCGATAACGTAGATCAACGGATCTAAGAACTGTTACCTCTACTAAGATTACAACGAAAGAGAGAAGTATCGTTGCCCGTCGCTATTAGATAACTACAAGCTAGGAACGTTACAGGGGATAGGATTTGATGAACTGGTTGTAATTCCCTTAAACCGTGAGCTCTCAGCGAGGCAGCACCCTCTGAGAGGCACTACAAATCTTGGCATGCCCTGGCAAAATCGAAGCTTCCTGGTATCATACCGGTATTTTACTGCTCGTTCACATAAGCAACCTTTTTTTTCTTTCTTTTTCTTTCACTGCAATATATACAACTAACAATACAGAAAATACAAACCAAGTGGTCATCTCAAAAGTTAACACCAGAGGGAGTAGGAGCTAATATATTTAGCTCCCTCTCCTTTTTTGAATTTGTGAACAGTACGACCTTGATAGTAAAGTAGACTATATAGACGTAATGTAAATAGGATATTATGGGCCCATTTCTAGTGAGGAGGTAAAAGGTATAAAGGCACTAGCAGATTGGTAGAGATTCTTGTCCTTAATTCTTTGTAAATGAAGCAGGTACCTGCATTTTTCAAAAGTATCTGAGTTATCCACCATGTCTCCTACAACTCCAGCGATTGAAATTTCAACTCATATGATCCATTATATTTTAGAGTTTGACCAATCAGATTTCTTGATTCTTATCTTATAATAGCTTCAAGTTTTTATTATCAGAGCTACTACTATGTAGTATTATTGTCCTTTAAGAAATAAAATCTATTTCTTTTATCTACATTTTTATCTTTTATTGAATCCGTTAGTACGATCTTGGTGTAAAAAGTCATGAGTAGGATATTTGTACCAATAATGAAACAACTATTTTCTAAATAATGATAAGAAAAGAAACACTCTTTCAAATAGAATAGAGAGAAGAGAAGATAAACATATTAATAATAAGTCTGTAAGCCTGGGCCATTTCAATGTCTACATTTTCTAAGCCTTTGAAGCATACTATCAATCAGTCCATTCCAATCAGAAGGCTTTAACCGATCCCACTCAGTCTGCACTGCCTGATGCATCTCCTTCTGAGTTCCTGGGAAGTAGTCTTGTGCTTTAATGCGCTGCTTGAGAATTCGCCACATATTCTCGATCAGGTTGCCAGTGAGGTCGGGGGATGAAGTTGGCCTCTGGTGAAGTGGGATACCAAGATCTTGCTTTGGCTTAACCAATACAACTTTGATTTCAGGCCATAGAGCTGATGTTAGGCATATAAGACCTAGCATAGTGGTAATATCACGCATCTGACCATAGAAGTTAAGTGACTTGATAAGATGGTTGTGGTAAAGCTATATAGGAATTGAAATAATAATTTCTAATTTATAACTCCCTGACTGCAAACTACATAAGACTACTCGCAATAGTGAATAGCCGACTGAGAGATTTTCTATCAATTAGATACAAGATATCTGGCACTATCAAACTACTTCAGAAGTTACCAATACTTGTTCAAGATTAGGTGTATGTCAGAGGACTCCAATAGGAGTCCCTCTTAGAGGCAGAAGGTTCGAGGAGAACTACACTGTCACAAACTGGATTGTGACAAGGCAGATTGACAAGGCAGGATAAGGATTTCACGTGACTCGCAGTAGCGAGTCATAAATGTTATTGATTGTGCGATGACTCACAGTTGTGAGTCATATGATGTTATGACTTTTGCGCGTGACTCATACTTATGAGTCACGAGTTTCACACATGTGACGCACTTAGCGCACATAATTGGAGATGAGGATTATGATTGGTTTAGGCATGTTGCGCAGTTGACTCATACGAGTCAACTAAGGATTTCACATGACTCACGGTTGTGAGTCATAGAATATGGTGACGCGAGAGTATGAGTCACACAGGGTTAGGGTTGGGTGAGGAGTCTGTATAAATAGAGGGTCCAGGGACCTTCGGGACAGACTCCTCACGCAACCACTTAAGTTCTTTCCTTAATACTACAAGTTTTAAAATCAATCTATTCACGTACGCGCACAAACATCTTCCGCAACATATCTGAGAACGAGATCTCGCTTGTATAAGTACAACGAGACTACGAAGTATCTTGATAGACGAGATCAGAGGAGATCTCGTAGACCCAGAGAGGTCTCAGAGCTATCAATATCTGATATAGAATTAGGTAAGAGGTCGTTACCTGTTGACAACTAATTTATAAAAAGATAGGATCGTTACACTTGGTTGCGTCACACATTAAACAACACCTAATGACAAAACGGATTATCAATTTGACGATAACCTACTCGGATTACCGAGTTTCGGGGAAGAAGCCTACCTAACACTATCACAACAAGTTACAAGGACACCAAGCCCCGTTACCCCAGAAGAACAATCGGCAGACAGTTCATCTTCGACCGACGAATCAGAAAACACCAGAATGGAAGGAGGACCTCCACCCGAAGAACAAGGACAAGCTGCTGGACCTGCTCCTGTGGGGCCTGCTCCAGGAACTGCTCCGGGACCTGAATTGACGCCAGAAATGTTTCTAGCCACTATGACACAGGCGATGCAAAGAAAGCCGAAGGTCAAAGAACCAGAAACATTTGACGGAACGAGACACAAACTAAGAAGTTGGCTGTCACAACTCACGGTATACTTCCGAGCAGTTGGATGGGCAGAAGCACACGATGACGAACGAATCGTATACGTTTCAAGTTTACTACGAGGAGATGCATCGAAATGGTTAACCCCGTACACGGAAGGGAT
Source organism: Tuber indicum (assembly GCA_006112555.1). NCBI lineage: Eukaryota > Fungi > Ascomycota > Pezizomycetes > Pezizales > Tuberaceae > Tuber > Tuber indicum. The sequence continues at coordinate 1,087,399 of VBSK01000159.1, forward strand.
CCAGGAAACATATTGGCATTCATGGGGAGACTTCAGAGACGCTCTCAAACAGCAGTTTGGAGAGGTGAATGCAAGAGGAACTGCAAGAAATCAGCTGCTGGAACTGAACCAAGGAAAGAAAACTATGACGGAATACTGGAACGAATTTCGCCTGATCGCATCGGAAGCGGAAATGGATGAAGTCACCTTAGCAGAGTACCTTTACGTGGGGATGAACAAGCGACTACAGGATGCGTTCGCCAGAACGGATGACAAAGTGGACGGAGCCGAGGAATTGGCGAATTGGGCCATACAAAGAGAAACAAAATTGACGACACTCGGAGGACTGGAACAACGGAGGCCGACCAAAACTCAAACAGAAAATTCGACTCCTAGAAATAACAATGGTACTTTCAAACCACGAACCACTCTCGAAGGAGAGTCAGCAATGGCAGTCGACAAGATCGGACAAGGAAGCTGGAACTTGTCGCAAGACGAATACGAAAGACGAATGAAGGGAAACCTATGTCTAAAATGCGGAAGGACAGGACATCGCATTGCAAATTGCAGAAGCCAACACAATCCTCAGAGCACTCCTCCTGGAACGAAGAATCTCCCTCCCAAAAGAGAATGGAAACCAAAGGCCTCTATAAAGGAGATGACAGTCGAAGAACCAGAATCTGAATTGGGAAACGAGGAAAGTTCCCAGTAAGAGGTGGTCTGGGCGACAACAAAGGAAAACCCATCGAGATACGAAACCTATACGAAGTCCTAGAAAACGAAGACACGATCAACTACCAAGAACTAGCGAAAGAACATCTCATCATACCGATACGACTATACTATAAACGAAACGAAGCATATATCAATGCAATGATCGACTCGTAGGCTACTGAAGACTTTATCGATGAAGAGCTCTGCGAAAAATATAACTTTTTGAAAAAGGAATCAGGCAATCCCCGAGAAATCTACATGGCAGACGGCGAGAAAAGTACTACAGGACCCGTTACGCATATTACAACCCTAGGAATGGAGACGGGAACATACAATGAAAAAATCACACTACAAGTTACCAAACTAAGCCGACGAGAGGTCATTCTTGGAATGCCCTGGCTACGAGAACACAATCCCAAAATTGAATGGGATAGTGGAAAAGTCATATTCAACAGCGAACGATGTACGACATGGTGTCTCAACAGTTCGCCAGTGGTATACGGCAAAACAGAAGCAGAGGCTGAGGAAGAAAATCTGAGGATTCGATTTTCTCATCTCAGGTCCAAGAAGAATCAAAGGATTCTAGTCAAAAAGTTGACACCCCGAGCAAGAGTACCTACCAAAGGGTCGGCCAAGGCGGCAGGTTATGACCTGTACGCATACGAGAAAGAAACAATACCAGCAAGAGAGCAAGGTATTATCGGAACCGGGATTGCTATCAGATTACCAGAAGGTACCTATGGACGGATCGCCCCAAGAAGTAGTTTAGCAGCCAAGCATGGACTAACCACAAATGCGGGAGTTATCGATGCCGACTATACGGGAGAAGTCAAGGTCATCCTAGTCAATCCGGGACCAAATACGTTCATGGTCGAACCTGGACAAAGAATCGCACAGTTGATCTGCGAAAAGATATCAGAACCGATATGCGAGGAAGTTAGAGAACTTCCAAAAACTCAAAGAGCTGAACAAGGTTTCCGCAGTACTGAGAAAAGAATAGAGATCAACGAGATCACAGCCAAAGCATTCGGACGATACTACCGAAGAGGCGAAGCTACAGGAGTACTCCATTGTTATTGGAACAAAGGAGACATCCACCTGAGGAAAGTCAATATCAGCACCGAACTAGCCATCCAGGCAAAAAGTCGAGAGAAGAAACAGGAGCTGAAAGATAGGATACCGAGGGAATACCACAACTTCCTTCAACTATTCGAAGAACCAGAAGAAGACCCCAGAAAGGGACCCCCTGAAAAGTCCCACAAAGGGAAATCAGATTTCAGTCAGCTACCTCCACACAGAGAGGGGGTTGACCACGCGATTGAAGTTTCAGATTACGGACATGGACCGCCAGTGAATCGGATCTACCACCTAGGAGAAAACGAGTTAAAGGTATTATGAGAATCCCTTACAGAAAACCTCAATAAAAGATGGATCAGAGAAGCGAGACCAGGATACTTTGGATCCCCTGTCCTATTCGTCAAGAAAAAAGATGGTAGTCTAAGACTATGCGTGGATTACCGAGGCTTAAACGCTATCACCAAAAAAGATCGATACGCATTAGCGCTAATAGGAGAAACGATCGACCGACTCGGTAAAGCGAAATACTACACCAAACTAGATATCAGAAACGCATATCACACCATACGAATCAAGGAAGGAGACGAATACAAAACAACGTTCAGTACTCGATACGGAAGATACGAATATACGGTAATGCCTTTTAGGCTTACCAATGCACCAGCAACCTTTCAGAGATGGATAAACCAAGTACTCTCACAATACTTGGACATCTGTGCATAGTATACCTGGATGACATCTTGGTATACTCGGAGACCCTAGAACAACATCAACAAGACATACGGAAAGTGCTAAATGCACTTAAACCAACGGGAATGAAGTTGAAGGCGACCAAACGCGAATTCCACAAAACCGAAGTGGAATACCTGAGATTTATCATCAGCCCGGAAGGAGTACGAATGGATCCAGTCAAGACAAACGCCATCTGGGAATGGAAATATCCGACGAAGGTTTGCGGAGTCCAAAGATTCCTGGGATTCTGCAACTTTTATCGTCGATTCATAGAAGGATTCAGTCGAGTCGCGAAACCCCTATACAACCTATCTTGAAAAGACAAAAAATGGGAATGGGGAGAAAAGGAAATCAAAGCATTTGACCACCTAAGAACCAAGATAACAACTGCACCAATCTTGGTCCACTTCGATCCTGAAAAGGAAATAATGATAGAAACTGATGCCTCAAACTATGTTTGCTCAGGCATCATTTCTCAGAAACAAGAAGACGGAAAATGGAGACCGGTCGCATTTCGATCCAAGACTATGTCACCAGCAGAATGCAACTACGATATCCACGACAAAGAACTATTAGCAATAGTTCAGGCGCTTAAGGAATGGAGACACTACGTACAAGGAAGCCAACATCGGGTCAAAATCCTGACAGACCACAAAAACCTGGAACCATTTACCACCAAAAAGGCCCTGGTTGGAAGACAAATACGATGGAGCGAACTTCTCAGTCAATACGACATACGAATCGAATACCGACCCGGGAAAGAAGGAGGAAAACCCGATGCCCTTACGCGAAGGTTAGAAGATTTTCCAGATCAGGAAGACGAAAGAATCACTCAACGACACTAAATCCTCCTACCGCAAGAGAGATACTTCGACCAAGCCGTACCAATAATGGTACAAGAAATGGAGGTTACGACCCTGGAGGATGACAACAAAGAAAAGATCAAGGCCTCAAGCTCAAAAGACGAGATGATCCAATCCATACGAAGAGCACTAGAAGAAGGAAAAAAAGAAATGAAAGGGGTAGCGCTAGGGCTATGCCAGTGGAAAGAAGGTTACCTATGGTATCAAGGAAAAATCTGGATCGTCGACGAAGAAGAATTGAGAAGTCATCTGATCTCTCAACACCACGACAATGCAATGGCTGGACACGGCGGAACGGCTAAAACAACGGAGTTGATAAGCCGGAAATACTATTGGCCAAAGATAAGAGAAACGGTTAAACAATATGTACGAAACTGCGACATGTGTCAACGCATAAAGGTAGTACGACACGCACCCTACGGACTACTACAGCCGAATGAGATACCTACAACACCATGGGCATCGATAGCGATGGATTTCATCACGGACTTACCGAAATCAGAAGGATTCGACTGCATCATGGTCGTCATCGATCGCATGACCAAAATGAGTCATTTTATCGCATGCAACAAGGAAATGAACACACAACAATTTATCCGCCTCTTCATTAAAGAAGTAGTCAGATGACATGGAATACCACGAGACATCATCACCGACCGAGGAACTCTGTTCACTTCCACCTTGTGGAAAGAAGTGGCAAAAGAAGCAGGAATCGAAAGAAAAATGAGGACAGCATTTCACTCGCAAACGGATGGACAAACCGAAAGAACGAACGCGATATTAGAACAGTACCTTCGCGCATACATTAACTATCAACAAGACAACTGGTATGATATGCTGCCATTCGCAGAATTCGCATACAACAATGGCAAACAGGAATCCATAGGAATGTCACCATTCTACGCCAATACGGGAAGACATCCCGAATATCCGAATATCGATCACATGATACGAGAAAATCATACGACATCAGCAGATATCGTACGATTACAGGATACATTGGTAACATCAATAACCAATGCACAGTTACGACAGAAAGAATACTACGATCGCAAGAGAAAACCAGATCCAAACCTACAATCAGGAGATATGGTATGGCTATTAACCAACCACATCAAGACCACGAGACCATCGAAGAAACTGGACTATCGAAAAATGGGACCATGGAAAATCTTGGCGAAAGTGGGAGCCAATTCTTATAAATTGGATCTCCCACCAGGCATGAGAATCCATCCAACGTTCCATATCTCACTCCTCGAACCATACGAAGACAATAAGTTTCCCTCTCAAATCAAACAACCTCCACCGCCTATTTAAATAGACGGAGAAAACGAATACGAACTCAACGAAATCATTGACTGTTGTCAACACTACGGAAACCTACAATACCGGGCCAAGCGGACTGGTTATCCTCCTGGATACGATAAAACTTGGTACCCAGCAGGCAACTTCAACAATGCCACGCACGCCATCACCAAGTTCCACCAACGCTACCCAGGGAAGCCAAACCTGGGTGCACGTCAAACTCGAACCAGTCAACAACGACTGGCAAAACACCAACCCCCTCGCACCACACGAAGGATGGGGAGATAGCCCAAGGGCTATCACCCCAACCAGTCCCGAATACTCGGGACCGACCGACGCTGAGCTTGCAGCTCGGGAAGAAGAAGCTCGAAAGAATGCAGAACATAGCTGTCTATCGTGGACAGCATGTTTCGACGACGAGTGCCTTGTGCACATTCACGAAAAATATGGGGCCAATTACTGGCCCCGACGATCTAAAATGAAGAAGGATGGGACTCCGAGGAAACCTCGGAAACTGCACCGCGAGACCCCATGGGAACGGTGTTATCAAGATGGCTACCGCCATCATAAACAGGCCAAGATCGATGCTGGGGGATACCCCCAGCGAAATGGAACAATGAAGCCCTTGATGGAAAGGCATGAAGCCTATCGAAAAGGGAAGGAGACGGTTAGGAGAAAAAGGGTTGAAGCTGCGAGGACGCAGCTAGAGGAGGAAGGGGGCAAAAATTCTGAAGCAATCGAAGGCCAACCCTCGGAAACCCCCACAGAACCAGATGTCATTGCACTGCAATGACAAATTACCGACTTGCGCGAACAACTTTACGCCTCCGAAAATACCATCGCAGAACACCTCAATACGATCGACATACAACAAAGAACGATCGAGGTTGCGAATGCCACACTAGAAATGGTGCGGCAGGAATACAACAAGGAGCGTGAAAACTTCGCGCGGATGAGAAAGGCAGTCAGAGGGATGGGAAGGGAGGTTCTCAACCTTGGACTAAGGAGATAAGAACCCGAAGAGACTCGGGTTAGAGGAGGAGGGGAGCTACTGTCACAAACCGGATTGTGACAAGGCAGATTGACAAGGCAGGATAAGGATTTCACATGACTCGCAGTCGCGAGTCATAAATGTTATTGATTGTGCGATGACTCACAGTTGTGAGTCATATGATGTTATGACTTTCGCGCGTGACTCATACATATGAGCCACGAGTTTCACACATGTGACGCACTTAGCGCACATGATTGGAGATGAGGATTATGATTCGTTTAGGCATGTTGTGCAGTTGACTCGTATGAGTCAACTAAGGATCTCACATGACTCGCGAGTACGAGTCATAGGATATGGTGACGCGAGAGTATGAGTCACACAGGGTTAGGGTTGGGTGAGGGGTCTGTATAAATACAGGGTCCAGGGACCTTCGGAACAGAAAGGGTCCGCCATGCACACTCCCTATCGTGATCGACGACCTCCTTTTCCGACCCTCCAGGGTGGTGAGATGGCTGGGCTACTGGTTCGAGCCTGCAGCTTGCAGCCTCAGGTGGTCAAACAACGCGCACTTCTCCAAACGGCTCGCCCTAGCCCAAGGGGCCTTCTCCATGGTCAAAAGGCTCTCGGGCCCTGGCAAGGGCCTGGCGCCCTACCTCTGTCACCGTCTCACCTCCTCCCTTCTTGCGCCCATACTTTTATATGGCGCCGACCTATTCTCCCCTTCTGCTGCAATGGTGGACCGTCTGGCTGTTTTCTGGAGAACGGTTCAACGATGGATTACCAACTGCTTTAGTGATACCCCCACTGGGATTCTCCCTTGTGAATCTGCGCTCCCTCCCATTCAGTGTCTAATTGAACACCGTCAGCGCCTGGCGGCTCTTCGCCTCGTATTCCTCCCTCCAGAAAGAAATCCGGCAACGGCAAGGCTCCACAGCACCTTCCCAACAACTTCGACCTTCCGCTCCGTGGAAGACCACCGGCTCCTCACCGTGGGCCTCACCCCGGGCTACAGGCCCCTCCACTGGAAAACTCCTGAACCCTCGCCACCAGTCCGTCGCCACTTGCCGCTTGACGCGATAGCCCATAGGGTAGTCAACCTAGTTGGTCATCTGCGCATGGCCCCTCCCGCCTCTGAGAATCTCCTGCCGTCCGCCCTGCCACCTGGTGCCCCCGGCGACCCTACCTTCCTTGGACTCAAGAGGGACTGCAAGCAGCTGCTGCTCCACACGTGGTCTTCCCAATACCCGCCCCCCCCACGCTACATGTACACACCTACTCTAACCCCACACCCCTTTATGGAGCTTGGGAAGTTCATGGCAGGGCGTATCCATCAGATGAGATCAGGAAAAAGCTACCTGGCAGCACACGTTTCTTGGAAGGATCCCAACGCCCCTACCACTTGCCCCTATTGTGAGGAGGAGCCCGAGACGTTCCACCACGCCATCCTGAACTGCTCGGCCAAACTCGAAGCCAGGAACTCCCACCTCCAGGGAGTAGACGGCCTACGGGAGGACGATCCACTCTGGCACACGCCGGCCCTGCTTCACGGCCTGGCAAAATACATCTCGATCACTGCTACCGGTTTTCCCCCTGAGATGCCCGCCCTTCGGGGTTCCCCCTCTCCTTCCCCCCCACCATCCCCTCGCCACCCCGTGCCTTGAACGTTTCGGTATCTGTTCGGGGGCTTTCCTTGGTTATGTTTAAATGGTATGATAGTTAGTTTTGAATGTTTCCCTATATTTATGCTTTAAGGCTGCTTTGCGATATGGGTTGTTCGCGTTTTTGGAGGCACTGGTTTGGTTTCTTTTGTTAAAGTTTGTTTTGGGATTAAGGTTTTGTTTACGCCATAGCTAGCGCTGCATGCGAGTTCTTGTACCTAAACAAAGAATACATGACGATAAAAAAAAAAAAAAAAAAAAAAAAAAAGGACCTTCGGGACAGACACGCTTCGTCGCTCCTATTTTCCTCCCACATAGTTTGACAACATCACGGTCAACTATCGTGGGCCACCCTCCCTCCCCTCTGCCCCCTCGATGGTTCCTGCCTAGGGGCACGGTTAACTCCTCTATCCTCTCCCGCCATCACCTCGCTTGCCTCCTGTTCGCTTGCTGGGGGAGTTATCTGGGCTCGCCCAGTAGTCCTGGCTCGCTTTTGGGGGCTCGCTCGGTTTTGGCACGGTCGGCGCCCCCTCTTCGTTTCCGGTCGGCACTGGCAGTGGTAGACGTCTGTCTCCCCACTTGCACGATCCCCGTTGGGGAACGCCTCGGCTAGTAACTTCGGGGTCTGTCTCGCGGTGAGACGGGCCATACCCTCCTAGTCGGTCGGTTCAAGTTGGACAGCCTTCCTCCCCTCTGCCCTCCCGCCTCCTTACGGCCGCCGGTGGTATCCCATCCACTAAGTGACGCTATCTCTCAGAGAACAAGGGACTACATGAGAGACGCGGTAAGACGGCAGACGGTTTGGTTTTCTTGGTTGGGTTTTTCTGGGGCCCCTGGCCCTTCCTCCATTTTTCACTTCGATCGCGTCGGCTCGCACCCTACTGCCTCCCCTCCTTCGGCTGGTACCCTACTACCTCCTTTCGCCGTGTGGTGTTCCGGGGTTCCGGCCTGTTGCCTGCCCACGGTCTCTCCTTGGCTGGCACCCTACTGCTGGGCGGCATCCCCTCTGCCAAACATCCACTCCTTGGGTCCAGCACCGAGGCCCTCCGTTTCCGACTGGCGGGTCATGGTATTGCACTACATCCGGGGCTCAGCTGGTTGGGGGCATCAGCCTTCGGGCTTTTTGCCGGCCGCCCACTTCGGGGGCGGCTCTATATTCGGCACTTTGGCGGTTCGGTGGGCGGTTGTATATTTTCCTTTGTCGCAGTTTACGGGTGGAGCTTTTCCCTATGCTTTCCTGCCTAGCTTGTTTGGTTTCCTTTCTGTTGGCTATGTGTAGTTAGTGGGAGGGGTATCTTTCGAGGGAGGAATCTTCTTGGGCATTTGGCTGGCTTCTAGGCGAGACCCCTTCGCGTTCAAGTCGTGAGGCCTGCGGGCTGGGCACCTGAGTTGGTCGTCCTTGGAGTGTGTGGGTTAGGCCCATACCAGAGGGTCCTGGGGGTACGGGTTTTCTCCTGGTCCGGGGTGGATACAAAGGGGTTTTGTTTACGCCATAGCTAGCGCTGCATGCGATTATTCTTGTACCTTAAACAACGAATTAAATGACAATAAAAAAAAAAAAAAAAAAAAAAAAAAAAAGGACCTTCGGGACAGACTCCTCACGCAACCACTTAAGTCTTTCCTATACTATTAAAATCAATCTATTCACGTACGCGCACAAACATCTCCCACAACATATCTGAGAACAAGATCTCGCTTGTATAAGTACAACAAGACTACGAAGTATCTTGATAGACGAGATCAGAGGAGATCTCGTAGACCCAGAGATGTCTCAGAGCTATCAATATCTGATATAGAATTAGGTAAGAGGTCGTTACCTGTTGACAACTAATCTATAAAAAGATAGGATCGTTACATTATCACTGACAATACTAAGACTCATTTGCCTTTTAGGAGATTGCTCAGAGGGCAGGGAATTACTCTTATGGAAATTCCTGCCCTTTCACTAGATCTCAATCCAATTGAACATGTTTGAGCTCTGGTGAAAGATAAGCTTCAGAAGCATTATCCTGAGCTATATCTCATGAAGGGTTCTGACAATGAGGTCAAAAAAGCTATTGAGGAGACTATTACTACTTGTTGGAAACTTCTTGACCCAATGATTTTTGATACTCTAGCAGGTTTAATGGTAGATAGGATTAAAGCAATTATTAAAGCAGATGGATGGTACACTAAATATTGATTTCTACTATGTATTTACATTTTTTAAATTTTTTTTATTATTGTATTGTTGAGGTTAGCGAGGGGGTGGTTGTTGTAAGATCAAATTATTTTTCGGTTCATTGTAGTCGGTTAATTTTGTTAACGAACAATACAATGCTCCACTACATGAAAACCTCAACACCGAAGACCCCAGAAACTACTGAACATACTCAGATGTCTCCCCCAGAATCAAAGGATTAGAAAGCTATCGTAGGCGCGAACGGAATGCTACCAAGGTGGAGTGAAGATAAGTGTAAGGAAATTACTTGGAAAAAAGCATAGAGAGCCTATCTTCCTCAGCTATTTTTTTTTTTTTTTTTTTTTTTATATCATATATTCATTATTAAGGTACAAGAGCTCGCATGCAGCGCTAGCTATGGCGGAAACAAAACTGTAAACATGCGCGTCCCTCCTCCGTCTGAGGCAAAAACAGAGAACTCCAAACCCCTCTGGTATGGAGCTAACCACACATCTCGCCCTGAATCAAGCCTATCCTTATAACACAAGCGAACTCAGTTCTAAGAGAAACCCAAAACAAGGAAAGCACGAAGCCCAAGGAAAATCCCCCCGGAAATCTTGGCCCGAAGGCACGAGAGAAAGACCAAACTCATACCCACCAGGAACCCCCATAGCAGACCTGGCCACCCAGAGGCTAACCCAAAAGGAACCCTAAACAAAATAGGAGCCGGACATACTGTGGCCAGGAACCCTGGTAACGGAGTGCCCCCACAAAGCCACGGTAGCCAAGGAGGAAGGGATAGTGCCAACCGGCCTGAGACAGTGCAAGACCGACCGGAGGCGGGAGACCAGGGCTGGGGTCCCCATGAGGAAGCGGATGGCAGTAAGGTGCCAGCTAGGGTAGCAGTAAGGGGCTAGCTTAAGGTAGGAGCAGTAGGGTGCTAGCCAGGCATGGAGAGGAGATAGTAGGGTACCAGCCGACCGAGCCGAGGAGAGGAGGAAGGAGGGGTAGACCCAGATGCCAAAACAACTATCGGATACGTGTTCTTGTCTTAACTAGACGGTCCCCCATGATCCTCAGCACCCAAGGGAGCCAGAGCACCCATAGAGGATGGAGATGAGGGGAGTGGCGAAATCGACCATAGCCTGTTGAGAAGACCAACTACTAACCCTCGACCGTGGGACTGACCCGTACCCACCAGTGGGACAAAACCCGGACCTAGCAGAGGGACTAACACGAACCAAACAGAGAAAAGCAGAAGGAATCCATCGTAATTGTGTACCGCAAACCGTGTTCCTAGCCCTCTGTTGTAGGGAAAAAGGAGCCACCTGACCGTGCTGATGCTAAGCGAGGCCAGAGCAAAAGTGGGGAAGGAGAGAGGCCTAGCACTCAGAGATGCCAGGAAGGAGTAGGGAGGATCTCAAAAGGGTAGACCTCAAGAGAGAAGGCAGGAGTGGAGTTCCACCGTGGTGGAAGGATAAAAGGCGATGGCCTAGTCCCCCCCCTAGCAGGAGGACCAGATGCGAAAGATCGTGAGAATTCCTGTGGTGTTGAGATTTCAATCACCGGAGGTGTAGCGGAGATGGTCGGCCCGGTGCTATCTTCCTCAGCTATTTTTTTTTTTTTTTTTATATCATATATTCATTGTTTGGGTAAGGTACAAGAACGTGCGTGCAGCGCTAGCTATGGCAGAAACAAAACCCAAAATCAAACAACTAATAAATGAAAAATCAAAACCAGTTCCTCCGATGGCATCCAATAACCGACGCATTGCCTACACAGGACTTATAAAGGAAAACTGCTAACTAACTAGTATCATAACAGAAATAAATCAAAACTCATAACAACAAGTAACGAAATTAAATAGGAGACCTTCCACCACTTAGACCATTTGGCGACCCAGCCAACGATAACCGAGGCGAGGCAGGGAGGGAAGGGGAGGGGGAAAGCGAGGGCAGGCGGGGGGCATAGTGTGCATACATATCGGGGGGGAAACCAGTTCTGGTTGCAGTGAGGTAGCGGCCCAAGCCCACGAGGGACGGGATCGAGGCCCAGAGTGACGAGTCTGGTCCAATATCCGTAATCCCCTGGAGGTGGCGACCTCGGGCAGTAGACTTGGCTGTGCAGAGTGGGAGGGCGTGTTCAAATGTCTCGTCTCCATCCTCGCACCAGGGGCAGAGGGGGGAGGGATTGTTGTCATGCCAGGAGGGGTGGGCAGCTAAGTAGCTCTTACCGGCACGCATCTGGTGGAGCCGGCTGGAGAGGAAACGCCCAAGGCCCATAAAAGGGTGTGGGCGTAGGGTAGGGCTGAAGAGGTAGTACGGTGGGGGAGGTGAGAGTAGTCGCCAAGAAGTGAGGAGTTCTTAGCGGCAACGAGCCTTGAGTGAGGCATAGAGGGCAGGGGCCCCAAGCGGGGCAACCTGTAGGGGAGGCAGGAGGAGAGAGTTTGCTGGAGGGAGGGGGTCATTACGGTTGCCGATTATGAAGTGAACACGGTGGGCAACCGCATCAACAGGGAGGTGGCGGCGGTTAGGCGGGGAGGGTTGTTTGGTGAACCATCTGAGAGGGGTGTAGTTGTCCGAGCCAGGGAGGTGGAGGGAGTCGGGAGCCCGGAAGGGTGACGTGGTTAGGACGGAGTGGTCAAGGCGAGCGGTTGCTGGGTTGATTTCAGGTGGGAGGCAAACGAGGTGGACTGCCGCCAGACATTGGAGGTGTTTAATCAGGAGGTCGATGGGGGGGAGGGAGGCCTCGCAAGGGAGAATGGCCGTGTTGGTAGAAGAGAAACAGTTGGTAACCCACCACTGTACCCGGTGCCAAAAGGCTCTCATCTTATCGAGCATCTTCGAGTTGGGGGAGAGCAGGTCACAGCCGTAGAGGAGGATGGGTCGGACTAGCGAGGAGGCAAGCCGATCGCACAGGTGTGGTGCAAGACCGTTTCCTGGCCGGGAGAGGCGGTCTATTGTAGCGAGAGCTGCTTCGGCCAGAGCGAGGCGTCTGGTGAAGTGGGAGGAGGTGGCACAGTCCAGCGCGGGGGTCACCGGTTTAAGCCAGTAGCCTAGCCACCGAAGTACTTGGGCGGGTTTGTAGGGGACGGAGTCAACTGAGACGGGGAGCGGGGACGGGAGTCCTCTCTGCTGAGGCGTCCTCCAGTGCATAAGTTCTGTTTTGGGGAGGGAGAAAGTGACACGTATGCGCCTTCCCTTTGAGGTAAGTGAGGATGCGACAGCTTGCAGCTTCTGGATATTGCGCCGATAGGAGGGTAAGGCCACTGTTATAGCGAAGTCGTCGATGTAAGAGAGAATAATGCCATTAGGGATAGGAAAGTAGAGGGAGGAGACATAGATAAGGAGGAGAAGATGGGAGACAGGCAATCCCTGAGGGGTGCCGACCTGGACTGGTGAGAGGACCTTTGGGGAACCTTGGTAGAGAAGGCGGCAGTGCCGGCAATGCAGGAAGGATCGGACCCACGAAACAAGGTAAGGCTGAACGCCCTTTTCTCGAAGCTTGCCACACAGGGCAGCCGAGTCGACATTGTCAAAACCTCCTTTGACGTCAAGGAAGAGTGTAGAGGAACACAGGCCTATGCTGTGTGAGAGCCGGACTTCGTGGGATAAAGTAGCCAGGGCGTCGAAGGTGCCCATTCCAGAGAGTGAACCACATTGGTTAGAGTGGACGAGGCCCAGTGCCCGAGCAACTGCGGCTAGCCTTACGGCTACCACACGCTCCAGGATCTTGGACAGGGTTTGGAGGAGGACGATGATGCGGAAGGAGGCCGACGTGTCGTAGGAGGCCTTGCCAGGTTTGTCAAGAACAATGTCATTAGCTTGTTTGAGGGAGGAGGGGTGAAAACCATATAGGAGGAGGGGGCCGAGGAGGGAGGTGAGTATCTTCTGGTTGGTGCCGTGAACTCTTTTCCAGACCGAGTAGGGGATGTGATCGGGGCCAGGAGCAGACGAGCTTGAACTGGAGGCTAGGGCCTTGGAGACCTCTTCTCTGGTGAGGACGGTAAGGTCTTTGAAGGGACGTAGGATGGTGGGAGGGGAGGAGGACTCCCGTGGGGGAAAAAAGTGGGACAGGAGGGCGGTGTTGACAGCGGACGGAGTGTCCGCTTCCGGGAAGGCTTGGAACCAGTCAGGGAGGCGTCCCATCACGAAATGTTTGGCTGTCCATACAGTCCTATCTTCCTCAGCTATACTGGCCTCTTTATATAGACCTCTTTTCAAAAACTCTAATACTGATATCTCGTTATCTCAGGTCATCTAATCATAACATAAACCAGTGATATGACTCATAATTGAGTGATGTATGAAACATAACAAATTATAACATAAACAAGTCTTATGACTCTAATGAGTCATATGCATGAAACACATGACTCATAATTAAGTCATGTACAAAACATGATAAATCATAACATAAATAAGTCATATAACTCAAATGAGTCATATGTGTGAAACTCATGGCTCGTAATCAAGTTATGTGGGAGATCCTGGGCTACCTGCCAGTGTTATGTCCTTAACATCACAAGTCTTCCTAGACAATCTCCGATCTTAAGATTTAGGCCCTAGTCTAACCAATAAGAATGCTCTTGGCTACCACCTCACAGTTGAGTCATTTCATTAGTAGCATCGATAATTATTTGTTGTTCTTTCATCTCTCATATAGGACTGTAATAGCTGGTAACTTTGGATCCTTTACTAGATATGCTCTTAGGCAACTAGGTAAACTTGATCTCAATTTGGTAGAAGGGTTAATTATCTTGGTAACAATATGAGTAATAGAGAGTGCTTTAATCAATACTTTCAGGAGGGGTACTGCAGAGGACGCAATCATCATTCTATTACTCTTCAGTGATTCTGCTTTGTTCCATTCCTGCTACAGCGAACATAGTACTGGAGACAGGAGGGAAGATAGGTATTATGCTAGTGGTAGCCATAGATAGTTTCGAGTCTTCTTTATAGGAGGTGATATTGGAGTTGTCTTTACTTTGTTTAGTGTAGTTATGGACAAGAGGAATGTTAGAGAATGATTAGTTATTATAGATGCGAGAAAGAGCGTCAGCTAAATAGTTGGTTCTTTTAGGAGTATAGATTATTTTAGCATCGTATTTGCTAATTTCTCCTATCCAACGGGTTTTTCTTCAACTAGGAATCGTATCGGTTTTCAAATTGGTAAGAGGTTAATGGTCTGTAACAATGGTAAAGGTAGTTACTATCAAGAGGTGGTTGAAACCAGAAAGACCATCAATTACTACAAGTCCTTTCTTATCTGTGGTTCCATAGTTCATTTGAGTGTGGTTTTATTAAAACCAGTATAAAAACATTCCATCTCAAAAATTTATTTTGATATAACCACCTAGATAGGCCATTAGTATTAGGAGTACCCGATTCTGATAGCCTAGGAGTATTCTAGGTAGGGTAACTTTACACAATTTCGAGAATCTTAGTCTCCAATACCCCTCTCCGGCCCTCTTATGGGTCCTGCACATCATCATACACGTCAACCTTAGTTGTATCCTGTGACCATATGGTTACAGAGTTGAAGGTGGCAGAAGAGCGCCGTATACATCGCTGCTATCTGTCCGACCGAAAGCTGTTGGCAGGGTATATAAGAGAGGTCCTCTGGCAAGATCTGAGAAGTGGAACAAAGTTAATCTGTCAACTGCTCGGGGAGTTACTAGACTTCAAAGATGTGACATCTTTGGCATGGGCCGTAAGTAATGGGACATTTTCGCAAAAGGTTGTGATATGAATGTTAGGAGATTCGAAACAAATAATCAACACATTCACACCCACCCACCGATAACTAAAAAGAGTCTAGAGCTCCTGGAAACTCTACCAGAGAAGCCAATGAGCTCCAAGGAGTGTTGTAACTATGATATGTGGTGTACCACAGTTGCTGGAATTATGACCAATATAACATGAAGGTTTACACCCTCTACATAGAACAACCAGGAGTTGCCAACCGAGGAATTATGAGATTATTCAATAGAATGACTTCTCCTCTATGAAGAGAGAGTTATTGGAATGAATTCCATCGGTTAGTTGTCGAGTTATCACAACTAGAAGTCATAGACTCTGGTATATAAACAGAGGCAATTTTGTATCAAGACTGATCCTCTTAATAACGAAAAGGACTATTGGAGCCAATATAGTTTGACTTGAGAACTTGGCTACAGGTCTAAAGACTCTAAAGATCAAATAGTTACTACTGGTGACAAGTATGTCTTCCAGAAAGAAAATAGTAATTACCAAAGAGCATGTGATGGTTTTCAGGGTCTCCCGGTGTTCACACCTTTATGGAGAACTCAACGTCGCGAGTTGAAACTAAAGAGGTACATATTTTGTATATTAGATAGATGATGTCTGTGAATACTAAGACGTGGGATATAAATATCGAAGAGCCTCCCAAGCTTTAGACATCATCAAGCAACAGAGAAGAGACCTTAACGATATAATATTGTTCTTACAATTCTATTCTACTTTTTGCACTCTTAGTAGTCATAAACAAAATGAGTTGCTTCCGAGCCTTCCTAAACAAATCTCCGTCTATATAAACGAATTTCGATTAGACTAGACAACCCTAATTCTATACTGGTTATCTCCACCTAACAATTAGAAAATACTCTCAGTAGACTGCAGAAAATATTTTACGGGCTCGAACGACCTTTGTAGCATGTTTTATTCACAAAAATATCAGATTTCTCGAAAATCAATTTTTTATATAGAAAAATACTAGAGCTTTCTGGCTATGTCTACATTCTTTTTTCATGTCAGTTGTATTAATTGTTCATGTAGTATAAGGTTTTAAAGTCATTATGCTTTTTTAAAAAAAATCTGTTAGATAAAGTACTTCTTAAAATCCTATGATGTGAACAATGACTCTTTATAAATGCAAGAACTATTCTGAATCCCTAATTATATGTTAAATAACGCTACTTTATTAATTATCAGTATTACTTATTTGGTCTATCTAGTAGTTTTAAGAAGTCCAGTGGATAGTAATAAAAAAACAATGGGGAAGATACTAATGAACTTTGTTCATATATTCAATAAAGAGAGAATATGACTCCAAACTCAGAAGATAATGAGTAGAATAGTGGAGGTGGTGGTAAGTTTTTCAGGAATCCAAGTATAACTAGAGTAATTAATTTAAGCTAATCTTGTACCAGATACTTTATGCTCAGGTTACTCAAATGAGGAGGATTTTGATGAAATAAGTACTTGTGAAGTAAGTAAGACAGCAAAGGTAAGTAAATTAGCACTTGAATACAAGATAAGAAATATACTAAAGTATGAGTTAGGAAGAGAATTATGAGTATCATCTATAAAGGTTGAGCAAAACATGTAATTGTGCAAGAAAATGTAGTGAAAAAGCATCTTTAAGAGATTTGTGTAGCTGGATAAAGGCCAACATTACTATAAAAGTTCAGCAGAGCCTGAGAAAGCTGCAAGCTTGTTATTTGATATTTACCATAATGGAGATTACCAAAGTATCTTGCAAAAGAAGTTATAGCCAGCGCATATTGCTGATTGAGGTAAGTTCTCCTAATGATGATAATGGTAATAAAGCAACGACACAGCATCTAAAACAGCATTACTATATACTACTATTTCTAAAATCTGTTTGCCGTATATTCTTTACCTGGTATTGGATACTAGGTGGCTATTTATCTTCAGTTAGTTATTAAATACTTGCAGCACTGCTAAGATTCCATTCCTCCATTTCATAGTCAGAATACTACGCCCTCTCATCATTCCCTTTCCAAATAAGTATTAAAAAAAGTAAACACATTTCTTAAAAAGTTAGATGAAGCGTCAGGAAAGCCAGTTGAGACAAGAAACTATAAATATATATTAAAGAATGATAGAATAATAACTACTGTTGAACTTAATAATCAAGTACTTATACCATTCTTTTATACATATCATAGACTCCATTGTAAGTTTCTAATATCAATCCAGGATTAAGTATTTCCAGGTCTTGTTTTAGACAATGTTGTAAGCATAGCAATGAGTTTTCGCTAATGAAAATTTGATTTCCTGATAAGGATATCTGTGACCATTGTACAATTCTTAAAGCTAAGTTACAGCCAACAAAGTCTGCCAGTTTATAAGGAGTACTACAACTTCCAGTATCTGATGCATGGATAGTAGCAAAGAAAAAGCTAACTCAGCATCGTCTTGAATATCAAATATGTCAAGCCTTCTATGAAGCTAGTATTTCCTAGTCTACGCTATTTCCTGAAAATACCACATGTCACTCATTTGATTTTCAGTAAGTAGTGAAAATTTCAAAACTTCCATAACAGCCAGGTTAATAGTATTTGTTTTCTTCCTTTAAGTAATACTCATTTGGCTTGGTAAACTAAAACTACCAGAATAACTAACATTATCATTACCTCTATACAGAGGCTCAGTAAGAAAAAGGACCAAATCAGGTAGCTTCTTTACTTTATACTTATTTAAACTCAGATGGAATGCTTAAGCCACACATCTACATTTGGGCGGATAATAGTGGTAGTCAGAATAAAAACTGTACTATGATCTACTATCTCTGCTAGTTAGTCTAATAGGGATTAACTAATAGTAGTAAACTTTGTTTTTCAAATTAAGAGTAATACTAAGAACTTAGTAGACTCTGGCTTTGGAACTGTGAAATACATAGCTTCAAGATGTAATATTTGAACACTAGCAGATTATAGTAAAGCATATTAGGGGGTACTCTTACCGATACAATAAAGCCTATTAACCTTTTTATGCCTACTGCCATCAATGTTTTCCGTGATTGGGAAAAAGCACTAAGTACAGTAATGAAGTTACTGAAAGGCATATAAAACTTTCATGTTTTTCTATTTCTAAAAGAGTTTCTAGGAGTTATTATGGCTAAGGAGTTACCTTTTAGCAATTGGCAGCAATTTGACTTAAAAAAGAGAGGTATCAAAGAAGGACAATTTCGCAATATAGTCCTGAAGAAAATCTCTCATGTTGGTATGAAGTCTGAGAGACACTATGCTATGTGGAGTATGTATAGCCCTTATTGTTCAGCATATACAGCCTTGTATAGTGGTAAAGTCATGAAACTGACTATAGAGGTCAGGTGACTCAAAATGTATGGTTACGCCAAAGGTATACATCAGCAAAAATTCTAGGTTGTGTCCTGTACATCATGTGCGTCAGACACATGGGATGTCCAAAACTAAAACCGTTAACTAGGACGTACAAGAACATGGCAACAAATGTCAGGGCACAAAGGGCCATACCTGCCAAGCTCAGGACACAACAGGACGTACCTGCCAAACTCAGGACATAACAGAACACCAACCTAAAACTCTGGACACAACTGCATACTATAGGAATTAAAATAATTTTCAATATATATCTTCCTGATTGCAAATCATGCAGATGACCTATTATAGTGACTTGCCGATTGAGGGATTTTCTATCAATAAGATAGAAGATATTCAAAGTGAGCAAGAAACTTCAGAAGCTACCAATACCCGTTCAAGACTAGGTGTATGTCGGATGGCTCTAATAAGAGTTCCTCATAAAGGCAGGAGGTCTGAGGGGACCTTACTTGAATTGGAAGACTAGCGATGCATGAGTCTTTTTATGATACTGGCATATTGAGATTCATGTAAGGATAAATTAACTATATACCAGTTCATAACAATGAACTTAGTTAGTTCTTGATCAGAAGAAATGATTGGAATGATACTAGTAGCAATTCGGACTACATTCACATGCTTGGACCATGAAAGACTAGAGATGATGAAGAAATCATTTGGAGATAGAATGCTATTATCTCAAGATAAATATCTCATTTCATTAAAGGTTGAAGTGGTATGTAAACTTTCAGGGACAATTGGTATTTGCACGTAGTAGAAACTAAAGTTAAAAGCTCCTCAGTATAAATTAGTATAGGAAAATTAAGTACTGGTAGATAAGTATAAATAGGTTTAAAGTCTTTGGGTTAGTTAGAAAAACAAGCAATGGAGAAGAGACCTTAACAATATAATAAGTGTACAAAATTCGAATCATTACTTCTTTACCTTTTTACTACTTTATGAGTTTTCCTAGACAATCTCCGATCTTAAAATTCAGGCCCTAGTCTGACTGATAAGATTGATCTTAGCTACCACCTAACAAGATTCCAGGAGAACCATACATGAATTGGGAGACTGGAGATGCATGAGTTTTTCCATGATGGTGGCGTGTTGAGATTGAGGCAATGTAATGGGGCCTTCCTCTGAGAAGATGGATCCCAAGGTTGCGACTGCACCTAAGTGTTCTTTCTGAAAGTAAAGATAAAGATAATCAATAGTAGAGTTTAAAAAACAAAACAGTAAAACTTAATATTGTTAAGCCACAGCTTCTACTCAATTAAGTCCTGATCTCAAGAGGTAGTTAATTGCCAGAGTAGAGGGGAACTTGCAGATACTTAAGTGAGTTTGGTATGCTGCCAGTTACTCCCCATTACTACTTAGTGTTCGTGAGTACCTAACCCCTGTAGGATATCTAGCCAACCTCTATGGGTCAGACCAAAGATCCCCAGTAGTGAACTAGACTACTTGGTCGTATTCTAACATGTGCCTGATAGAAGTGCTTTAGCTGCAGCATCTCTAATACAACCGCAGGAGTAAAAACTCTTGATATTGTGGACATGCCATTGGTGAGCTGTCATGCCCATGCTGATACTATACCAACTATGGAACTCCCTACCCATATGCACTTAGGCTTCCGCAAGCATTCGCAGCCCCTGAACATCTATCCAGTTCTTCTCATTTCCATATCATTCCGGAAGATAGCCGCATAGCTCCCCCTCTAGACCACTCCAGAGGTTAACTACCAATAGGAACTACCCACAGTCAACCCTCCTAGAATTAGCTCTTATTGTGACCTTAGACTAGTGTCTCAGAGCCCTCAATGATTCTCCAATACTGTTACACTTTCAGGGCAATGGACTTCGGTTACCTCGCCTACAGGCCTCTGGTAACCTTACATACTTCTTCTAACTTCAAAGCGGTATTACTCCATCAGTTTTGGTCCATTTTACATGAAACTACATGGAGGCTATTCTCCAGGTTCTACTCTTCCCCCATATATGCATGCGGACAGCTTTCGGTCAGATGGATGGCGTGAGTGCATACGGAGTTACGGGAGCATCTCCACCTGGAGACTTTTACTAGACTTACAGCAACTCTTCCGGCTGTAGCCCATGATGCTAGGGACTTATAACGGGGCTGGAGGGGGGTGTTAGCCACTATACCTCCAAGTTATTGGTTGTTCAGAGCTCAACTGTTTGTACGGGAGTGATCCACACAACCTGAGATATGAAAACCCTTTGTAGTTTCGTGTGACAAACAATCTAGTAACTTCCTCCGAAGTCATGTGTAACAAGTTACTTTCAAGGTAGGATAACTTGGCTCTATAGCAGGGTAACCCACAGCCCATGGCAGGATAATTCTAGTCTGAAGGTAGGGTAACTGAATCTGGACTCACCCTCGAGTAATTTAAGGTAACTTCCAAATTGACTACTTTGATTACCCTACAGAGTAGGGTAACTCAAGACCCTTACTAGTACCTATTTACATTTGATATAGTCTAGTATGCCTGACTCAGGTACCTAACCATCTGTACCTCCACTCGGTAGACCTAAGTTTACCGCCATTCCTACTGCTGTAGTCTCTTGACTGCAGTATGGGTATAGGTTTGGCTACTTGTGATAGTACTCACTAGAGTCTCCCTACAAGCAAGTACCTATTATTTATGCACTAATTCCTAACAATGAACTTAACTAGTTCTTGATCAGAAGGCTCGATTGGAATGATAGCTATTTAGACGACATTCACATACTTAAACCACCGTAACGGGGGCTCCCTCTGGGAAGATGGATCACGAGATTGCGACCGTACCGAAGTATTCTTTCAGAAGTAAAGATAAAGATAATCAACAGTAGAGTTGAAAAAATAAAACGGTAAAACTTAATATCGTTAAGCCACAGCTTGACTCAATTAAGTCCTGATCTCGAGAGGTAGGTAATTGCCAGAGTAGAGGAGAACTCGCTTATACTTAAGTAGCTTTGGTATGCTGCCAGTGACTCCCCATCACTACTCTGCGTTCGTGAGCACCTAACTCCCATGGGCTGTAAGGCGCCAACCTCTATGGGTCGGACCTAAGATCCCCCGTAGCGAGCTAGACTACTCGGTGGTGTTCTAATATCTGCCCAATAGAAGTGTTTTAGCCGCTGCATCTCCATTACAGCCGCAGGAGTAAAAACTCTTCATATCGC
Source organism: Tuber indicum (assembly GCA_006112555.1). NCBI lineage: Eukaryota > Fungi > Ascomycota > Pezizomycetes > Pezizales > Tuberaceae > Tuber > Tuber indicum. The sequence continues at coordinate 1,109,173 of VBSK01000159.1, forward strand.
GGTCATGTCAGTGGCGAGCTGACATGCCCGAGCGGATGTTATACCAAATATGGAACTCTCTACCCATATACACTTAGTCTTCTACAAGCATTCGCAGCCCCTGAACATCTATCCGGTTCTACTCATTTCTATATCATTCCGGATGATAGCCACGTAGCTCCCCCGATAGACCCCTTCGGAGGTTGACTACCAATAGGCACTACCCACAGTCAACCCTCCTAGAAGTAAGTCTTATCGTGACCTTAGACTAGTGTCTTAGAGTCCTTAACGATTCTCCAATACTATTACACTTTCGGGGCAACGGACTTCGGTTACCTCGCCTGTAGGTCTCCGGTAACCTCACATACTACTCCTGACTTCAAAGCAGTATTACTCCGTCAGTTTTGGTCCGTTTTACATGAAACCACCTGGAGGCTATTCTCCAGGCTCTCCCCTTCCCCCGCTAATATCATACGGACAGCTTCCCATCGGACGGACAGTGTGAGCTCATATGGAGTTACGGCAACATCTCTACTTGGAGACATTTGCTAGACTTACAGCAACTCTTCAGGCTGTAGCCCATGACACTATGGACTTATAACGAGGCCGGGGTGTTAGCAACCACACCTCCAAGTTACAGCTTATTTGGAGCTCAACTGGTTGTGCGGGAATGATCCGCACAATATAGGATTCGACCACTCTATGTAGTTTCGCGTGACAAACAATCTAGTAACTTCCTCCGAAGTCCTGCGTAACAAGTTACTTTCAAGGTAGGGTAACTTGACTCCATAGCAGGGTAACCCATAGCCCAAGGCAGGGTAACCCGAGTCCGAAGGTAGGGTAACTCTACCTGGATTCTCCGTTGAGTAATTCAGGATAACTCCCAAATTCACTACTTGGGTTACCCTACAGAGTAGGGTAACCCCCAACCTTTACTAGTACCTATGTACCTTTGGTATGATCTAGTATGCCCGACTGAGGTACCTAACTACCAGTACCTCCATTCGGTAGACCTAAGTCTACCGCCATCCCTACCACGGTAGTCTCTTGATACCAGTATGGGTATAGGTTTGGCTACTTGTAATAGTACTCAGTGGAGTCTCGTTACAACCACTAAAGCTGAGATATCATGAAGAGATCATTGTAGTATTCGTTAAGGGGCCTTTGGGGGCCCAAAAGACCTAGGTTCCCAGCCAAAAACCCCGGCCTGGAGCCGGGCGGAGTTTTTTCTCTTTTCTGACCCCTATTCCCACCACTGCTCATGCCCTAGGCGGGTGTTAGGCATAAAGAAAATGCACAGACCTCTCGGTAGGGTAACTGCGCACAGACCCTCATTTATCGAGAGCCTAACACCCCCCTCCGGCCCCGTTCTGGGACCCGCACGTCCTTAGCGAGATTTCGAAGAGTTGCGTCCTATGACTAAAATGTCATTCCAATGAAGCCCACTTCATAACACCATATACGTCACTGCCGTCCGTCCGACCGGAAGCTGTTCGCAGGATATATAAGAGGGCACCTCTGGGTACCTCTGAGAAATCCTCTCCTATGTCGACGACTTCGCTATAACTGTCTGCTCGCCCTCCTACAGGCGCAACGTCCAGAAGCTGCAGGCGGTCGCTTCCTCTCTCACGTCAAAGGGAAGACGCATAGGCGTTGCTTTCTCCCTTCCCAAAACAGAACTGATGCACTGGAGGACACCTCAACAGAGAGGGCCCCCGTGCCTCCTCCCCGTCTCGGTGGACTCCGTCCCCTACAAACCGGCCCAAGTACTACGGTGGTTGGGCTACTGGCTGGAACCCGCGACTCCTTCGTTGGACCGAGCCACCACCCCTCATTTCACCAGGCGCCTCGCCCTGGCTGAAGCTGCCCTTGCTACGATAGACCGCCTGGCCCGGCCAGGCAAGGGTCTAGCGCCACACCTGTGTCACCGTCTCGCCTCCTCCTTAATCCGCCCCATCCTTCTTTACGGCAGCGACCTCCTCTCCCCCAACTCCCGGATGCTCGACAAGATGAGGGCATTCTGGCACCGGGTACAGAGGTGGGTTACGAACTGTTTCGCCTCCACCAACACAGCCATTCTCCCCTGTGAAGCATCGCTCCCGCCCATTGACCTACTAGTCAAACACCTTCAACGCCTGGCGGCGGTCCGCCTTGTGTGCCTGCCGCCTGAGATCAACCCTGCTGCTGCTTGATTGGACTACTCTGTCCCGACTACGTCCGCCTTCAGGGCACCCGACTCCCTTCGCCTCCCCGGGTCTGTCACAGGACGGCACCCGTGGGTTGGCCCCAACTACCGCCCCCTCAGATGGTCTACCAAGCCGCCCTCCCCTCCAAACCGACGTCACCTCCCAGTAGATGCGGTGGCCCACCGCATTCACTCCATTATCGGCAACCGCCGCGACCCCCTCCCTCCAGCGAACCCCCTCCTCCTACCTCCGCTGCAGGTGGCCCCGCTGGGGGCTCCTGCCCTCTACGCTTCTCTCAAGGCCCGTTGCCGTGAGGAACTCCTCACCTCATGGCGCCTCCTCTCGCCTCCCCCGCCTTACTACCTTTTTGGCCCCACCCTGCGCCCGCACCCCTTCATGGGCCTGGGGCGTTTCCTCTCGGGCAGGCTCCACCAGATGCGTGCTGGTAAGAGCTACCTGGCCGCCCACCCCTCATGGCACGACACCGACCCCTCTCGCCTCTGCCCCTGGTGTGAAGAGGGGGACGAGACACTCGAGCATGCCCTCCTTTGTTGTTCTGCCAAGTCTGCAGCCCGCGACCGCCACCTCCAGGGGGTCACGGATATTGGACCTGACTCTTCTCTTTGGACCTCGATTCCGATGCTTTTGGGCCTCGGTCGTTATCTCACCGCTACCAAGACTGGTTTCCCCCCCGACATGTACGCACAGTATGCCCCCCGCCAGCCCTCTCTCTCCCCCTCCCCTTCCTTTCCTGCCTCGCCTCGGTTGTCGTTGGCTGGGTCGCCAAATGGTCTTAGTGGTGGAAGGTCTCCTGTTTGATGTTTCTTACTCGTTTTTATGGGTTTTGGATTTGTTTCGGTATGATACTAGTTAGTTAGTAGTTTCCCTTTATAAGTCCTGTGTAGGCAATGCGTCGGTTATTGGACGCCATAGGAGGATCTGGTTTTGGTTTTTCGTTTGTTTGTTGATTGATTTTTGGGTTTTGTTTCTGCCATAGCTAGCGCTGCATGCACGTACTTGTACCTTAACCAAACAATGAATATATGATATAAAAAAAAAAAAAAAAAAAAAAAAAAAAAAATGGGTACCTCTGAGAAGTGGAACGGAGGAAATCCGTCGGAGGCGCATTGAGTTATTAGGCTTCAAAGTTGGGCATCCTAACTATGGGCCGAAAGTGACGGGACGTTTTCGGTTCGGAAATCCGCAACTGCTCCTACAGTGCCCCAGAGGCCATAGGGGTTAAGATATGACACCAATACCTATCTGAAGGCCGCTGTATGTTGGTTGGTCCTGGAGACGGGATCCCTCGAGAGGTGATTCTCTTTGAGGCGAGGCGGACCGAGGGGAAGCTGCTCAGACTCAGAAGACCTAATAGGCGGTAGACTTAAGAGTGTTGGCACACCGTCTACGCGACCTGCATTATGCATAGGTACCCGACACATACGTTGGCCACTATGTGAAATCGGAAGAGACTACTGGAACGATAGTCAAGACGACTGAAGTTTCAGACAGAAGTCTACTCGTCTCTATAAATCGAAGACCGGTCATTCGAGGATAATGTCGCATCCTACGACTAGACGGAAAAAGAATTTATGAGAACGAAGATGGTGTGTGAAAGTTCAGGGTCAAACAGTGTTCGCACTTGTTAAGACTATGAGACGTTAGCGTACAACCTTGGATAGGTACTTAGTTATAGGAGGATTAGATGTAGTCCGCGAACACTCAGACGCGGGATATAAATATCGAAGTGCCTCCCAAGCTTTTAGACATCATCAAGCAACGGAGAAGAGACCTTAACAATATAACATTGTTTTACCTACGAATCTTTATAAAATTATTTCCCTTATTTGATTAAGCGAGTTCTTATTAGTCATAACGAAAAGAACGACCCCGAGCCTTCCTAGACAAATCTCCGTCTATTACGAAAGATTCAGGCCTAAGTCTTCTCGACGATAAATCAGAGTCGGCTTCCGCCTAACAGCGGGCCCCTGCCGATTTTTGGTGATATGGGGTTGTAGGGTTGGGCCTCAGATGCCGTTTAGGGAGGGGAGGAGAAAGGAATACGGACCCCGGGCCTGGTAATGGAGAGGTCTCCAGCGGCAAAACCCGCCCCACCCCACCCCGTAATGAACACTAGATCATTGGAAGCTAGGATGCTATCCTCCCAAGATAAATATCAGTTCCATCTCACCAGCCAAGGGGATTACTTGATGAAGGGCATATGCTCACAATTAAGGAGAAATGCTGTTCATGAAGTAGGTCACTTTGTGGATGGAATATGCTACTCAGAAAAAAACTTTTATTCTATCACACCTACCAAGTTAATTTTCTCCCATACTTTTAAGTAAATTTAATAAGTGCATTTCCCTAGGCCATACAGATTGCTATAATATAACATGAATGTAATCTACTGTATACCCAAACCTTCATTATCTAAGCGTACCTGCAGTTAACTTCTAACTAACAACTTTAAGTAGAGCATATATTTAGAGGTCCAATGAATGTCTGTCTATCTAGGCTAATTCGGTACGAGTTGTAAGTACAGAAAGGTTGCCACAGTCAAACTCCTGTGTATGGCAATGCACGGAACATTTAACTTTATTTTGAATACACCTGCACCTTCCACTGCATTTAGGACCTTTGCAGTTACAGGAAACAGCAATTCGATCACTGGTGGATACTATTGCAGCGGCAGCATGAAGAGTAATTTCGGTAGACATAAGGGTGGTCGAAATAGTAATGTTAATTCCCACTGGTTCAGGAACGTGAAGGAGGGCATTGACAGGATAGTGGTTTTTGAGAAGACCATGAGCAGTTTGGAGTTTGTAGCGGTTAGGATAACTTTCTGCCATTATACGGCAAAAGAGTCGTGGAGGATGAGTAGCTGCCCAGTCCTCTCTCGGAATTTTAAGTGTTGCTATCTCTCCTGCTGAAAACCGTTCGATAGTATGCTACTTATTGTACTTGCGAGATGATCGGGCTCTCACTTTGGCTGCCTCACTCTGCATTGCTTCTTCGAGTACAGTCCGGATAACTCTATTCTCAGTGGGAACTGTGTTTTGGAGATCTTGACTATCGGGTATCGGAAATGCCTCTTCTTCCGCTTCCAGCTCAAGGTCAGGATCAAGAGGCACATCATTCGTTCCACTATCATCCAAAGAGTTGAAAGAAAAATCAGCTCTGTAGACTCCTGCATTTGTGGATTCCGACTCAGACACAATTTCCACATCTGCATCTGCTTCCTGACCAATATGGTGAATCTCTAGGCCATGATTGAGATCCTCATCAGGAATAGTGTTCAAGGTTTGCTGAAGTCTCAAATGTATTGGAATTGCTTCCTCCCATCTTGGCTTTCGATTAAATATAACCTTGTAAGGTGACCGGCCTCCAAGACTAGAATGTGGTTGCCGATTCATAGATAGTGCAATTTCTGGTAAGGCTTGAGACCAACAGCGAGAGTTACCAACAGATGCCATAGTGTCTAGCTTCCAGGCTTAAAGCTTAGTCTTCATAGTTCCGTTGGCTTGTTCTACTAGGCCTTGTGTCTGAGGCGTTCGAGGTCGTCTATTGCACACCTTGATTCCGTGTTTTTGTAGAAGAATTAGAAGAACTCCTTTAAACTCACAGCCATTATCACATTGCAGAATCTCTGGAACTCTGTAGCATCTAATCCAAACAGCCATTTGCCCAGCAACCTCAACGGCAGTCTTGCTCTTTAAAGGGAATAAAGAAGACCATTTACTAAAATGGTCCTTTATATGAAGAATCCATTTGAATTGCTCATCTGGCTCATGTCTCATATTCACCAAATCGATTTGGATACGCTGGAGTGTGTGATCAGAGACAATAGGTTCCAGGGGTGCTGGAGATTGATTTTGGCGGCTAAGGAGACAGGTTTGACAATGCTTGAGTAGCCACTCTACCTCTGTGCTTGTTATTCCATAGTAGCGATCCCGTATGGCAATAGTAGTTTTATTCATCCCCACATGACCTAGCTGGTTATGAACTGCTTGAATTTTGTAAAATATATCGACGGGTCGCACAACCTCGCGGTCTATCACAGGAATACTATCCTAGATAGTTCCCTTGCAAAAAGGATTGCCATCCTTCATAAAGTAATATGTAAGGGCATCGTATCTTTGGTTATACTGCCGCTGTTGTTCGGGACCATGGGCTGGCTTCTCATTGGGGAAAATCAATCAGTCCCGGTAACAGGTCCATTTTTCTTGATCGAAGAGCCACTATTACTCCCCATCCATTATCCTCTATAATACTAAAATGCTCTTCTCTATTTTTAGTTCTTCTCATACCCGATTTTTTTGATCTGGCGAATTAAGCCATTCAGCAAATTGCTGGAAGGTTTGCTCAGTAAAGGGAGCATAGGAATTATCATTTGGAGCCATCACATTCATCCAGAGTAGATTCCTGTGCTTCAAGATGTGTAGAATCAAAGTTATCAGTTGGTTTGAATGAGAGAGACGAAGCACTGAGTGTACTATTATAGTACCTGAATGCATACCTTGTGCAAAAAAATTCACTTGTGCTACAGTGTATTTCAATAGGGCTGTGGAAAAGGGCTTCCAAATACTTTATAGGGGAGATGGCTAAAATGAGCACTTGCTTGGTAGCATATCCCACTCATGAAGTGGCCTTTTTTGCAAAGAGCATATGCTCTTCACCAAGTAATCCCCTTGGCAGGTGAGATGGAACATATCTCATCTCATTACAGGTTGAAATGGTGTGTAAACTTTCAGGAGCGAATGCTATTCGCACTTAGAAGAAACTAAAGGTAAAAGCTCTTTGGTACAAAATAGTATAGAGAACCTATATCCAGGTAGATTAGTATAAATAAGTTTAAGGTATCTGCATTAGTTAGAAAAATAAGCAACGAAAAAGAGACCTTAACAATATAATAAGTTTACAAATACGAATCTTTACTTCTTTATCACTTTACCAATCTTCCTAGATAATCTCTAATCTTCAGATTCAGGCCCTAGTCTGACTGATAAGATTACTCTAAGTTACTGCCTAACACTTATGTACTTGAGGAGATTTGTTCTACTTGGCTATATACAAAGCCAACTATGGAAACAATTCATGAGACAAGGGCAGTAAAGGTAGGAAGAACAAGGAATAAGACAGTTTCTCCAATAGCAGAAATACCAATAGCTGACAATTCAGGTGCTTTGTCTTCTGATATACTAACTACTATAACTAGTATTAAAAGACTTCAGCAGGAACTAACTTCTCAAGCAAGAGAAAATAATCCTCATAATACAAGTTTAGAAAAGAGAGCTGATACTCCTAATATGATTATGGACCTAACAGAAGGTGAATCAAGTAAGCAGGCACCACTAAAATCTAAAAAGCATGGAAAACTATTAGGATTCAAGAATAAAAAGTGTAGGAAAACAATGTAAATATTATCTTTTCACAAATTTCTTTTCATAGATAAATAGCGAATATACTAATTAAAATTTTAATGAAATTACTTTATTTTTAAACTTCTTTCTCAGGGCAGAGAAATTGATTTAGTATAATGAAAAATAAAAAAGTGTTTATCTTGAGAATGAGTTTTTCCGATAGCTACTCTTCTAACCTAGTTTTCCAGTAACAACCAAAAATGCCTATATGTAACAAGAGTCTTCTGAGTACTATTACAAGTAGCCAGACCTATACCTATACCAGTATTAAGAGACTACTGTGGTAGGAATAGCACTAGACTAGAGTTTATCAAGTGGAGGTACTATTGGTTAGGTACCTCAATTGGACATACTAAACTATACCAAAGGTACATAGGTGCTAGTAAGCATTGGAAGTTATCCTACCTTGGGTTATGGGTTACCTTGCTATAGTGCCAAGTTATCCTAACTTGAAAGTAACTTGTTCTGCAGGACTTCAGAGGAAGTTATTAGATTACCTGTCACGCAAAACTCTATGGATTGTTTGAATCTCAGATTGTGCAGATCACTTCCGCACAACTGGTTGGGCTCTGAACAAGCTGTAACTTGGTGGTGTGGTAGCTAACATCCTCCTTCAGCCCCATTATATGTCCCTGATATCATGGGCTACAGCCAGGATAGTTGCTATAAGTCTAGTAAAAATCTCCAAATGGAGATCTTCCTGTAACTCAGTATGCGCTCACACTGGTCTCTGACTCAATGCTGTCTGCAGGATATATGAAGAGAAAGAGGAGAACCTGGAGAACCTGGAGAATTGCCTCCAGGTAGTTTCATGTAAAATAGACCAAAACTGATAGAGTAATACTTCTTTAAAGTGAGAAGTAGTACGTGAGGTTACCACAGGCCTGTAGTGTTAGGAGTACCCGATTCCGATAGCCTAGGAGTACCCTACGTAGGGTAACCTTACCCGAGTTCGAGAATCTTAGTCTCTAACACCCCCTTCTGGCCCCCCTATGGGGCCCGCGCGTCATCATACACATCAACCTTAGTTGCGTCCTGTGACTATATGGTCACAGGAGTGAAGGTGTCAGAATAGCACCGTATACGTCGCTGCCGTCTGTCCGACCGAAAGCTGTTCACAGGATATATAAGAGGGGACCTCTGGCTAGACCTGAGAACACACTCGGCACTGCCTATTTTCCTGACCACGACTTTCTCACGCATTCTCAACACCATCGCGTCTAGTGTGACACCCCACCTTTACCTGTTTGCCCCCCTCTAGCTCTAACTTCAAGTCTTTGCGTCGCGTGCTAATGTCTACTAGTGGCTCTGCCCACTCCTCCAGAGCAAGCTCTACCGCCCCCCTCCATGCTGCGATCTACGCAATCCCGGCCCTCCTACAGTCCCTGGAACCTGTTCTAGGGGACGCGTTTTCCTCCGTTCCTCCCCTCCTCTCCTCTGACCTTCGTGATCTCAGTGAAGCAGAAGGCGTCCTCATCCCTCTCCTCATAGCGGCCCTGAACGGGCTTGCCTCCACCAACGAACGCATCGATCTCCTTCCGTCGAAGGTCCAAACATTGTCCGAAGGCGTCTCCGCCGCTCAGGTTCCCTCCCTTTCCTCCCTCGCCCCTATCAAGTCAGCTCCACGTGACCTGCCACAAAGACTTTCCCAACCACTGCCTCCACGTCAGCAAGCCCCGGCGCCACCAGCTCCGCCCCTTACCCGTAAGGGGAACGAAGTCCCTCCCTCGGCCCCACCCCCCCAACCCAACACAGCACAACTTCCCGCTGCCCCACACCCCCAACAGGCACCCCCCCGCGCCCCCTTTACCCGATCAGTGCAATTGTGGATGGGTACGACCTTGACACCCCCCGATACAACACCGTTACCAAAAAGAATTACAGCAACCTTGAGGCCTATACGGTCAAGAACCCCAATTCATGGGAGGCTTGGACCTTCCGTGACGGCAAATACCCTCCCCTCTCTGAGTGGATCCCCGGCAACATGGATCCAACCTATCTACGTCCCCCTCCCTTATTCGCCCTGGCTGCAGCTGCTGGAGGCCGGAAGAAGTCTAAGGGCCCCAAGACGAAACCACCTTCTGCTGCGCAAGTCGCATCAGGCATGACAGCCCCTCCTGTTCAAGAGGCGCCCATCCTGCCAGCAGCGCATCGTCATTTCTTTGCCCCTCTTTCCTCTCCTGCCCTCCATCCTGTAGCTGAAAGGATATCTGCGACCCTCCCCGACATCGCTGCAGCGGTACTCCGTGAAGCCAACTGCTCCTTCCCACTCTCTTTCTCCGCCCGGGTCAACGACAGAGGCTCTGTCACCCTCACCGTCCTCGACCCCTACACCCGCGCTACCTCCTATGCCCGATACTACCAAGCTCTTACTAACCACTTAAACCAAATCTCCCCAGTCAGTGATAATGCCTACTTGCCCTTCCGACGCGCCCCCGACGAGACCCAACTCACCATCCACTCCCTTCCCCTCGCCTACCTCCCAGAAGACCAAGACAACCTCCTCTCCCTCCTCCAGGAGTCAGTCCGCAACACCATGGGCGTCACCATCTTCTCAGCCCGCTACCTCAACTACGACTTGGAGTCCAGGATGTCTAAGTCCGCTCCCTCTGTGGTTGTCACTATCGCCCCTGAGGACATCAATGCCATGAGAACTACTATCTACCTCTTCTCCAGGAGACTCCACGTGGAAAGAGCCTTCACCTCCAACCGCTTCAGCCAGTGTCGGAACTGCTGGAAGTTCAGCCATCAAGCCCCAGATGTAAGCTGGATCACCCGGTTTATCCAATCTGCTCCCTCTCGCACACACGTTCGGTGCATCGCTGCCAGAACTCCACCTGCCCTAAAGCGGGTAACACCAAAGCGGTCCTCAACTGCTGCCCCTCCTCAACTGCTTCCTGCCTTAACTGTAAGGAGCCACACTCCGCAACCGACCGAGACTGCCCAGAGCGACCAGCCCCGATCGCCCAAGAGCCAGCAGCCCCACTCCGACTAGATAATGAGTCGGGCGACGACATGGATGTCGGCCCTGACGGGGCAGATGGAAACATCGGTCCGTCAACTCCTAGACAAACTCTCGCCCCTCCTTTCGCCACCCCCCGTCAACTCCGCCCTCAAGTCCCACCAGAAACTCCTCACACAGCTACGCGCTCCTCCTCCAGGGCCAGCCTCCCCTCCTCCCAGGGGGACGCTGACCACGCCCGAACCTTTTTCAATCCTTCTGGCTTGTCCGGGTGAATGTCCGTCCCTATAAGATTTGCCACCAGGCCCTCTGACGATGGCCCAGGGCTTTTAAGTCTCTCCTTTGTCCAGCATAACAGCCTGGGTAGCTGGGATGTTTTTCTTTCCTTATTTCAAAGTTTTTCTTCTTTGCCCTCCATGCCTGCGCTAGTGGCCATACAGGATCCGCCTGTGTGGAGAGCTCGCCTACCTTCCTTCCTCGGTTATAAATGTTTTTCTCCCCCGCCTATATATGGCAAACCACGTGTAGCTTGCTATGCCCTACTGTCCTTTCTTGAAGTTGTTTCCCTCCTGCCGGTGTGGTCAGACAACTCTATCCACATCATGGCAGTTAATTTATTTTCTGACATGGGTTTCTGCTCGTCCTCCCTGACCCGCCTAAGAGTGTACAATGTGTACAACACTCAAGGTACCTCCACCCACATGCGTATTGTTTCTCCAAATTTGTGTTTTCCTGATTTGGACTTTCCTGTTTTTGTTTTGGGGGACTTTAACCTCCATCACCCCTTGTCCGACCCGCTAAGGGTTTTTTCTTCTACTGAGTTAGCTTTGTCGTCTCCTTACTTTCAGTTGGCTTCGTTACATGGTTTTTCCTTGCTCAACACCCCTGGTATGTTTACCTACTTTCCTTTTGGCTCAGTGGGCAGGCTATCGGTTCTTGACCTCGTCTTTGCAAATGGTGCTGCTGCCCAGCTTTTTACTGAATGGTCTACTCCGCTCCCGTCTAGCGGCTTGGACCATGTTCCGGCGTTTCTTTTGCTTTCCACACCGCTTTTGCGTGCTCCTACCCCCTCCCCTGCATGGGCTAAAACCGACTGGCTGGCCCTCGGTGATGCCCTTAAGTTATTTGTTGTTTCCCCTCCTCCGTCTCTCCCTACTTCCACATCCTCCTCAGCCTGGTTTGACCGGAATGTTGACCACCTCCACACCACTCTTCTCCTCCACTGTTAGGCATAAAGAAAATGCACAGACCTCTCGGTAGGGTAACTGCGCACAGACCCTCATTTTATCGAGAGCCTAACACCCCCCTCCGGCCCCGTTCTGGGGCCCGCACGTCCTTAGCGAGATTTCGAAGAGTTGCGTCCTATGACTAAAATGTCATTCCAATGAAGCCCACTTCATAACACCATATACGTCACTGCCGTCCGTCCGACCGGAAGCTGTTCGCAGGATATATAAGAGGGCACCTCTGGGTACCTCTGAGAAGTGGAACGGAGGAAATCCGTCGGAGGCGCATTAAGTTATCAGGCTTCAAAGTTGGGCATCCTAACTATGGGCCGAAAGTGACGGGACGTTTTCGGTTCGGAAATCCGCAATTGCTCCTACAGTGCCCCAGAGGCCATAGGGGTTAAATATGACACCAATACCTATCTGAAGGCCGCTGTATGTTGGTTGGTCCTGGAGACGGGATCCCTCGAGAGGTGATTCTCTTTGAGGCGAGGCGGACCGAGGGGAAGCTGCTCAGACTCAGAAGACCTAATAGGCGGTAGACTATGAGTGTTGGCACACCGTCTAAGCAGCCTGCATTATGCATAGGTACCCGACACATACGTTGGCCACTATGTGAAATCGGAAGAGACTACTGGAACGATAGTCAAGACGACTGAAGTTTCAGACAGAAGTCTACTCGTCTCTATAAATCGAAGACCGGTCATTCGAGGATAATGTCGCATCCTACGACTAGACGGAAAAGGAATTTATGAGAACGAAGATGGTGTGTGAAAGTTCAGGGTCAAACAGTGTTCGCACTTGTTAAGACTATGAGACGTTAGCGTACAACCTTGGATAGGTACTTAGTTATAGGAGGATTAGATGTAGTCCGCGAACACTCAGACGCGGGATATAAATATCGAAGTGCCTCCCAAGCTTTTAGACATCATCAAGCAACGGAGAAGAGACCTTAACAATATAACATTGTTTTACCTACGAATCTTTATAAAATTATTTCCCTTATCGATTAAGCGAGTTCTTAGTAGTCATAAACGAAAAGAACGATTCCGAGCCTTCCTAGACAAATCTCCGTCTATTACGAAAGATTCAGGCCTAAGTCTTCTCGACAATTACTCAGAGTCGGCTTCCGCCTAACACTATATTGTTAGCTCTCCTTGTTACCAAGGCTCACTAAATAAGTCGGTTACTACTCTGCGCTAAGCAAGCGCATGGGTTCGAGTCACGCAGACGACGAGTCCGTTGAAAGCACGGTATACTACCCTGCGATTGATGATACGGTACACTACCCTGCGATTGATGATACGGTCGGATTAGACACCCTTGAGGAACTCTCCCGAACCAATTCAATATTCGAACCACCGACCAAGGTACACTACCCTACTATTAGGTCAGTGTTATCCGGTCTGTCGGAGCCCCGAGAAATACCATTTCTGGAACAAGAAGCTCCCTCGTGGTATACCGACCCAACTCTAGTTCCTACGAAGGAAAAATTTCAAAAGCTTTACGAAACCTGGTACGGGCCAGAATTCGTTTGGAAACCTTTCCTCGACTGGGACACCAGTGAAGAGGGATCCTTTGATAGTAGTTTTACACCTACTATACCTTTGGCGTGGAGGCTCGGGAACCACCCGAACTCTCATTAAGACCGAGTCCAATTATAGGAAAAGATGACAGAACCATCGTCATCGTGGTTCCCTGAAGGTCCGGGAACGCCGGTGCCATGGAGAGAACCTCCCAAAAAATTAAAAGATAAAGATGCGATGGACACCGGGAGCGAAGGAGAAAATGCACCGAGCCAACCTTCATCGCTCCCCCCGGGAATAAGGCGTCCCCCAAGAGATGGATCACGGGCATCAAGTGTCCCCAGCTCGTCCCGCTCATCTACTCCGAGGCCAAGGGATCAGGCAGCCGACTTGGCAAAGTTAGCTGCAAGGGTAGGAGTGGTACTACGCGATGTCCGGAGGGATATAACTTCCTCCATTGACTCTGCAAACATAGCGTTTGCCCAGCTCACGGGAGCTCAACAGGAAAACGCCCTTCGACTATTTGAAGTTCAAAAACAAATTGCCGAAGGAAAGGAAATCCATAATCAGGACATAGGGGTCCTGTTGATGCAATGTCAGGGAGTAGAGACCGAAGTAAAGTCTCTACAAGAAAGAATAGTAAGGGAAATCGCGGAAAATCTGGCACAACAAGCTGCCAGACAAGACCATCACGAAGGGGTTACCTCACAGTTACACCAGACCACGCTTGAACGGGACATTCTTCTACAACAAGCAGTAGAAGAAATCAGAAAGGAAATGAAGGACCGAGACCGGAAGGTAAATAGTGCCTTCAAGGAAAGAGATGCGCTCTTTCAAAACGAGGCAAAGAAGACTCGTGAGGCACTCTCGTCTCAACAGAGTGAACTCAAAAAGATTGGTGAAGCGGTCCAAGAACTTCTCGTTTCCTCGAGAAAGAAAGAGACTCCGAAGGAAAAACCGGAAGCTAGCAAGCGTGTAAGGATGGAGTCGGTGGAAGATGATGATGAGTACTATTCCAGACCGACTAGGCAAGAAAAAGGAAAACAAATTGAGAAACCTCAAAATAGTCGGGAAGGGACCTCAGACGCAACTCCACCACCTGGACAAGGAGGGGGGTACCCAAGTGATGACGACGGTGACGACAGCGACCATGACGCTGAAGGAAAAAGAGGCGGTGGGCCAGAAAGGCGCCGCAGGGGTCTAACCCCAGAACAATCAGACCTGGCGAATGTCCTGGCGGAAGCCTTCGTGGTAAACACAAAACGGCCAGCGGAGGCACCACCGCTTTTTGAAGGAGAAAAGCACCAGGATGTGCACATTTGGCTTCAGCAATGTATCGATTACTTCGACCGAAATCCTCACATCTGGAGAGATGACCGGGAACGGGTCATATACGCCCTCAACCGTACCAAGGGAAAGATAGTAACACCATACACGATATGGTACCGGAGAAAGATGGACGGGCTACAGGGCGAAACCCAAAATCGGAATTTTCGAAGATGGACCCGCTTCTCGTACGAAATAGGAAAGGCCTTTGCGCCTCTACAGGAGGGACGACAAGCCCTGCGGGACATGAAGGAAGTAAAATACAAGGGCAACATTCAAACCTACCTCCGAATCATGCACAACCTGAATAACAAAGCCAATATGACAGGTGAATCATGGAGAGAGACAGTTGAAAGAAACTTGCCCGAAGACATTCTCACCCGTATCTCCTTCCAGAAGTTCGATACCGACGAGGAATGGGAGGATGTTGTAATAGAGGCCGGCCGGGCAGAAGAAGACCTTCAGTACCGAAAAAAGTTACTGAAAGAAGGCAGTTCCCGACACACCTCCTCTAAGGATACAAAGGACAAATCCTCAAGAAATGAAAGGCCGGATAAGCCACGAAGAGACAAGGCTTATATAAAAGGAGGTGGAGGACCCTCACGAAAAAGGAAACGTGAAGATCACAAGTCGGAACGGCCAACTAAGAAATTAGGAGGAAGTGCTCCGATCACACACTCGAATTGGTCGGAAGCACACCAAGGAATCTCGCAAAGTGTCATTGATACGAGAAAAAAGGACAATAACTGCACGAGATGTGGAAAAAAGAACCACACATATAAGACGTGCTATGGGAACATTCAAGTATCGGCAGCGACAGTCAGCCGAAGGCCATTACGAATGGGCCCTGACCGAGCAAGGTCCGCCAAACCACCAAGACCTACTCGAAAACCCGCACAAGCCGGACAGGTCAGAACCACCAGCCGGTTGTGGGAATTAGGTGAAGACGAAGAAATCACATAAGTTTTCACAAAGGTACCGACAACGACGGTGTTCGGGTAGTCTAGTAGACACATGGTCTCTAGGAATCGAAATCAACAGCAAAACAAGAGACCGAAGCGAGGCAAGCAACCATGCTGGATGACCTGAGTGGGAGTACACGCGTCCCTCTTGCTGAGACAAGAGGATTAATAAAGAGCGATGTTGACATTGGCGGCGCCTCTATGCTTCCCAAGGTAATAACGTATGTTTCGCCCCAATGCCCCGAACACATGCTTGTTTGGGTAGTCAGGCACGTGACCTGGAATCTGAAAGGTCTCCGATAAGGACCAAAACCTAGACAGGAAACAGACAGCACCAAGGGTACCGACAGGAGCGACAGTAGGGCTAAGATGAAAGATTTAGGAGGATGAGCGAGGCGTATCTTCGACCACTAGGTACAAGAGCTCTAGACCTCACCTCTATTTATTACTTCTTAGGTGCCGCGCTGGTACCGGACGGGCACCCGATAAAATGAGGACACTGTCTACGGTTAAGCGAGGGTGGATAATAAGCCCGGGAAGGTTATCAAAGGGACAGCCGACCAGCCCTACGCACCCGGCTCTTGTCCCCATGATATCTGGACGATGGCAGAGACCCCCAAGTTTGGTTCCACAGGTAGAAAAAGTGGAAGGTATGGGAACTCCTCGGCAGGAGGTAAAGACCGCTAGTAGTGGGCTGCCCGATATACCAAGAATATTTCAGTTTGTCTGAGGAGACCTCAATGGTCGAAACCGTGCGGGCATGGTAACAAACATTTTGTTACACAATGCCAAAACGAAAGCCAGAAGAAGATCGCGGACAGCCGCGAAGACGCAAGCTTTACGCGTCTCTACCTAAAAGATATTCCTGCCCTGAGGGAGACGCCTACCTCTTTTTAAACCATAGGCGACAAAAGATTAAAGTCCTGTTGGACTCAGGCTCAAATGTGTTCGTCATCAATCAAAGATTGGTACAGGAACACCGACTACCGTTCACACAACGATCGGACGCGGTCAAAATTTATGGGTTTGATGGGACCGCAGCAGTCTCCGGAGGGAAGTTTTACACCCATCCTTTATGGTTAGAAATTGGGAGAAATAAACATCTGTCTGAGATAACCTGCGAAATAGCAGAACTGGGATCCTATGGGATGATCATACCATTCGGCTGGTGGCATGAGGAACATCCCATATCACACATCGAAGACCCAAAAAGGTGGTCGTTCGACGCAAAATGCTGCGAAAAATGTGTGGAGGAAGACGAAGGAATAGCCGACATGTTCGAATACGATGAGACGGTAGTCTTTGACGAAAACGCTGCCTATATTGGGAGGATTGGCGCTAGTGAAAGTCCCGACGATATAGTCTTGGGATCGCTACCTCAAGAATATTGGCGACACAAGGACCTATTCTTGCCACAAACAGCGGAAAAGTTGGCGCCCCGGAGGACGTTCGATCATGAAATCGAACTAAAGGACGACGCGAAAGCGCCCTGGGGTCCAATCTACCCCTTGTCAGAAAAACAGCTTGCCGCGTTAAGAGAATACCTTAAAATGATGATGGATCAAGGAAAAATCACAAGGAGCAAATCCCCCGCAGGCGCACCAGTGCTGTTCGTACCGAAACCCGACGGCAAACTTCGGTTAGTTGTAGACTACCGAAACCTCAACCGTATTACGGTTTTGAACAAGCACCCACTGCCACTGATGTCCGAGCTCAGAGATCGGGTAGCTGGGGCTAAGATTTTCACAAAGCTTGATCTGAAAGACGGCTATCATCTGATAAGAATTAAAGAAGGAGACGAGTGGAAGACGGCTTTTCGAACTCGATACGGCCATTACGAATACAAGGTAATGCCTTTCGGGCTCGTTAATGCTCCGGCAACCTTCCAAGACATGATGAACCAAGTCCTGCATGAATTTTTGGACTACGGAGTGGTCTGCTATTTGGATGACATTTTGATATATTCAAAGGATGAAAAGAGTCACGTTGAGTTAGTCGATCAAGTCTTGCAAAGACTCGCCGACTACCAACTAGCTGTATCCTTGAAAAAGTCAGTCTTTCATGTCCAAGAGGTAGAATTCCTGGGATATATGGTATCTGTCGAAGGGGTGGCTATGAGCACGAGGAAAGTCGATTCCGTATTGAGTTGGAAATCGCCGGCGTCGGTAAAAGAAGTCCAGATATTTATTGGATTTGCCAATTTTTACCGACGATTTATACGAAGTTTCTCCGGAGTGTGTAAACCGATAACGGAGACACTAAAAGGAAATCCAAAGGATTTCCATTGGGGCGCTGAACAAGAATCGGCGTTCAAAGAGTTAAAGCATCGCTTTACGACTGCACCCATTCTACAACATTTCTACCCAGACCGGGAAACGGTGGTAGAAACGGATGCAAGCGACTTTGCCTTAGGATGTGTCTTGTCACAATTTGTGGATAAAAGGCTACATCCAGTTGCTTTCCACTCACGAAAGTTGAACTCGGCTGAACGAAACTACGAGATTCATGACAAGGAGCTACTTGCAATCCTAGAAGCGTTCAAAGAATGGAGGCAATACTTAGTAGGCACGGAAAAACCTGTGACGGTATACACCGATCATCAAAACCTACAATACTTCCTTACTTCTAAGGTTTGGAGCGGACGCCAAATTCGATGGGCTCAGAAGCTGGCAGAATACAATTTTAAGATTGTTTACCGACCAGGAACTAAGGGCGGAAAGCCTGACGCTCTAAGTAGACGGCCGGAGTACCGTCCTGAGGAGGGAGCTACGCATCGCGAGCAAACCGTTTTAAAGCCAGAACACTTCCAAGTAATGCTGCTGGCACTGCAGGAGGAGAAGGAAGAAGGGTTAGGAAAAGAAGTACTAGGTTGGAGCGATGAGAAAGACCTGGCGTTGAAACCAAAGACGAATACCTCGGACAGATACATCCGAGTAAGACGCTTGAACCACAAGGCAAGGTTACCCACTAAAGGTTCAAGAATGGCAGCCGGACATGACCTCTACGCCATAAGCGACGCCATTATCCCTAGACGAGGACAAGCGCTACTCGATACTGGAATAGCAATAAGCCTACCAGCAGGGACATATGGACGAGTAGCGGCCCGTAGTGGGCTGGCAGTACGTTCCGGAATTTCGGTCGGCGCAGGGACAATAGACGCCGACTATACGGGAGAACTCAAAGTCTTGCTCTATAACCACAAAGATGTTGACTGCCAAATCCGGGAAGGAGACAGAATGGCACAACTCATCGTGGAAAAAATTGACACGTCCGATTTAATGGAAGTCGATGAACTAGACGAGACTGAAAGAGGAGCCCAAGGTTTCGGAAGTACAGACATCGCGACAAGAAGTTTAACAATAAAGGAACAAGAACCCATCATATGTCAGCTAGAAGCATCGGCAGACAAAAATTTGTCCTGGTACGACATCAAAGAAATACCAGAAAAAATATTAATATCAACGGCCATGCTAAAACAAAAGACAATGAAGAAGTTTAACCCCGAGTTCCTTGGACAACTTCTTGAGGCGACGCTATCGGATAGAGACTGGCTGAAACGACGCGAGGACTTATCAAAGCTCCGAAATGAAGGAAAAGAATTCCCTAAGAACTGGACACTGATCGACGACCTTCTATACTATAAGAATCGTCTATTCGTCCCAGACAACCAAGCATTGTACACCAAGATAGCCGAGGGATGCCATGACGCAAAGATAGCCGGACACTTCGGACAAGAAAAAACCCTAGAAATCATCATGAGAGATTTTTATTGGAAAGGGCTAGCCGAATGGATCAACGACTACGTGCGATCCTGTGATGAATGTCAACACAACAAGTCACCCCGACATGCGAAATACGGACTGTTACAACCGCTGCAGACGCCGTTCACAGCATGGTCGTCGATATCAGTAGACTTCATCACCCAACTACCAGAGTCACAAGGTTGTACACAAATCATGGTAGTTGTCGACCGGTTTACAAAAATGGCACACTTTCTTGGACTACAGACTACGGCTACGGCAAAGGATGTCGCAAATACGTTCTTAAGGGAGGTTTGGAAGCTACACGGCTTACCGACGGAGATCATTTCGGATATGGACTCTAAGTTCGCTGGCGAGTTTTGGGAATCATTGTGCAAGGCGTTGGAGATAAAACGACGAATGTCGACGGCATATCATCCACAGACGGATGGACAGACAGAGAGAACCAACCAAGTGCTGGAAGGATATCTCCGAAGTTTTATTAACTATGACCAAGATGACTGGTATCAGTTACTGCCGTTAGCAGAACATGCATATAACAATTCTGCAACCAACGCTCACGGAATGTCCCCCTTTTACGCGAACTATGGGTTCCACCCTCAAACTGAGTGGATGAAAGAACGTGAAGTTCAAAACCCCGGCGCTTCCCTATACGCGAACTGGATTAAGACGATACACGAACAAGCGAAGAGCTCGCTTGAAAAGACACGGGAAGGAATGACAAAATACTACGATCGGAAAGCCAAAAAACAACCTGAGTTTAGAATTGGCGACAAAGTTATGTTAAACGCAAAAAACATACGGACTAGACGGAAGTCGAAAAAGTTAGCACCCAAACTCTATGGGCCGTTCCAAATATTGGAAAAAAGAGGCAACCGAGCGTTTAAACTAAACATTTCCGACCGATGGAATATTCACCCAGTCTTCCACGTATCCTTGCTCGAACCATATCGAGAATCGGTTCATCCAGAACGCAGGCAACCTCCCAGAGAACCAGAAGAGGTTGAAGGGGACTTGCAATGGGAGATAGAGAAAATCGTCCGTAGCGAAATACGGACGTATAGGAAAAGAATCAGCAATCGTTACCGGCAGGTACGAGAGCTATGGTATTTTGTGAAATGGCAGGGTTGTGCGGAAGATGAAAATACTTGGGAACCCGCGACAGGCATGGAAAATGCTGAAGAAGTAGTCGAAGAGTTTCATCGAGACAACCCGGAGATGCCAGGGCAGGAAGAAGTAAGACGATGAGGAAAAGGTTTTCCTACGGTGAACAAGCAAACGCCGGAAGGTTTTTTACCCTGACCACATCGGGTCTTAAAAGGAAATTTGTTAAATAAGAGATAATTAAGAAAGGTGCTCGAGGCGAGACCTTGTAGGAGGGAGCTCATGTTAGGCATAAAGAAAATGCACAGACCTCTCGGTAGGGTAACTGCGCACAGACCCTCATTTTATCGAGAGCCTAACACCCCCCTCCGGCCCCGTTCTGGGGCCCGCACGTCCTTAGCGAGATTTCGAAGAGTTGCGTCCTATGACTAAAATGTCATTCCAATGAAGCCCACTTCATAACACCATATACGTCACTGCCGTCCGTCCGACCGGAAGCTGTTCGCAGGATATATAAGAGGGCACCTCTGGGTACCTCTGAGAAGTGGAACGGAGGAAATCCGTCGGAGGCGCATTAAGTTATCAGGCTTCAAAGTTGGGCATCCTAACTATGGGCCGAAAGTGACGGGACGTTTTCGGTTCGGAAATCCGCAATTGCTCCTACAGTGCCCCAGAGGCCATAGGGGTTAAATATGACACCAATACCTATCTGAAGGCCGCTGTATGTTGGTTGGTCCTGGAGACGGGATCCCTCGAGAGGTGATTCTCTTTGAGGCGAGGCGGACCGAGGGGAAGCTGCTCAGACTCAGAAGACCTAATAGGCGGTAGACTTAAGAGTGTTGGCACACCGTCTACGCGACCTGCATTATGCATAGGTACCCGACACATACGTTGGCCACTATGTGAAATCGGAAGAGACTACTGGAACGATAGTCAAGACGACTGAAGTTTCAGACAGAAGTCTACTCGTCTCTATAAATCGAAGACCGGTCATCGAGGATGAACGCTCGCATCCTACGACTAGACGGAAAAGGAATTTATGAGAACGAAGATGGTGTGTGAAAGTTCAGGGTCAAACAGTGTTCGCACTTGTTAAGACTATGAGACGTTAGCGTACAACCTTGGATAGGTACTTAGTTATAGGAGGATTAGATGTAGTCCGCGAACACTCAGACGCGGGATATAAATATCGAAGTGCCTCCCAAGCTTTTAGACATCATCAAGCAACGGAGAAGAGACCTTAACAATATAACATTGTTTTACCTACGAATCTTTATAAAATTATTTCCCTTATCGATTAAGCGAGTTCTTAGTAGTCATAAACGAAAAGAACGATTCCGAGCCTTCCTAGACAAATCTCCGTCTATTACGAAAGATTCAGGCCTAAGTCTTCTCGACAATTACTCAGAGTCGGCTTCCGCCTAACATCCACACTCCCCTCCAACGACTATCCAGCCACTTAAAACCTTGGTGGTCTGCCCCTCCTCTCCTCTTTAAGGACATCCTTTCGCGCTTCCACTCGCCGAGCCCGCAAGGACGCCACCGAGACCTCCTGTTTCGAGGCCCAGGGTGCCCGCAATGCCTACTTCAAGGCCGTCAAACAGGCCAAGCGCACATACTGGGACGACTTCCTCTCTTCCGCACACCCAGAACCGTCTGGACTGCTAAACGCTTCGCGCTAGGACGTCCCCCTGACCGTTTTCCATCCTTTCCTGATGCGGAGACCGCGGCCGAAGTCAACACCGCCCTCTTGTCCCATTTCTTCCCTCCTAGAACCTCCGCTTCCCCCCCCATCTATCCTCCGCCCCTTCAAAGACCTTGATGTTCTCACGAAAGAGGAAGTCTCCAAAGTACTGGCTTCCAGCTCCAGCTCATCCGCCCCAGGACCTGTCCACATCCCCTACTCTGTTTGGAAAAGAGTCCACGCCACCAACCTGAAGATCCTCACCTCTCTTCTGGGACCCCTCCTCACCTATGGCTTCCATCCGCCCTCCCTTAAGCAGGCTAACGGAATTGTTCTCGACAAACCTGGTAAGCCCTCCTACGACACACCTGCTTCCTTCCGAATCATCGTCCTTCTCCAAACCTTGTCCAAGATCCAGGAGTGTGTGGTAGCTGTAAGGCTAGTTGCAGTTGCTCGGGCCCTCAGCCTTGTCCACTCCAATCAATGTGGCTCTCTCTCCGGCATGGGAACCTTCGATGCCCTTGCAACCCTCTCCCAAGAAGTCCCTCTCGCACACAGCATGGGCCTCTGCTCCACCCTATTCCTCGATGTTCAAGGAGGCTTTGACAATGTGGACTCGTCCGCCCTGTACGGCAGATTGCATGAGAAAGGGGTACAGCCTTACCTCGTTTCCTGGGTTCGCTCTTTCCTGCATGGTTGCCAGTGTCGCCTCCTTTACCAAGGATCCCCTAAAGTCCTTACCCCCGTACAAGTCGGAACCCCTCAAGGGTCACCTGTCTCCCCCCGTCTTTTCCTTATTTATGTTTCGTCCCTCGACTTCCCGGTTCCCAATAGTCTCATCCTCTCATATGTTGACGACTTTGCCATCACTGTGGCCTCACCCTCCTACCAATGTAACGTACAGAAACTTCAAGCAGTTGCGTCCTCCCTCACCTCCCAAGGCCGCCGCATAGGCCTCGCTTTCTCCCTCCCCAAAACAGAACTCATGCACTGGAGGACGCCTCAGCAAAGAGGACCCCCCTCTCACCTCCCGGTCTCAGCGGACTCTGTCCCCTACAAGCCCGCCCAAGTCCTTCGGTGGTTGGGCTATTGGCTCGAACCTGCAACTCCTGCGCTGGATAGGGCCACTTCCGCACACTTTACAAGAAGGCTCGCCCTGGCTGAAGCGGTGTTGGCTACAATCGACCGTCTCTCCCGCCCCGGTAAAGGCCTTGCCCCTCATCTCTGCCACAGACTGGCTTCCTCCCTGATTCGCCCCATACTCCTCCATGGTTGTGACCTGCTCTCGCCGAGTGCCAAAATGCTAGACAAGCTTAGGTCCTTCTGGCACAGGGTCCAAAAGTGGGTTACCAACTGTTTTTTTTCCACCAACGTCACCATCCTCCCCTGTGGTCGCTCCCTCCCTCCTATCGACCTCCTCATCAAGCATCTTCAATGCCTGGCGGCCATGCACCTGGTGTGCCTTCCGCCAGAATCATCCAGCAACTGCACAGCACGCCTCAATCATGCTGTCCTAACCACGTCACCCTTCAGGGCATTGGACTCTCTCCGGTGCCCCGGCTCCGTTAGAAGCCGTCACCCATGGACTGGCCCCAACTATACTCCCTTAAGGTGGTTCACCAAACCGCCATCACCCCCCAATCGTCGCCACCTTCCAGTCGATGCGGTTGTCCACCGAGTTCACTTCATCATAGGTGGCATCCCCGACCTCCTCCCTCCTGCGAATTCCAACCTCCTTCCCCCATTCAGCTGGCCCCGGTTGGGGGCCCGGCCCTCTACACGCCTCCCTCAAGGCCAGATATCGCGAAAAACTGCTTGTTTCCTGGCGCCTCCTCTCCCCTCCTCCGCCTTACTACCTCTTTAGTCCTTCCCTTCACCCGTACCCGTTCATCGGTTTGGGGCGTTTCCTATCAGGCCGACTACATCAGATGCGATATTGCAAGAGCTACCTGGCCGCTCACCGTCCTGACATGATGACAATCCCTCCCCCATCTGTCCCTGGTGTGAAGAAGGCGATGAGACCTTCGAGCACGCCATCCTCCACTGTACAGCCAAGTCTACTGCCCATGGTCGCCACCTCCAGGGGATCACAGATATAGGACCTGACTCCTCGCTCTGGACCACGATCCCAGCCCTCATAGGCCTGGGACGCTACCTTACTGCCACCAGGACTGGCTTTCCCCCCGATATGTACGCACACTATGCCCCCCGCCTTCCCTCTCTATCCCCCTCCCCTTCCCTTCCTGCCTCGTCTCAGTTGTCGTTGGCTGGGTCGCCAAATGGTCTAAGTGGTGGAAGGTCTCCTGTTTGATTTCATTGCTTGTTGTTATGAGTTTTGATTTGTTTCCGTTATGATACTAGTTAGTTAGTAATTTTCCTTTATAAGTCCTGTGTAGGCAACGCGTCGGTTATTGGACGCTATCAGAGGAACTGGTTTTGATTTTTTCTTATGTTAGTTGTTTGATTTGGGTTTTGTTTCTACTATAGCTAGCGCTGCACGCATGTCCTTGTACCTTACACAAACAATGAATATATGATATAAAAAAAAAAAAAAAAAATTGGCTAGACCTGAGAAGTGGAACGAAGTCAATCCGTCAATTACTCAGGGAGTTACTAGGCTTCAAAGATATGACATCTTTGGTACGGACCGTAAGTAACGGGACATTTTTATACAAGGTCGTGATCTGAATGTTAGGAGGTTGCAATAACGAACCAATGCATTCACACCCACCCTCCGATAATTAGAAAGAGTCTAGAGCTCCTGGAAACAGTACCAAAGAAGCCAGCGAGCTCCGAGGAGTGTTATAACTATGACATGGGGTGTACCGCAGTTGTGAAATTTACAACCAACACAACACGAAGGTCCACCCCCTCTACAGAGAACAACCAGGAGTTGCCGACCAAGGAATTACAACACTGTTCAATAGAATGACCTCTCCTCTGCGAGAAGAGAGTCATTGGAACGAATTCTATTGGTTAGTTGTCGAGTTATCACAACTAGAAGTCATCGACTCCGGCATTCATGCAGAGGCAACTTCGTCTCAAGACTGGTCCTCTTGATAACGGAAAGGACTATTGGAGCCAACACAGTTCGACTTGAGAACTCGGCTACAGGTCTATAGACTCTGAGGATCGGATAATTACTACTGGTGACAAGTATGTCTTCCAGGCAGGAAATAGTAATTACCGAAGATGGTGTGGTGGTTTTCAGGGTCTCCCGGTGTTCGCACCTTTACAGAGAACTCGATGTTGCGAGTTAAATTAAAGAGGTACATATTTTGTATGTTAGATAGATGTAGTCCGCGAACACTCAGACGCGGAATATAAATATCGAAGTGCCTCCCAAGCTTAAGACATCATCAAGCAACGGAGAAGAGACCTTAACAATATAATATTGTTTTTACGATTCTATTTTACTTTCTTGCACTCTTAGTAGTCATAAACGAAACGAGTTGCTTCCAAGCCTTCCTAGACAAATCTCCGTCTATACAAACGAATCTCGATTGGCCTAGACAACCCTAAGTCTTTACCGGTTGTCTCCGCCTAACATGTAGGTTAGGTAACTGAAGTCTGTTCAAGTTGCCCCAAAAGTGTAATAGCATTGGAGAATTGTTGAGGACTCTGAGATACAAGTTTAAGGTTACGATAAAACCTGCTTCTAGGAGGGCTGACTTTGAGTAATGCCTATTGGTAGTCAACCTCCGAAGTAGTCTATTGGGAAAGCTGCGTGGCTATCTACCTGAATGATAGAGAAATGAGTAGAACCGGATAGATGTTCTGGGGCTGCGAATGTTTGTAGAAGACTAAGTGTATATTGGTAGAGAGTTCCATAGTTGGCATAGTATCTATATGGGCATGACAGATTGCCACTGGCATGTCTACAATATGAAGAGTTTTTACTCCTGCAGTTGCATTTGAGATGCAGTAGCTAAAACACTTCTATTGGACAGATGTTAGAATACCACTGAGTGCCAGTAGTCTAGTTTGCTATGGGAGATCTTTGGTCTGACCCATAGAGGTTGGCTAGACAGCCCATGGGAGTTGGGTTCTTGCGAACACAGAGTAGTAATGGGGAGTAACTGGCATCATACTAAACCTAATTAAGTATATGCGAGTTCTCCTCTACTCTGGCAATCAACTACCTCTCAATAGCAGGACTTAATTGAGTAAAGCTATGGCTTAAATGATATTAAGTTTGACTGTTTTGTTTTTTCAACTCTACTGTTGAATACTTTTATCCTGATTTTCAGAAAGAACACTTCAGTGCCGTTGCAACCTTGCGATCCATCTTCCCAGAGGGCATCCCTATTATACCATATACTGCTTCTAATGAAACCACTGATATGTTGGAATCTTTGGAAGAAGATTTAGGTCTCAATTGTCTATCATTGTTAATCTAACCAGATTTTATTCTTCATTCCTCTTTGATTCCAAACAAAAATTTTCCTTTTTGTTTATCACTTTGAATTCTACAAAACATGTAAAATAAAAAATGGAGTAAGTGGGAAATAATTTCAACTTTCACCATTTCCCTCACCCTTTTTGTGCTACAGAGGCTTTCCTTCCTTTAATTTACTTTACTTTGTCATATCATTATGGTGTGAAGTCTAACTAATTGGAGTTGTCTTACTGATCCTGCTTGAAACCTTTTTTTTTTTTTTGCTGGGATAAACAAAAACGTTGCTGGTATTCTGTTGGGAGGACCCGGGATCTGCTGGTACTCGAGTATAGAATACCGGTGGGTTTTCTCGTCGGAAACGTTACAGGGTAGCTTAACAGGGTTCGATACCTACCTACCCCCAGACCCAGCATCCGAGCCGGTGGCAGATTCGACGAGAAATCACACGGATATATGCTCGACCCCGAAATCAAAAGCCACAATCCGCCACCGAAATCCCTGAGGTGCCGATATCTAAATCGTCCGTTCCGACGAGGGTAATATTATCATGATTAACTTAATCATAACCAATCCTCGATAACCTCCGTGATATAATACATCTCTCTTCGAGTGGCGGAGAGTGCTAATTGCATCGATAATGATCTCCATAAGTCATTGTGACTGTTTTTTTAGCATCAAGAGCGCCATGCGCCACATACCCCGAATTTCCATTTTGGCGGGGGTGGGGTTCAATGCCTTATCGTTTCATGAAGCGCCGATTATACGGCAGGGTATGTACGAGTACTGTGTAAGCGTCGGCGTCATGGGTATAGCGGTGACATTTTGCAGAATAGAGCGCAGTTAACCAGACAAAGAAATTGCCATGTTGTATTCTCTCTTTCTGCTGTCCGTTACTTGGAGGTAGATAGGTGAAACTTAAGTTTATTATAAATTGGGTATGATACATGAACTATCCGGAAGCATCAGAATCCAACCTCTGTTGACCCCTCATTCTAGCTCTGGAATGGAAATACCATATTTATCACATCACACAACATCCCAACGCTCCCCCTCACCCCCAGCTAACCCTCTCCCTCTTGATAACGACCACATAGCACAGTCCGGCGGCAAACATGGCGAGCCCTTCGAATCAGGAGCCACAGACTATTGGGACCCCCGTCGCCGTTTATGCTGATTTCTGCTTGATTCCAGTAGGCTCTCTTCTATCAATTTTGGGGGGAACACGTGCGGTTGCTGATGAGGATGCCAAAGATTGGGACTGGGGATACTTCGGTTTCAAAACATGTTGCGGACGTTCAGCGGCTTTTGAAGAAGAGTGGACTAAATTACCATATGCACAGTGCGGGGACGACTGTCGGTTAGTTATTAGAAGAGGGCTTCCTTTCCTGGGTCCTTGACAATCACCTTTGGAGTTTCCGGTGGTTCCCCAGCTGATTCTGATCCTGCATCGCAGAGGGCTCCTGGGAGGATGTTACTCGGGTGATTGGCCAGGCTCATTCTATGCTCCATGCACAGGGTATCTCAAGGGTACACACCGATATCCGTATAGGAAGCAGGTTAACTTGGTTCCCTTCCTTACCCCGAACATGTGTTGCTGATGGTTTGACACAGGACCGATAAACAACAAACTATGCAAGATAAGGTGGCTTCGGTGGAGGAGAAGCTCACACGAGATCAGGAGAAATAAACGGCTATTGGACATCATTATTTATTCTCCCGGCCAGCAGCTATTTCCCACAAATGTGTACTCGGATAGTGGAATAGATTTCATAAACTGTTTGGAGGATACCGAGAAGGGGAATGAAAAAAAACGATCGTCGTGAGGCCAATCCAAACCTAACCCTACGCTTGTCTATTCGAAACCCAGCCGGAGGGAATAAATATCGAACGAGAGGATCAATTGCCCTGGCACCCCTTTTAATTGCATCATCGCCACTGGTTGATATTGTTCCAGAGGTTCGCTCTGAGCTCCCGTTACCACTGCTTTGTGGACTGTGCGTTCCGAAGAAGTTGACAGTCCGCGAGACAGCTCTGTTGGCTGGAGCACAGCTGTATCGTAACGAGAACTTGTGTCGAAACTCCCCCGCATGTCCGTATGAATGCGATATGAAGCTTCCAATGATATTTAATTTTTCCGGGATGTGAAGAATTAAGAACTTCGACGTGTCCAATTATCTATCGCTGCGTAGATTTTCTTGTGGAAGTGAAGACTCACGAGATCCCCTATAAATTCGGTGGTTGGAGAACCTTGACAAGGCAACTCTTTTCTTACCTTTCTCCCTGAACATCTAAACTCCCGGCCGTCCTCATTCATCTCCATCACCATCCGCGTCGTTCTCAGATAAACGGTTATAGAGACTACTATAGTAATGTGAGAGCCCATGTTTCCCGCTACGGGGGCTATATCTAACTAGAGGACTCTAGTGTATTTTTGAAAGCCACGCCATCTGGATAGCTTCTCATCGACTTCATTTTTCTTTCATACGGTGAGTTTCATAATTTCAGCCCGTTCCGGGAGACGACAGTACGGTGATTGATAGGAGGCGACCGCTCAACAGCATCCGCAGGCGGTACAGATACCGCGGGCGGAGAAAACAAATCAAAAATTATATAACTCTTTCACGCACTTATAATCCCCGTCTTTTGGGTGGCCATGACAGCGGGACTTAGATCAAGAGGTGGGGAGACTCAAACTCCACAGCTTTCTGAATGCGGTCACGATAAGTCTTGCCTTGATTTTGGTACAGATCGCGACATCAAGTGTCGGAAATGCTGGGATAATCGCGAGATTCTCATCCAAAGACTTATTGAACCGTTTGAGCACGCCCTTGGTTCATTTGGTGTTGACGCGGTGGTCACTGGTGATGCCGTCGTCTCCCCACCAACAGCCTCAACAAACCCCTGCAGAAAGAACTACTGGGAGAACGAGAAGCCTGCGACGGAGGGCGGGGTCGAAAAGGACAAGAAGCGAGTCTAGGGGTCAACCCCGACACCCAAGGCACAAGAGACGAAGGAGAAAACCG